>CM031983.1:9493032-10093032 GCA_018804465.1 Populus tomentosa | reverse complement strand
GTGCTTTCTGGTAGGAAAGGTGGTGATAAAGCTTCCGGGTTGTGCGTCATCTTGTTGCTCATAATTATGTGTTTCTCTGAAATATAACGTTGAAATGCCATGCCCCTTCTTTCTTCTTGACGTGCAATTCTGCTGCTTACAGCTTTGTTCTGCACGGTTTGCCATTTGCAGGTTTAATTCTGCCAGGTGTTGATTGCAATATCCTTGACACGACACCTAGCTGCATCTTTGCAACATGCTCGTTGATTATTTGTGTACAAATAAGGACATTTTCCACTGCACTGAGCAACTTGATCACTCAAATGATGGTTGATTTCTCATGGTAGATCCCCCCTGTAGGTTTCTATTTGACAATAGACGTTGCTCTGCTTTGGAAATTTAATAAACAAAAGCAGTCTGTTTATAGTACATTGTTTATTTTATCGTAATGTTTTATTTGTTGCGAGTGTTATGGAAACAACCCGTAGGCATGTGAAGTATTGGAATTTTTTGTGACTTGTAAAATAGGCTTGTTACGAGAATGGTGCACGCCCTTGCTTGCCTGTTTGGGACATGAGAATTTATGTTTCCTCAGAAAGTAAAAATGCGAAAGTATTTGTTCTCAAGTGTATTTGACACTCCAGGGATGTGTGATTTTCTCCGTTAGTTCTTGTCCGTTTCCACTACTTTAAGCTGCTAAAAATTAGTCCGACAACCTTGTTTTATTTATTTAAGCCGAGCCCTTTAATTCCTAAAAATTAAAAATTGATCAAATTTACATTCCTTGGGCTTCAAATTGATCAAAATGGTGTACGCCCTTGGCGCCACGGACTATACTTTTCTTTAATGAATTTTTTGTTTATTGTTCTTACAAGTTTACGTCTCCTTCACTATAATTGATTATGAAAAAAATATTATTTTCACAAGAGTATTGGAGGAGAGGGCATCTATCATTTATTTATTTTCAAGTGAAATTTATGGTACATATTAATAGACTAGTTCAGATCTATTGCCACCATGCAAGGATGAGACAGACGGAAGCTGGAATCTTTAGTTATCAGAAACGAGAGGGCATGCTCATCGCTTCATTCCAAAGAGATCGCTTCATTATATTGCATGGTGGCAATGTACACGTCTCTCCTCCCTGCTCTAAGCACGGCAATGAATCGTCATATGAAGTGCCCATGTGAGGTATGAAGCTGAATACGTCGTGGAATGCCTACCCGGTAATGTTGTTGCCTATACGTCGAAGGTTTTTCGAATCGTTTTCTTCGTAGGTTGTGTTCAAGTTCTTCTCCACAAGCTCTACAAATATCGAAGATTTAAGGAGGAGGCTAAGAGCAGTTGGGGTAGATGACTTGGTGAGAAGCCTAACGGGAAGTTTCTTCCTTTGGAAAATGACCTCATGTTTAGGGGTGTTTAAACTATTCATTAAAGAAGGGTCCATCTGGGGAATGGATAGCTGGGTTGGTTTCTCTCTAGGAAAGTGGTCGGAGAAGGTTGTCATTGGCAGGGGCTCTGAAGTTGGTTTTGATTCTTGAGGGGCAGCAGGACTGGCTTCTGGCTTCAGCCACCTGATGAACGTACTGAAATCGAAGCTGGTTACAGCATTGGTCCCTCTGTATTCAATGGCTGCTATATCATAGGCATGAGCGGCTTCTTCCTGGGAACCTACAGTAGGAGGAAACATCTCTTAAGCTAGCTTCTCCAGTTATTGCAAGTTTGCAACACTAAAACAGTGATGTTGCCTGTTTGTCTTCACTGGTCGCAAATCTGTGGTATCAGCCAAGGATCAGATGTTATATGTAGCTGCAAAGACCTTGGTTCGGATTAGATTATCCCAACCAAATTCTTCATCGATGCCGTATTTAAAGATTATGTTTTCTTTTTTCTTTTCCATATTTCATTTCAAACAAATAATGTTTTAGCTTGTCAACTCACTGTAAGTGCCAAGATAAAGATTACTTGTTCCCAAACACTACCTATCCTTGCTTCCCATCTCCCATTCTGATGGTGCCTGAATTTTCAAAAAACAATTTGGCCAGCCACATCAGAGTGAATTAATGTATCGAATTCCTTTTAGATTAATAAGCAGAAAAGTTGCCGTTGCTTACCTTGCGACTCCTCTGTGTTTGGATATACCTCTTGAAAAACCAATGCTTCTCCTACGAACAAAAACGGTACTCTCTTGACCCTTGTGAGAAGTGTAGTTTAAATAATCGGATTCTAGTTTTGTTCTTTAAAAATCACCTGTTCGAATCTTAAAAATCTCAGAATTACTAAAGACTTATATAGTTGTTAACTTCAGAATCCATAAGATTAGTCGAGATACGTGCAGGCCGATCTAAATAATGGTAATAAAAAAAAAATACTCTCTTAATTCTTCTGATTTTATCCCAAGGCTTTTATGTATTAATTGTGAGAATGCTCAAGAACAAACCTTCTTAAGGAGGCTAGGTATTCTTGTATGGTGACCGTTTTCATTCTTTCAATTTCTTTCTTATAGTCAGACTCCTATTACAAATGATCACACAGAAATCAACATAAAATTAAAATTTTATTCTAGCTCCATAAATAACCAAATATCTAATGAGGGATTTACATGTAAAAACGTTTGTTTTTTTTATCTTATAAATTGATAATATTTACCGGAAGATTTGTGAAAGTTGGCTTTCCCCAGTACTTGAGAGCAGCTAAATCATATGCTCTTGCGGCGGATTCTTCTTCATCATAAGCTCCTGTTGCATTTGCAGAAGTTCTCAAAGGTTAATTAGCTTTATTTTTCTCTAGAGACAACTAAGACTGATTTGAACCAGAAAGCGAAGCGCTCACCAATATAAACTGCTCCGAGAAAAATGAAGTTGAGATGCAGCCAGATGACAGAACCGATCGTGATCAGTAATCAAGTAGTGGCAAGAGCTGCGGTCGAATCACCAAGTGGCCGTTGCTGCTGTTGACTAATTTGTTGATTATTGCAGCTTAATGCAAATGTAGAATGGTCTCTCCGCCGTCTTTTAATACAATTTCTAGTCTCCGCACCGCTTCTTTCTTCTATTATGCACAAGCGACGCCTACCTGGGCTTATGTGATCACCAATATTCCCTGTCAACTCCATCTTTGTCTACAGTAACAGGACTCTTCAGGGAAAATCGAGAGCGACAAAACGACCGGACTCTATTGATATGTTTACTTGATGTTTACAAAACTAACAATGGAAGTATTTATAAGCATGCTCGTTTGTTTGTTTTGAGCTGTAACAACTGCTCATATGCTTCATGAGCACCCACCCCAGACAATATTCCTCGGTGCCATCACTTTTCAAAAATCCTGCCAAGAATTAATGCAGTTGTACTTGAAGAAGTACGTTGATTAGTAGACAGCGCAATAGCAGTTTTGTTAATGAATGGCAGGAAAGCTGGAATGCAGGCCCAAGAACTCCAAAAACGTAAATATAGAATTAAAAAACTATAAGATTACTAAGAAGGATGACATATTATATTTTATTACCTCTTTTATGAGATTCAGTGTGAATGTTCAACACCAAATTGTCTCGCTATTCATTAACAGCATAACAATATGCTATTAATGAATCATTTTCCTTGAAATTATCACGAGGATCGTACTCAAGTTTTACAGCATATTTTACCCCTTAATTTAGCTGCTGGAAATGATCAGAAATGCATAGAATTTAAGCTAAATGTCCTGGCCCTAGATTAAATTTCTGGTGGGTTGTTACCACAGTTTGGATTTAGGGATGATCAGCTGATAATTTTAATAAACAAAAGAAAAATATAATGCAGTGTTGAAATTCTTGGAGGGATGATGGATTTAATTTTATAATACCTTGTTTGTTTCTAGGAAAATCAATTTCTAGAATTCATTTTCCCTAGTTTCCTATGTTTGGCACCAACATAGAAAATTAGTCAACGAAATTAAGATTACAGTCAAAACTGAAAACATTACTTTAGCAGAGAAAAGTGTTTTTCTTTTGATAAACAAAGAAAACACTTTCCTTTCTATCTCATTACACATATTTTTCTTGATAAATATGCTAACTGTCATATTTTTCCCGTAATATAACACAGTTTTCTTCTTCAAAACAACCGAAATTCATAAATCAAGCCAAATACATTTTTTTTCATTCTTCTTTCAACACAACCTGCAGAACCGTAACCAAACAATCCACAAATCAAAGCAAAATCAAAGAAAATGCCCAAACAATCCCTACCCTGAAGATTACTGTGAATCAATCAAAGAAAATGCCCAAACTTCCCCAGCAAAAAGCAGTCCCTACTCCCCGGATCCAGCCACCATATCCCGGGTGGAAGCATAAAGAGAGAGGCAATGTGTATAACTGCAATTAGCCACCATATCAAGGAATTAATCAACCTTTGATCTCTTTTTTTTCAATTCCCAGTAGAAGTAGTCGGGGGAGAGAGGGAGGAGATCTGGTAATTAAAAGCGGGTATTTGAGGTATAGCCGAGAATCTGAGAGGGAACAGGGGAAGGGGAAGGGGCAGGGGAATGAGAGAAATTGATACAAACCGAGAGAAACCGAGAGCAAACGTATATGGGAAGGGGAAGGAGATGACAGAAACCGAACAGGGGAAGGGGAAGGGGAAGGGGATGAGAGAGACTGAAACCGAACAGGGAAGGGGAAGGGGATGAGAGAAACTGGGGAAAGACCGAACATAACTGAACAGGGAAAGTGGAAGGAAACTGAAACTGAGGGGAAGGGGAAGGGGAGGGAAACTGAAACTGAACAGGGGAACAGGGGACTGAAACCGGTGTTTTGCTATATGTATAAACAAGGGGAAGTTTAACAAGGAACCCACCGAGATTCTGTTAATAAGGGGAATTAATATAAAAACATTGATAAGTGATAACACTTTAAAACGCAAGATTTTGCTGCCATAATTATTGCTTTATTTTGCTATATGTATAAATATGCTTGTTTTATTTTACTTTGATTAATTATTTATTAGTGTTTGATTATATTTGTTATATATGGATAAAAAAAACCATAAAAATATTTTTATATGTATTTATCTTTTAAAAATATTTCACAAGCTTATTTCTCTATAATATGATATGACATATATAGTTATATTTTATAAAATAAGCTATGTATGAATATAGGATATAATAAAAAAAAAATCATCATTATACTTTTTAGATTTTAATTTTTTATTTTAAATGAGTAAATATTTTATATTAAATATTTTTTATATATTAGATAAACTTGAAAAAAAAATTAATTCATTGATAAATTATTTTCCAGTTCGTTTTCCATAACACAACCAAACACTTGAAAGTATTTTCCAGTTTATTTTCCATAACATTACCAAACATCGGAAAATACTTTTACGGAATTTATTTTTCAGAAATTTATTTTTTCTAAAATTCACTTTTTAAAAAAAATTCACTTTACTGCAAACAAACAGAGCCTTAATATATTAAGCCTAGCTCGGACAAAAGGTGAATTTGGCTTTACTCTCCAAATTGCCTTTTAGATTTTTGTATTCTTAACGCATTCTCTTCACTTGTTTTCTCTTTCTTTTGGCCCGTTCCTTCATGGTATTCTTCCTCAAGTTGCAATGTTGTCATTGAAATTAGAATTTTTTTTTTAATATTTTTAAATTATTTTGATGTATTAATATTAAAAATAATTTTAAAAAATTAAAAAAAAATATTTTAATATATTTTTAAATAAAAAATATTTTTAAAAAAACAGAATTACAATACTCCGGCACTTCATATTTTAATTTTTAAAAGTCTCCGTGTTTGTTTTATAGGAGTCTCCCATGGCTAAATTTGGAAAAATACATGATAATTCCAAATAAATAATATATTTTATGGATAGTTCAGGTTTTATCGGGTTTTCACTTTTCAGGGGGTAAGAGATACTGCTCTACCCGACCTCAAATTCAACCTCCACTCAACTCGAAATTTATTTGAGTTCATAATGTTGAAGAAAATTAAATCTTAAATTATAAAATGCACACATATACTATAATTTAATACATAATAAAAATGAAAAGAAAAAATGAAAGAACAGAATTAAATAAACGACAGCAAAATTAAGCAGTCACTCACTCTGGCTTGCTTTTCTTATTCATTTTTGTCTGTACCGAGCTCACTCTCTCTCTCTCTCTCTCTCTCTCTCTCTCTCTCTCTCTGTCTCTGTCTAACAACACGTTCACTTGAAGCAAACTCGAAAATATATGCATACATTTCTATATCCGCTATATATATATCAGAACATGATCAGGCTTTAATTATGTCTGCAGAGGAGTTGATGGAAGACGTAAAATTTCTAGCAAGGCTTTCCCTTAAAGCAGCCAAGTGAACCAGAAAATCGAGTGAGCCTGGTCACAAATGTTCCTGGTTTCGATTTCATCACGTGAAACCTTGAGATCCGCCTGCTTGAAGTGATAGGACTCCCGGATTGAACAAAGAATGCTCCGTTCATCATGAGATCATTTTCAGATCTCCAATTCCAGTTCTTCCACTCGCTCTCTACTGCGTAATCCCTCTTGGTCACCTGCATAAACGTACGTTACGTAAAACAATTAATTAGCATGAAGAAAATTCAATTGATCACCAAGCATTTGGAGAAAAAAAAAAAACTACCTGAAGGGCACTGGAGGAGAGGGATATAATATCTGGTTATATACATACCTCCTTAGCAAAAGTGTCATTAGGAGCAATAAATCGATTGCCCTGACTGACGATGGTAGGGTTGTGGCTTCCACCAATGGCGTACATCATCCAGTGGGTGTAGTCATTGTTGACCACGTGGAAGAAACCCCATCTGCACCTAGGCATCCTCTGAACCAATCCCCTACCAAAGTGATTGAATGAAACTGTAATTTGCATTATAGAATCACCCGAGTAGCTATCACTTGCACCGAACAACATCACCTGCTTGAGAAATCATTGGTTATTATCAACCAGAGATCTATTGAAATGAGGAAAACATTAATATTGGTTTAGATATGGCTAATATAACTAAATTGCATGTGTTTCAGGTAATGATTAGCTAGTGATCCTCCGCAGAATAAGAAAGGAACAAGCTAATTAAGAGTTGATTTAGTAAATAGCTAAAGTCATTTAATAAGGTGATTGTCTTCCTTATTTTCCAGATTACATCCTAATTAAGAGTCAAATACTACAAGATAAGGAATTTAAGTCCCATGTTACCTCGTTGTGGCGAGTGAAATGGTTGTTGGAAATAGTGATGGCATTTGATCCCATGATGACATCGATAAGCCCGTCTCGGCAGTTGGACATGGAAACGTGATCGATCCAAATGTTAGAGGATCCAAAGATAGAAATTCCATCTCCGTCGCTTTTAGTTCTGAATCCATAGTGGTCTACAGCATCCCTGATGAGTCCACCACTTCCGCTAACGATGTCATGAATGCGAAGGCCATGAATGATCACATTTTGTACAAATTGGAGAGTAATACCAGCACCATAAGCAATATGCACTTTGGCTCCCCTGGAATCAATGGTTTTGTTACTAGCTACCATCAGCTCCTGGTTGAGTCTGATTACCATACTGCCTGAAAAGATTATCCAAAGGGGTTCTTTTTGAATCACAGCATGGCGTAGGGTTCCAGGTTTGGGGTTAAGCATGTCATTGTCTGAGGAATCTGTCACAACGTAAATCTTTCCATACTTTCCCCCGACAGTTTTGTGGCCAAAGCCAAGGACGCAATCAGCTAACCTTTGTCGATGACTGGCCCAATTCCGGTCACACCGCCAGCATCGATCAATTGGGTTTGTGGCTATGCATCTTCCGCCTGTTTTACTTGCTAGGTTCCTTCTAGTGCTGTTGGTCTCCGTCATGACCCTGGAAAAAGAAAGAAGACGTGGGAACCCTTTTTGCATGGCGTGTCTATGAGCTTGGAGTTAATTTGTCGTATTTAGTTAATGAAATTTTGATATTTAATTCAATCAGACTCACTTGTTAACCTGGAAGTTAAACTGGTTGGTGACGTTCATGGGATCCGGGTAGAAAGCCTCCTCGGCGGCTTTACGAGCTTCATCGGCTTTCTTCTTCCAGTATTCATCGAATTCACCAATGTGGCCTTGCAGAGTTGGAACGAATGCCGCAAGTGACACAAAAAGGGAGAGGAAAAGGAAATGGCCATTGAGAGTTCGCATTCTTCTTGTATATGTAGAAGACCCCCCCCCCCTTTCTGCTCTCCTTAATTAATTTATTGTTTGCAAGATGTAGTTTCCCACGTGAAGCCTGGGTCCTAAGAGCAGCCAGCTACAACCTGTTTCGGCGAGCTGAGACAGGACCAAGTATATTTCTTTCCCGGTCAGATCAGAGTTAAATAGTCTCTTATGACTGGGATTTCTTGTCGTCCTCGCACAACTAAATTTAGGCTCTGAAACAATAGAGGTCATTAAGGTTTAGTTCGGAGACAAATAAGGCTGGCATTTTGGAGAACCACTTCTGTAGAAACGATAATAGTATATTAATATCTAAATTAAAACTGTCTCTTAACTCTCCTATTTCCATGGTATGTATTTTCCATAGCCAAATCTCTAGAGGTTTTGCATCCAGATGAATTTCTTGGCTTTTTTAGTATCTTGATTAATATTGTATGATACATGATTCAAAAGCGTTGAGCAGCTATAAGTAGCGCAGAAGGTCGGAAACTAAACTCGGAGACAGTCTGTAGTCGAGTCAATATCTGTGTCTACAATACTCTGATCTTAACTAGAGACTAAATTACTTGTTATATAGAAGTTCTGAGCCATACTTTAGAGACTCATTAAATATATAAATCTATACACATACACACATACATGAACTGTTACAAATTGCGTATAATTATGAACTCCTAATTAATGAATGACTCCAGGATGATTCTTAACTATTTCAAACGTTTTCCTTTAATATATGAAAAATCTACAAGTCCAATAAGTTGTTGGAATTAAAATCAAGAGCGAAGAACAAAAACAAAATAAAACAGCAAACAAAGTGTATAGACACTGTTTTTAACGACATTTCCTCAACCAAAAACTATATCCAAGGATTCAACAGGTTGATGCATCAAAAAATTCGGACCGGGGTTTTTATTTTTGTTATGCATTGCCTCGCCCGTGTAGGTGATAATCAGAGATCTCTTTCTTGTTAGGCTCAATCTATTATCATTTTTTTATCGGTCACTATCTCATATTAAAATTTACTATACAAACAGTAAATGATTGTTTTATTTTTTTTAATATGAGATAGAAAGCTCTATATATGCTTTATATTTATATATAAAAAAATCTTTTAAAATATTCTTCATTATTTACAACACAAGTTTGTTTCGAAAATTAATGAACAAACTTTTCTGAAGCAACTGGTTTGGCGTTAGCACCTTTTTCCACGAGTTCCTGGATAGTGAGTACACTTTTGCAGAATTTCGAAAATTAACACCTATTGGAGTTGCTCTTACCATTGAACATTCAAAGTTTTAATTACGTGTTTATGTGGCAATTCACTACAGTTGAGTACACTTTTGCAGAATTTTGAATTCTTATATTTGAAAGCATTTTTGAATAATAGACAAATTAAATTAAATTAAAATGAGGAAAAATAAATCAAAACCTTAAATCTATGTCATAATATAGGTTCTCATGGATTAGCCCAACATCCAAACCCAACCCACTCGCCCAGTTCATCGATTAACTATCTATTTGTAATATTAGATCTGAACCTCCAGTAAAATCCGACCTTAGCTCAGTTGGCAGAGCGGAGGACTGTAGTGGTTACTGTAATCCTTAGGTCGCTGGTTCGAATCCGGCAGGTCGGACTAACATTTTAAACCCTGGATTTCAGGAATAAGGGGTAGTTTGGAAGGTTTACACTTTAAACAGCATTTCATAAAAAAATAATAAAAAAATTGTTTCAATTTTTAATATAAACATCATTTATGTTTCTTAAAATGATTAGGAATAAAAAAATATTTAATATTTACGTTGAATAATTATATTATAAATTCAAAAAAAAAAACCTTAATAAAGACTTGTAGCATCATTTATCCTCTCTTTTTTTCCCTTTAAGAGATGTTTATAGTGTCTTTCAATGTTCAATAATAAAATTATAATCATATTTTTTTTTCGTATATATACTATGTATATTAAATTTAGAGCAACATTTAAGTAAAAATAAAGTACTCAAAATAAAAAATAAAAATAAAAAAAAATACTTGTTTTATAGTGAAATTTATGTAAAATATCTAAACATAAAACCATGGATATAATAAGCAAATTAGACAATTAAACTGTGTAGAAATATTTTTTATGCATAAGATTTCTCTTTTAGTCGTTGAAAGTAAAAAATCATGCTGCAAGATACAAGCAACGTTATTTGTTTCTTTTTCAATGGTTATATTTATGGAAATATTAACAAAAAACATTTTCTTATCTTTTCTTTTTTTAATCCCTAAAAATCAATAGTTCTTGTTTTGCTTTGTTATTTTCACATCTATAAAAAACATATTTACTTTATTTAAAAAACCTCATAATATATTATCATAAAAACAAATAAAAGCCAAATCTCTAATTCTAATTGAAAAGGACTTGTTGCATCTAGTTTCTTGTATTTTTTTAAGACTCAACATATATATAAACAATGTTTAGATAATACTAAATAGCCTTTTCTATTGTTAATTTATTATCTTATGACTGTGATAAGAATTATAATTGTCTTATTCGCGTTATTCGTGGTAAGAGACACTATTATTATAGTCAGAAGACATTTACAGTGTGCAATATAAATAAGTTTAACTTCACTCTAATAAAGGAATATTTACATAAAAAATAATTATTTTTTTATTTTATTTACAGTATTGAGAAAATACATAAAATTAAATTATGCAGCGTAAACATTTCAAAAGATACTATTAAAGCATATTGATTAAGAATAATTCATAAGCTGTGTTTTTAATAAAGTTCAAGAAATTCAGCTGATATATTTTATTTTTAAAAGTTCTTGAAATATTGATTCTACTAGTAACAAGTTTGTTTGTTTTTTTTTTTCAATATACATATGTCATAACTATTTTGCTCGTTTAAAATGTAAATATATTTGTTTTAAATCACTGCAGAAAAGTCCAAGATGCTTGACTCGAAAGAATAAAAACTTGTTCCCTTTTCTGATTCGCGAGGACCGGGGAGCTGCTGCGCGCTGTGAAAGGAGAATCTCAGACAATGGCAGCCTGGTCTTGCAATCTCGATGGGCTTTCAGTTCTGGGCCTACTCCCTCGAATACAGCTGGGCAAGTTTCCTTGAACATTGGATTAAAACGCAAACCTCTAAGCATCCCAGCAGAGGACCAGGAATTCCACAAACCTGCAAACTCAATTTTTAAAGCATCATCATCATCAAAAGTTTGTGCAAGGGTACAGCACTGACACCTTCTATATGTCCCATGTGTAGTCTGCTTAATCAAATATTGTACCCGCAGCAGACTTGGGCAGTGAGAAAAGAAAAGCCAAGAAATGGACCAACCTCAGGTCATGAAAAGAAGCTGAAGCTGGGGTTACCAATCCGTCAGGACTCCGGGTCTTTTGACCATGTTCAGCAGTTTTCTTTTCTGTAAGCTGTTTGTAATGAGAGTATACATGGAAGATCAGAACGAGGAGAGAGGGTGCTGTCAAGTCATTGTTTGGCATAGAGTATTAAGGGGGTCTGCTGAGTCTGGTACTGAGTGAGCGAACTCTTCCATGAACGCATATCTTTAGTGAAAGATGACAGGTTGTAACTTCATCATCAACTACTCTTTGTCAGTTGCCCTTTGCAGGCTCTGCTCTGTCTATAAAGTCCTCTAAATAAACAATAAAACTTTCCTTTTTCTGGTACAATCCACATGAAATTGTATTGCATGAGACAGCTTTTACGCTGATTATTTATAACAAGTCCATTGTTAAACACCCCCCGTGTGTTTTTCCTTCAGTGAGCTAGATTATTCTTTGCCTGACCGGCCACAAAGACGACAGTGGGCAATTTTAGGACCGATACCGGCACTGACCATCCAGGTCTAAACAGTTTTGAACGCAACTGAACTAAGGTCAATTAATACGTACGAGCCATTTTCTGGAGACAGTACGGTATGGTTTTCTCATGGTGGATAAATATAAATACTCTACAATATGCATTTGATAAGTTATCCTAGCAGTGGCGCGGGAGAGCCAAAAGGAGGTGGAGCAAGGTTTACGTACTAGCAGGGCGCAGCTTGGACCATAACCTCTCATGACAATTAGAATGGGGATTGATCCGCTGCCTTCATGATCTTGGTATATAATTATATATGTGTATAATAATTTCATGGGCCTTCGATTTAAACCAAAACGTACTCTTTAATTAAGTGTGTGGTATATCATGGGACTGCCATGCTGCTTGTTGAACAGTTAGAAACTATTTTTCAAATACAAAGAGAGCACAATATTTAAGTCAATTGGACAATTTAAATAACGATAATGATAATAAAAGAGTGCTGTTGGGATCCATATTTTGCATTATGATTCAAGTCAAAAGTTGTAACTTGACCGCCCCTTAATTTATGCAGCGCTGGTGCTCACTAACACCCTTGCATTGCCACAATATTATTTGATCAATTAACAACAATTAACACTAACACATCTCGAAGATTAGGTTGAGTTTAGCGCACCTACAGCTGTGTGAGTTAGGCATGGCAAGGGTTCAAACCCTGCTAGTTAGGTCATGCAGAAGAAGAAGATTATTCTGTGGATCTAGCTCGCTTCTAGGATATTGAGTTATGAGCACCAGATTTGAAAGTTAAACCCTAATTATGCAGACCATTAACCAGTCAAGATCTACCCCGGCCCTCTTACCAGTAACAAGCAAAGATTAACTATACCCCGTATATTACCGGCGACACCATGCAGTATATGGATAAATACGCCAAAGTGGTGGCGATACATGGAAAGTCAGGGCACCACGAAAAGGGGATATAGCAATAAGAACCAAGTGATGGGAATATTGGGAATATACAAGCAAGAATGTGGGCATAGGATTCCGAAAACCTTTCTCTTTAGGAAGAGCGTGCTTTGCAGAAAAGATGGGGATGGCAAGTGATCCGTGAAGTGAAGAGCCAACCCTGGCCTTGAAAGGTGGCTCTAATGCCCGAGATGGTGCCCACATACGTGGAGTAGGAATCCCAAGCGAGCGAGCCTGCCCAACATTCGCATAAAAGCTAAGTATGAAATAAACAAAAGTGTAAGGTTCCTAAATGTGCTGTACAATATTTGGATCCACACGTGGGGTCTTTTCCTCTTTTCTTTTTCTTATAGATGGGATCAGGGAATATAAACACTCAAGAGACTCTGCTTGAATAAAAACAAACTTTTACATTAAAAACAAATAATCAAAAGGGAGAAAACAAAAGAAGGGAGAAAGAAAATAAAAGGAGAAAACGAGAGAACAGTAGGGACAAGATTGAATCCAATGTCTCGATGCAACACGGTCCATGCTGCATGCTTGGATCAATAGAAAATTTCACATTAATTAATCATCCCTGTTAAATAATAATAAAAACCATATTATATAGTGCTAATTAAGACAGAGCGTGTAAAGTAGTATGTACTCTTGGTTTAAGCTTTGTTGATTGGTTTTAATTGTAGGGTAAAAACGCTCTCTCTCCTTTTCAGCCTTCTTTTTCGACTTTGCTGTCCTCTTTTTTCATAGTCCAACTTGAATTGATGAAAAGGAAATAATTAGGAAGAGCCCAAACAAATCCCAGATTGGGGTCCTTAGAGAGAAAAGTAGGATTAATATTTTGTTGAAAAATTATCTGTTGAACTTTGAATATATATATTAGTATGGGAGAGTGCACAAACAACAAGACAAATTAATATATACTTAGTGGTAGAATTAGATAAAATTTGTGTTATGAAAAGGATAGCTTATTAAAAATACTTATTTTTTATTATATTTAATTTTTATTAAATAAAATACAAGTAGTAAGGTTCAAACTCATATCGCTTAGTTGATAAAACTATAATATAATATTAAAAAATTATTTTATTTTAAAATTTTAAATTATCAATAAAATTTTAAAATATAATTTTATATTTTTTTTCTAATACATAAAACATAAAACATGACGCAAAGCAAAAATAAGATTGATGTAATTAAACTCTGGACGACCAAACAAATGTCTTCTCTTTTCTTTCCTGTCACCAGCTTTTTTGAAAGTTTCGAGTACAGAGGAGTTTTATTACGGGCCCCGTAATATTTGAACAAGGCAATGGGATAGCATATAAAAAATCAACCTCATTGCTTTTGAAGAAGGACCGGGTGACGCGTTTAAATTACTTTAAATTAATTAAATTAAGTACATGTTAAACATGGCCTGATTTGTCCCCTTTATTAATTTTCCGATAAGAAATATGGCCCGATTTCATTGGCAATTGTTTTGGGGCAGACTGCTGCCATGATCGCCGGTGAAGCTTTGATATAGATATTGCTTCTTTCTTTTCCGTCGGGTCATATGTTCATGGCTGAGTGGTTCATCTAAACATTACATAAGAGAAACATCATCATTTAAAGATGATTTAAAAACGAAAAGGCAATAAAATTTGAAGATTATTCAATGGAGCCCGATTACAGTGAAACCTTTATGCATACATATAATCTAGAGCCCCGTTTCCATAGTCCATGCTTGGACCAAAGTTAAGGTAAGTTATCATATGCTCATTGAATATATAGCACCTCATCATTCTCATTTTTCCTTTTGTTGAGAATGGGAGCGTAAAAAAGGCCCACGTGTTAATTTTTCTCTCCTTTTTATTTTTATTTTTTTCACTGTAGAGAAAACTCGAAAGGAGACACACATGGCAGGCGACAGTTGGTGAGCTGGCCGCTCTTGCCTGGTGCCTTGAGTCAGCTAAAAGATGATGCATAAGCCCCACCCCATCCAATCAAAATATCAATCTCTTTGGGAACTTGGGCCTCTACTAAGCCTAACGAAATCATGGCGTGTATTTTCTCTTTTTCATAAAGCATTTTTACATTACTTTGCCTAAGTACTGCTTTTCTGGGGGTGTTGGGGTGTTTATTGGCTAAGTATATGATTAGCATATGAAGATTTGGCAATTGAGTGCTCCTCTGGGGCTCTATAGTGCTTCACTTACGATATAGAATCCATTAATTTGTTTATGCATTTTTTAGGAGAATTTATCTGCTCGTTTGGAAATTTCAATATTGATCTTACCCTTGCATTTCTCATTATTAACTAAGTTTACCATGTAAAATCATGGATCAAGCAAGCAAGATTCTTAAATGATGTCGATAAATTTGTCCATATCATTTTGTGGTTGATGCGTTTTTTAGTTATTTTATTTCATAAATATAGTTTGTTAATAAATATGAAAAGTCTCGCATTCTACATGTCGTTTTATAAACTGATTATTTGAAAAGATGTATTGATTTATAAGAATTCTAGTGATTGTTTCAAGATTTTAATTAGATGATAAACTAGGCTCACTTGATAATCTCTGGTGACTTATGGTGCGCTGAATAAAGATCATGTTTTATTAAAGGTAAGAAAGATAAAGTTAGGCCTGTAAAGTTTTTTTTAACAGTTTACTTTATTCGTCAACTCAGCATTGATTAATATGGAACTTAAGCAAGATGTTTTCAATCACTTCATAAAATAAAATAAATGATCATACTTATCTTATTTGTACATCGATGAGGCTACAAAAAATTCAAGTATTTTTATAACTTTATTTTCTTTTATCAAGATGGTTAATGTATCTCGTACTGGAAGGTTAAAGTAGTTAGCACTGATAATTTTTTATATATTTTTGAACTCTTTTGTGCTTAACTAAATATTATATTTTTTAAAAAATAAACTCTAAAAATATATATATTAAAAATTATTGAGAATAAAAAAAATTATAACCCTGTTTCTTTTAAAAGATTCATATGGTTTTTATAACTTATAATTTTTTTTTTAATTTAAAAAAAGAGTTGAATTGTTATTTTTTTATGATAACTTTAAAGTATAAAAATATCTCTTACACATCATTAACAATACAAAAAATTATACATAATTAATAAGAGATAAATTATGAGTTCCTTTAAAGATTTTTATACACATAAAAGTATAGAAAAATGTGTATTTTTAACCTTAATATTTTATTTTTAAATTATAATAAAAAATAAGTGGAGTCTTATGGTTTAACATAAGGCCTATAAAAATCATCAATTCCATATTTATTTGGGTTTGATGAGATATTTAATATAAAAATATTTGGTTTGGTAGCTGCTCACATATACTTAAACTCATTATGTAGCTAAACCATATCCATTTATATTTGGACTGAGCGCATAGTTTAGCTAAAGATATTGAACCTTCACCGTGCATTTAATTTATTTTAAACATGGACTTTAAAAAGAAAAAATTAACATGTATAAAAATAAGTTGATACACCAGACATAAAATACCCCTTAACTCAATAAATTTAAAGGATATCCGTGACAAGTTCCAAAAAATCTCTCATTCCTATTGATAATCAAAAACCTGCTTCATCCACTTATCTGTGGATCAAATTACTTGGTGTTCGTGGTGCGAAACTTTTGTTAGCAACCTTGAAGGCGAGAACCACACCTCCAAACGAGCGGCGCTGTAATGTCTCGAGCTAGTTAGTGGTGGCACCAACTGAATCTAAGGAAAGCTTTCGATCTCCGGTCAGTCAGACGGGTACAGCGACCCTCCTCCTTTTGTACGTCCCTAGATAGCCTGTAGATTTGATACTTCAAAATAAGCAAGAAAAAGCAACAGAGCATCGATTAACGATTGTCCTACAACTGAACGGACACATGCCCTTGAACTCCCGTAAATTCACGAGCTGTCTTTTGTTTCCAATAAATTTGAGGACAATATCATTAACCAACTCAAAAGGTAGGCAGCTGGTCAATAAACCTCTCTGTAATCATATAATATTCTTTATAACTTAAACGATCCACCTCTTCATTTATTCCCGTGTATAATAATAATAATTTACCATAAATGATATTTTCTCCCTGAAAAGGGACCGTTTGAAATTCTTGCTACTGTGTTGGTAGATTTAGGTATTTTTCACGATCGTGGCTCCTAAAAAGACACCCCATCTAGCATTTTCATCACTAATAATTTTTACCCGGTGTTTGTCAAAGATCATAAGGAAAAGGAGTTCAAAATCACATCTAATAATATTGTTTTTTTCTTTTTTCTTTTTCTGATTGTTTGTACCAATATATTAGCACAATAAAACAACAATAGGAAAAGCGAGTTAGGCACGTAGAGTCAAGCCCTATACAAGATAAATGACCAAAAGAACAAAAACTGATATTCGTCTTCAATCAAAGCCGAAAAATGCCAAATTAAGGTATGATGGGTGGGGAAAGAGGCCACAAGGATATGCGGTAGTACTTTAACTTTTTAAACACTATCTGGCTTTGCTAAGGTCCTTTCATGGAGTGTTTGAATGTGTGATTTAACTTGTTTTTTAAAAGTGGTTTTTAAAATGTTTTTTTTTTCTACCTAGAAAAATATCAAGTGTTTTTTTTTATGATTTTAATATATTAATGTTAAAAATAAATAAGAAATATTTTAAAACACTTTTAATTAAAGAGTATATTACCCAGTACCCTGCATTACCGAGCATGCATTTACTCCTTTTATTAAAAAACAATAATAAAAAAAAAGATGAAGAAAGAAGAAAGAAAGAAAGCTTAATTTTTTGGACAGTACTTTTGAAAGTTTTAAAATAGGATTCCAAAGGGTCGGTCTTTTCGGGTTTTTCTTGCTGTTTGATGGCTGCTTGTGGGACAAATATCCACCGACCCCCCAAAGTGTCCTTCCCAGTTACTATTTTCGCTTTTACACATCAATTCACGTATTTTCTAGCTCCCATTTAAATGATCTTTTCAGTTTTGTATTCCATTTATCATGTTCTGTGTTTAATCCAGTCAGCTGCCTTTTCTCCGTAGTTTTGGCGGGAGATTGATTGCCGAGAAAACGACGTCCGGTGAGATGGCCGTTTGTAGTTTCTTTCTTTCCTTTTCAATTATCATTGTTACTATGCTCTTGGGTCCGGCATCTTGGGAGTGCTTTCCCATTCACGGGACTACTTATTTTACCGTGTTGGAAAGTGCAGCATATGCCTTCACTAAGCAATGAAGATTTCAGCCATTGTACTTGTTCAGATTTTCTAATTATGTCTTTTTTATTTTTTTTACTTGGATCTTTATATCTCCAGTTGTTTCTTCAATCAAGCGCCGCTACATCTAACGGAAGAACTTCATAAAAAAGCCTAAGGTGCCAAGAACAAATGAAAATACACGTACACCAATGTTTTATTGATTTACTTTTAGACACCCGCATCTCCATTTTCGTTTTATTTCATTAAGATATCTCTGCTAAATAATATTTATATAATTTTATTTATTAAGGATATAACGATACTTTTAGTTTAATTTATATATATTTTATTTATATTTAAATTATGACTATACATTCATAATATCTAAATTATTTAGAATTCAAGTTTTTTTTAGTGTGTAATCTTAATTATTTTATCAATCTCTACATCCATGCTCGCAGTGAGATGACATCAAGGCCAGCTCTCTTTTCCTTTTTGCATAGCCTGTTGAAATTACCAACAAGCTTAATTCGCACTATTCACGAAGGCTTGTTATCGAGCTTAGCCTCTTTTTAGAAAGGTTTTTTTTATGAAAAATAGATTACTGAGAAATGAATTATTTTTATTAGTAATATTATGAAAAATAAAAAAAATTGTATTTAATTGTACCATAAAAAGTAAGTTGAAAAATTATTTATTAATGTTTAATTTTTTATAAAGTTTATCTAACATGTATAGAATATTAAATGTAGTTATTTGATCTATTATAATAATAAAAAAATAAGATTTAAAAAGTGTATTGGTGAGTTTTTTTTACTATATCGTATATTTATATATAGTTTATTTTAGAAAATATAACTATATATATAATATAAATATCTTGAATATAATATTATATACATATAACCATTTTTTTTTGGTGTTCGGGGAACATTGAAAATAAATTTATTTTTTATGGTATACTAATTTTATAACACAAACTATATGATTTAAAATATATAATTATTGTATAATATAACATGTTTTGTATTCAGATATATTTTCTAGCAATATCATATAGATTAAACTATTATATGCACTAATATATCAACTTAATATAATTTTATATTGTACATTAATTTATATTAATATACTGGTCATTTATTATTTTCTAATAATATAACATTTTAAAATATCTTATCAATACATTATTGTTTTTATATATATAAGAATAATTAAGAATTATATTACTTTAGTTTTTGTGTTCTTTATAGAAAGTGTTTTTCAATTTTTTAGATTTAAAAATACTTTTCCCCGTCTAAAACTTGTGTTTTTCTTTAATTGAAAAATAAATTTTATTAATTATTTTTTTATAATGTAGCCAAATATGAAAAAATTAAGAAAATATTTTTTTATGGAAATAAACAATTCCTAGAGTTTATGATTTTTCCTTAACTAAAGAGTACAAAACAATTTGCATTTCCTGAAGACCGCGTAAAATCCTATGAGTTATAACATCTCATACACACATACCAACATTTGACCAACTGTAACAATCTTATTGGTTGTGGTATCTTGTTCTTTTCATATAAATAACCTTCACTTGCCGTTTTAGAGACATCTAGGTACTAAAAATGTACTTCGGAGCCTGTCTTTGAGAGCTCTCTCCTCAAAAAAATTATGTATACAAGAGAAGTCCCTCTCTTATGCTAGAGAATACATCCTAGTGGAACCCTCTCTTTGCCACGCCATCTAACAGCGCATTGCAACCTAAGCATCAACACGCGCTAAGAAATTGTCCCCTCTTCCTTCAACTCTTTAATGTATTTTTTTTTTGGGCGCAGTTCTAGATCAGATTAATTTTTAAAAAAAATATAAAAAGAAAAAAAACTAGGTATAGCTGATGTTTTTGTAGCTAATGTAAAGGGAAATATCAAGAGTTGTCTTATGCTAACTTTTAAAATCTGTTAGAATATATAGCATGATAAATTCATATAAAATAAATTAAAAATAAAATTTAATTTTAATTTTAAATTAATATAATATTAAATAATAATTATTAAAAATAATAATAATTAAAAAGGGATAAAAAAATGACCAAAACCAACCTATCAAATTCACATCCTAAATTATAAAACTAGGATAACCCCATATAAAACAAATCAAAATAAATTATGAAATTTAATTCTCAATCAACTCAATATAAAATGATAAAATTAAAAAAAAAATCCAAGTTAATTTAGGTTAACCCATCAAGTTCATGGCTTAGATCATAAGACTTGAAAATTAATGACCTAAATCATGAGAGTAGAATAATATTATAGAAACAAACAAAAATAAATGATAAAGTCTAATTCTTAATAAACACAATATTGAAAAATAAATCTAAAAATAATATCAATTAAAAAAAACAAAAAAACTCAAGTCAACTAAGTTATCATGTCAAACTCATGACATTAATTATGAGATTAAGATAAATATGTAAAAAGTAAATCATAATAAATTATGAAGCTCGATCTTTAACAAATCAAATATTGAAGGATTGAATTAAAGAAAAAATATATATTAAAAAAATAAAAAATATATCATTATAGTAAATAGTATTTTTTGAAGTGAAGTAAAATAGAAACACCATCTCTTCTAATTTTTATTAATTCATCCATTTTTAATATTCTTAAGTCATCATTTATATACAACATTTTCTCGTGCACTTATCCCATGCACACAAAATCTTTATAAATTAAATTTATTTATTTTTATTTATCATGTTTTTGTGAGAGTTGACTACTCATAATCGTAAAAAAAGAGAGAGAAAAAAGACTTAGCCTTAATTGTCATATAAGTTAATTCAAAAATATCTCTTTACATATATGCAAAAAAATAAATAAAAAATCCCTTCTTTTTTACAACTATGATTATTGTTTGTCTATCCATAGTAGATTTTCTAACTAATTAAAATGATATGCCATTCTATAATTTTATTATCCCAATTGATGCGTCATTTTGTTACAGGTAAAGTTCGTCCGAAAAAATCTCCTAGCAAAAACATTAATAATAGATGTTGGATGCAAGATTGTATATTTGTGTTTTTCTAAGTCGAATCTATCATATTTTTTTATTCAACGTTAATAGATATTATTTAACTAATTGTCAAAAAATCATCTCAATTTAATAATTTAAGTTATTAAAGTAAAATAAATATGTGCAAGTTTCAAGCCCAAAAAGCTTTCACTTGAAGAAGTGTGTTGATATATATATTATTCTCTAATACACTCCCTCAAATAAAAGCTCTTTGGGCTTGAAACTTGCACATATTTATTTTACTTCATGCTTAATTTTTATCAAATAAATAGAGATGATAAAATTCAAACTCGTGATTACTTAATTATTAAAACTCTGATACTATATTAAAAAATTATCTTAATCCAATAACTTAAACTATTAAATAAAATTTTAGAATATAATTTATATTATTTATTTATAAGTTAATTGATAATAAGTTTCATTCCTCGACAATTTAAAGTCAAACCTCCATACTAGAGTAATATTGGTGAATGAGGAAAAAAAAATTAAAACCCACCATATATATATATATATATTATATAGTAGATATATAGTTATTTATAGAGGATTAGATCAGATTACATCATTAAGGAAAAATATAAAATTAAAATTCGTAAGAATATAAGTGGTACCATCCACACCAAAACGAAAACGAAGGAAGCAAGTCAATAAAAGCAACATGTACATATTACCAAACAAGAAGCACCACCCACGTCAAAACAAAAAAACTTTGAAATTTCAAATGAAGCGCTCGAAACACTCAACACAGCCTACGGCAGACGTGTGACTGTAGTTTTAATTGCAATGGAGTATTAAAGGCAGGAGGAGACTCGAGTGGAAGCAAGCAACGCATGCACGTGAGCCATCCAATTCCAACTTCATAGCAAGAAAAGAAAAGAAAAAAGAAAATGAGTTTTTTTTTATATATATATAAAAGCATTGTAGTATAGAACTGAAATACTACAATAGATAGTCTAATTATAGAAATTTTGAACTAAGGAGTTGTCTCCTCCTGTGATATCAGTTTTGAGTTTATGATTATTAATATAATAATTACTGGATATTTATATAATTGTTAATTTTAAAATTTATAAAATTAATTGGGATGCATCTAAATTAACTTAAATATTTATTTATTTTTTTAAAAAAAAGAAATGCGAAAGATGTTACCTGGGAGGTCACGGAGAATGTCACGTTCCCTTTTAAAAACCACAGGAGCAACTACCGGTCTCTCTTTTTTTAAAAATAAAAAATTGCAGTTCCACTCAAGGATAATGTATGCAGGATTAAAGCTAGTGATACTTGAGTTAATATTTTACAAAATAATAATAATAATAATAATTATCAAGTGTTGATTGATGCGTCATTTTGTTACAGGTGAGTTTTTCAACTTATATTTCATCAGTTTTAGTAATACAATGTGATTATGGAATGTATTAACTCTTAAATCATCAATTGGAAGATGCCACATCACCTAGCAAAAGAAATCTGATAGAGAGTCAAGGAAGAAGACTATCTAGCATCACCCAGGAAACAAAGAAGAATAGTTTCCACCGTACATCTGGACGGTTGATTCGAGCACGAAGCAGATGTCTCATCGCAGATCTTAAGATACCAGGTTCAGGCCAATCGGTCTGGCTGGTGTATTTTGATAAGATGATAAATCTACATTAGTTACGTGTGATGTGCGGTGAGACGTCCTTCGAAAAGAAGAAAAATGGGGGGAGAAAATGTGCGTGATGACGCAAGCGTCGCCTAACATAAAATACGGAGCAGTAGAATAATAATTAGTAATGTGAATTTATTTTTTAATTTATTTTTGAGGTGGAAGAGGGTTCCAGTGTCGTTGGCCATATTAATTAATATCCCATCCATGTCATGGATTTCAGCGTTATTTTTCTTTTTTTTTTTTTCAAACTTCCCTTCATAGCCGCGCACTAAAGCAAGAATCCGTTGATGTAAATTAATTAATATTTATTCTCCACAGGCACCACTCTCTCTCTCTCTCTCCTTCCCATTTCAAAAAAAGTGTTGAGAGTAATGAGTGAGAGAGAAAGACGAGTGATTATTTTGCTCACAACTTCCGATCAATCTTTCTGCAGCGTACTCAATAGAAGAGAGAGTAGTAGTAGTAGTGGAGTAGTTTCTTTTGCCTGCCTTTCTCTGTCTCTACATCTCCTCTCTGAGTGTAAGTAAGTAGATTCAGATCTCTCTCTCTCTCTCTCTGTCTATATATACGCCTCCGTATACAGTGTACCGAAAAGGCCAGCGAATGTTTCAAGCCCCTTTCCCTTTCCTTTATTGTTTGTTTGCTTGTTGTTTGAATAGAAAATAAACAACATTTATAGTGGTAAAATCAAAAGAAGAAGAAGTTGATTACAAGTCTAGAATCCAAGAGAGCTCCGTTTGAACCAAACAGTAATACTTCTCCAATGGTATCCATCCTTGTAAAAACATTACGAAAAGAGAGACTTTTCTTTTCTTTTTTCTTTTTTCATATTTTTTTTTAGAAAAAGTTTGGCTTTATTTTATTACAGCATAGCATAGGATAGCACATAACATGCGAATTGGATTGATAAAGGTGAGGAGCGTCCAAGGCAGAGAGACACACTCACATAAACATAAACAGATTTAGCTATCAAAAGAGAGAGTGATAAGAGTAAAGAATGACAAGCAAGTCGAAGAAGATTGCATGTGGAAATCATGAAGAAGAATCGAAGAAGAAGGAGAGACATATAGTCACATGGACTCAACAGGTGATTAATCGATTCCTTCTTATTTCTTTCTTTGTTGTTTATTGGAGGAGTATTAGTATATATCTGATTGATTTATTGGAGCGCAGGAGGATGATATACTTCGGCAGCAGATTAGCCAACATGGGACTGAAAAGTGAGAACAACCGTATTTGATTAATACCAATCCTCTCTCTTCTTTCCCCCCCATTCTTTCAAGCACTCTTCAATCTTCTAATTAAATTGAGGGGTTTTGTGTGTTAATGCAGCTGGGCCATCATTGCATCTAAATTCAAGGATAAAACCACCAGACAGTGCAGAAGAAGGTTAGCGTGTTATTTCAGCTTGAATATAGTTACCCTGCTCATCCTGTCTTCTGTGCTTTGGTGCTTATTAAGTTATTAATTACTTCAGATGGTACACATATTTGAACTCTGATTTCAAGAAAGGCGGATGGTCACCAGAGGAAGACTTGCTCTTGTGTGAGGTACTCTGATTTTGATCTTTTTCTGCACTTAAATTCTGTCTTGTCCATTTTGCACCCCCCTTTCAAATGTATATTAGTAGGAAAAGGTTACTTCGATTTGCAAAGTCAAAATAGGGTTTTGTTTTTCTGCTTCATTATTAGTTGTTCCGTAGTTAAACATGTTAAGTGGTCCTGCATCCAGATGTTTTGCAGGAACAGCCTCTGCATTTCAGCTTAGATTTTTTTAGTCATTGCTGCATATGATAGATAACTTCTTGAGTTGATCCGCAGGCTCAAAAAATATTTGGAAACAGATGGACTGAAATTGCAAAGGTTGTTTCAGGCAGGTATACAATGTTTTTGCATGCCCCTCCTCTCTATTCACACATTTTTGTTTGATTTAATGCTTATAATATCCTTCTTTCAAAAATATGCTACTTCTGCAGAACGGATAATGCTGTGAAGAACCGCTTCTCCACTTTGTGCAAGAAGAGAGCAAAATACGAGGCTTTAGCGAAAGAGAACAAAAACTCGCATATCAACTTAAATAACAAAAGAATCATATTACATGATGGATTCAACACAGATGGAGCACCAGAAAATGATCCCCCAATTAAGAAGATAAGGTACAGTGGAATTTTGGTATCAGCAGACAATAGTGAGTGGGAAAGTAATTAGCATAGTTAACCTCATGTATGTTCAAATGCAGGAAGTCCCACATCCCTAGTCTTGCAGGAAGTTGCAACTTTGGAGACAGATCACACCCACAACGTGGAAATCAGCAACCTAGACCTCCATTTGCTGTGTTGGCCCAAAACTTTCACAATGTTAACATGGCTGCTCAGCATCATGTCAGCAGTGTCAAGGAGGTCCCCATTGACGGTAAAACACCTCAAACAAAGACTTTACAATTAGGATGTGGTTTGTGTTTCCTTTTTAAGAAATAAAATCGCGGGAGGAGTCTCAAACAACAGAAAAGGACTTGCACCCTCCACAAACAGGGTAGAAATACCCCTGCTTCATCCTGCCGATGCAAAAAAAAGAAGCCTTCATTAGCTAGCCAATCCGCACATGAATTTCCTTAATATGTATGACTAATCCTGATCCTCCAATTCCTTTGTTGAAATAAAAAAATTCCTGGACAATGGGATCAGTTGCCAAATTGCTGCCTTTTCCGTTAAAAGCTTTGAACACTACCTCTGAATCTACTTCCACTTCCACTTTCTTATATCCCTTCTGCCATGCAAGGTCCAGCCCCGTGTAAGCTCCCACAATTCAGCTTTCAAAGTATTATATTTTTCAGCTTTGCAAAAATTGAGGACACAATATGGGCTTTATGACAGAAAATACCATGCATAATTTATCATCTTTACCAATTTAGTTTGTGTTGATTTTTTATTATTCTGTGTCATAAATCTTTGAACTTCTTCAATAGTCTCTTTACTTGCTCTTCATTTAGCAGTTCAAAGCAGTAGGATTCAAGGAACATTTCTAAAAAAGGATGATCCAAAGATAACTGCTCTAATGCAACAAGCAGAGCTTCTCAGCTCGCTTGCATCGAAAGTTAGTGAAGAAAATACAGATCAGAGTCTGGAAAATGCGTGGAAGGTGAGCTTTTGTTTTCAACACCCAAATATTCAATGCACTTGACCAGTTGTGCAGGTGCAGTTTTTCAATTTGACCTTCAGTGTTATTGAGAAAGGCATAATTATCCTGTCAAAATGGTAGTTGAAGTGATTATGTTGATCCTACAGAATTAAGCATAACAGTACACCAAGTATATTCCTCCTTGACTCTAATAATGCACACAGATTTTGCTCCTGTTCTAATATGTTTATAAAACATGACATTCAGGTTCTCCAAGATTTCCTGAACCGGAGCAAAGAAAATGATATATTTGGACAAAAAATCTGTGACATTGATTTTAGACTTGAAGATTTTAAAGACTTGATAGAAGATCTAAGGATGAGCAATGATGGAAGTCGACCATCTTGGAGGTAATAGAAATAGGGAAGTTTAATGTTGGGGATTGAGCATGTTTTACTCGTCATAGAGTGTCTAATATATGATTAAAATGCTGTAGACAACCTGGTTTATACGAGGAGTCTCCATCAAGTTCTGAATACAGTACAGGGTCAACTCATTTGCCATACACAGCCCCGGATAAAACAGAACAAACTCAAGCCGGTGTACTGCATAAGGATATTGAAATTGAATTGCAAATGGTTCATATTGATGAGGGAAATTTTGTGGGTGCATGTGACAAAGAAATTATTTCCAGTGCAAATATAACCCAAGGTAAGGGATTTTCATGCCTGACAGAGTGGCTTTCTTTCTTTTCATGTGGAGGTTGGAATACCTTAAAAGTACATCTTCTGATGAATCTCAATTTACTGCAGTGGAGATGTTTCCATCCTGTGATGAGCAAACAAAAAATGACGTAATTGTTTCTGCTTCATCAGGCACAGAGTTCAGTTCTCCTCTTCAAGTTACCCCGATTTTCAGATCCTTGGCAGCAGGAATTCCCAGCCCGAAATTTTCAGAGAGTGTAAGTCAACTTTGACCATCAATTCTACCGACTATTAATCCATTAGCTCTAATTACGTGGTGTATGCTAGAGAAACTACCCCTTATTGCTATTAGTAGTAGGAGGAACTGTCAGTTTAAATATTATGCCTCTAGTCTCATATGGCTCTCTGGTCAGAGCTCACCACTAGGCAACAGCATTAAAACTACAAATGATTATGAATAGTTGCACCAGATATAGCTGTAGAAGTAGTGCAACTTTGATTCTAAGTTACCATTGATTCTAGGGGTAATACTAACAAGAAGTAGAGGATTGGTGATCATCAAATCACCTGCAGCAATTTTTATTTCGTGAAGACTTTAATAAAGCTATAATCTAAAAACTAGTAGGGGCTTGAGAGTGTTACTAGTAATTCATACTATTGTAGGACTTTGAGTTCCTGTTGTCGTTGAAGCATTAGTGATAGCATTGGGGATGATAGCACTTGGTGTGCTAGCTAAGTATCAATCATTAATTAGTTTGTGATGATTATCACGGCTCGAAGAGTAGGTGCCAAACAATTAAGCTAGCAGGAGATGATGTTCCTATGAAACTGCTGAGCATGAATTCAATCACTAAAACTGTTGGATAACTACTGGTTGTGCAGATGACAAACATAGCAGTAGCAGCTGATGCATATATAACTATTCCAATTAAATTTATGAATTCCATTTATCTCATAACCTGGATTCATTCTTAAACATTAACAGTTTAACACTGCTCAAGTCAACTTTTCTAATTGTCAATTCAACCTGAAGCCGAAGTTAAGAATGCATGGGCACAATTATTTATACAAAAAACAAACTTCGAAAGATTAAAGGCTGTTAAGGTTGCAACAACCGCTACTGAAATACTTTTTGTTGATAAAATTAAAGGAGAAATATGCTTTAGATTTATATAATGCTATAATGCAAGCCTCTGGCCCAGTAATATCACACTTCCAAAACATACGCACACTACATATCAAATCTGCATGCATATCGAATATGATTGTGAAGCACATGCATGCCTGACACATTGTGTTTCCTTTCAAGTTACTTCCCTACATAATGTCGGCTCTAGTCATGGGTTAAGTTTGTGACATTACTTGTAAGAGGTGAGATACTAAACCAAAAGGTTTACTAAACAATCAGATGAATAAATTATGTTTGAACAACTACGAAATTGCCTGTCTAATTCTTTATGTCATAACTGCTATCTGAGCAAATTATTCACTAGAATAGCCTGTCCAATTCCATATACACTAGGAAGCTCAACTAGATTGTTTTGTTTGAGATGCTAAAAATGCTTTGATTAGACCATTACCCACTGATGTAAGAGGCTACTGTACTCTTTTTGAGAATAGTATTTCCTTCTGTCAGTCAATCTAGGTTGATCGAAAAGTATGCTACTGCAGAATGAATGGTCAGTGGGCAAGACTGCAAACTGGATTCCAAGAATGCCCACGCCTTTACAAAATCATCCCCATCTCTTTAGTACTTAAGGGTCACTTATAAGAAAGATTCATGAGATTTCCTTTCTGAAATCTGCATGTGGATCACGTGGAGTTAATTGCCAAATGCAGCCATAGATGTCTTGTGTTCATTGCATCGTGTTTTCTTTCTTCTTCTTCTTCCTTTTTTGGTACAAGCATCATATAAACACACATGCTCGTGCTTAGATATGGATATCTTTCAAAATTTGATGCGAGGCTAACCTCTTCTTTTGGCATTTTTTTCTTTCCAGGAGAGAAACTTCCTACTAAAAACACTTGGAGTGGAATCTCCTTGTCCCAATCCAGGCATCAATCCTTCACAACCACCACTCTGCAAAAGAGCCCTTCTGCAAAGTCTATAGCAAACCTCTCTGATATATCTGATATAAAGAACATGGTCTAGCCCGTCATATCTGGTCTTTAATTGCCTGGGACCGTATAACATTGATTGAGTTGTGTCTTCTCTTGTTTACTATCAGTTCCTCGGATTGCAGCTATCATGGCCTGAAGTTTTATAAAGAGGCATATTATCTGCATTCCAAGACAGGACACCCCGTGCTGGAATGTTGCGGTGCATTCTAGCAACTCGGACACATCTAACAGCGTGATCTGAGGTCGGTTTTATTTTTGCCTACTAGAAGAGTACTACCCTAATACTCACATAAAAACCAGTGTGCTTGTTAATGAGTGTCATTCTTTTGTTTGTCTTGATTTGTTTTCGAGTGTTCTATCTTCTCATCCAGTTTTTGGCATTTGATTTGCCATCTGTACAGACCCTTCTATGTAAGTCCGTAGTCGGAGTGTAATTATATACAGGCAACTCGCCTACATATGATTAAAGAAAGGGAAAAGAAAAAAAAAAAAAAGAGTAAAGGAGGATTAACCAGCTGATTGGATTCCTATTTTTTTGTTTTTGGGTGTGCTAAGGGTATAGAATAAGTTTTCTGTATTTCTGTTTCCTAATGTAGTAACTATAACTTGTGTGATCGCAATGGAAATTGTTCTAGTTTTTGTGTGCATGTCTCATTTTGCCTGTTCCTCTTCTTTGAATCATTGCATTTGCCAACTCTAACCAGACTCTACAGAAAGATGTGTGACCATTTTGCATCAGAAAGAGTAGGAAATAAGCAGAAGCTCTAAAATGAAGATTTCAGTATTTCTCGACTTTCATAGTTCTTCTGGGCAACAAAAAAACGCAAAGAAAATGCCACCATAGATAAAAGGAGAATCAGGATACCTAAATGACTCACATTATTGCAGTTTCTTCTGCCCTCTCCATTCCTGCCATGAACCAGAGATCCCCTTCTTTCCTGACAAAATGCTAGAAACTGGGGAGGAGGAGAAAAGCAAAGGAAATGGAGATGTTCTTACCCACATTGGATGGAAAAGCAACTTGTGCTGATGTTGTAGCATCAAAGAAAGCCTCCAGATCTCTCCATGGATCTTCTGAGTTTGTTCTACTTGTGTTGTGTTGTGAGAAAGAATGGTCCTAAGGATTCTGTTATATTTTGTACGGGGGTCTCATGGTGGTGGTGGACATCTGGAAACATGTAATAATGACCAAAGCGAAAGCTACAAGTAAAAATGGTTAAAAGAGGAAGAGGGAACCTCATACAAAATAAAGTGCACTCATTGGCTGTAACTTTCTCGAGAGAAGGTTTAGTTGACTATTTTGACCACTTTGCCCACCTAAATTCAAATAGGATCGTGATCTTCATGTTAAGGATGAACTGCCTGATTTTTCCGCTTCCCTGCTTAACCCACGGTAGTTTTGTCCCGCTTGTTTTCTTGTTGGAACGTGTTTTTTTTTATTAAAAAAATGATTTTTTTTAATTTTTAAATTATTCTAATATACTATATTTAAAATAAAAATTATTTTAAAAAATAATCATTAAAACAGTATGTAACGAAATCTAAGACTTGGTAGCAACACAGCGAAGAATGTGGAAAAGGAAAACCACACGCTTGCTAATGTTTTGATAAAACCATTTCTGATCCTCTTCGAACGGAGGCTCGTGCCCTTCATGTAGTTGCAATCATCACCTAAGCTAGTCTAGTGGGCTAAGTCTAACTGAGACGGCATCTGTTGTATAAAATACTAGTTTCCTTATGACGTGCTTTGTACTTGTATCGTTCAACCACATATTCAATATTTTCCATTAATATTAAATAATTTTACTAGTTTTAATTAAAAAAAATTCAGTTTTTTTTGGATTAAATTAAATGTTTGATGCTAAAAAATTAATTAATTTTATATAATGTTTGATAATCCGTCAATTAAAATATTTAATAACATAAATTTGAATTGTCGTTAAATGAATATATAAGAAGTTCTAAAATATTTATTATTAGAAAAACTACATGGTTTTTTATTACCATGGTTAGAAATGAAAACAATATTTCTTCAAGTTCTTACAAGAACATCTCTTATTTTCCTTTTTAGAAACAAAAACGAAAAAGAAAAAGGTAACGAGAGCTTCATTTTTTTCACAATCCTTGTGAATAGTTTTCTTAATAAAAAAATTATTCAAAATCTTTATTTTAAAAATAAATTAGTTTGATTATAAAATAAATATTAAAATAGAAATATGATACTAAATAATACTGTCCTTTTCTAAGTTCTATTTGATTACATTTTAAAATATGTTGATAACTTAGTTTTTTTCATCACTTTTATATTCTTTTCCAATTTTTTCTTTTTTCTTTGTCTCAAGAAATTTTATGTATTACGGGAAATTTTGATTAGGAAAGGAGGTATTTTTGGAACAAAGAACTACTACAAGTAGAGAATGGAAAATATTATTGGCTAAGGGATTATTTAATTATTTATGATACTTGAAGGACTAATTTATTAGTTATTATAAACTATAAGGACTAAGCTGTAATTAATTCATATGTTAGGGCCTTGGCATTTATAAAATGATGATGTATTTACTTGGGTCAATCAACTTACTTCCCTGCTCGTAATTTATGGACCTATACCAGATAGGTTTCAATAGGCCTATTGCCTGGTAAGTTTTGGCCCAAATAAAACTATGCAATCGTAATTAAAAAAACTCATCATAAATCAATTATTTTTATTAAAATATTTTTTATTTTTTATTGACGTTGACTCAATTAAATTTAAACATAAAATTATTTAAAAATTAACTAGACTAACCATGTCTATCTAATTCAGTTTAAAAAAATCTAGCCCGAGTTGCACTGTACTCAGTTTAAGTTTATCGGGTCACGAGCCAAGCATAATTGACAACTATGGTATAAAAAAACTAACAAGTCTTTTCAGGAAAACCACATGTAATAATCAGAACCAACATATCCAAAAAAGACTTGTTAAGAGAATGAGGCAAATCAATTTCACATCAATCCAACACTTCGAAAGTTTCAAGGAGAATCATGCAGGCAAGGTGCAGAAAGCTGAAAATTTTGATACACGGTGAACCTCTTTGTGGTCAAATTGTACCCCTAATGCCATCTTAAGAAAATCATTTCTGAAAATGGGATTTGGATTGACTATACGAGAACGGATAGGCTGCCATCTGCACAAGCAAATGTATCCCTGACTTCTAATCATTTTCAAGTATGATCTGTCTGGATTGGAAAATGATCAGGGCGCGATAGCATGCATTTGTGTAGTAATTCAGACCAACTACAGCAGTATAGACAATAAGCAAAGCATAAAGAAATGGATATTCATTAAATCCAACAAACTTGCGGAACTAAAACAGCTTTCCACCTGCAAAGTTACAGTTCCAATTGCCAGTTCTAAGCCATCCCACAGAACAAGAGAAGCCTGAACAAGCCATTCCTTTAAGCAAGATATCGATACAGTTTTCTGTCCACACTATCCCTCTCCAAGAAATCCCGTTCAATAAGGGATTCAATCCGTTTCTTAATTTCTGTGGGGTTCGCTAGGAAACGTGACTGCAACTGCTTTGTGACCTCAGTGATTATATTGTTGTGATCCAATACCCTCCTTGACTTCATAATCCTAACTACTGCAGCTTCTATCTGAGGCTTTCGGTCCTCCTCTACTCTCTGCCGAGTCTCCTGCTTTTCAGGTTCTGATTCCTTTTGCGCAACTACAGTTCCTATCTTCACCTTGTAGAATTTGCTTGTGAATTTGTCATTAACAAAAAAAGCATCTTCCTCACCAATGTCTTTACTCATGGGTTCTTTGCGAAGAACATTCTTTCCCTTCACACAAGCCATGGATTGCAGGCACCTTTTCAAGTCTGCTGTAGGAATCTCAGTTGCCTGCTCAATCTCTTTGTAGCCAAGTCTATCAGCATTATTAAACAGCATGAGAACGCACATCTGGTAAGTGGAGACATTCAATTCATGCTTCTGACCCTTCCCGAAGGTTGCCTTAATGTCCGCTGTGCCCATGTTAGTTTGCCATGACAATCTCCGACCAGTATGGGTCCCAAGGTAATATGACCTGAACTTCTCACATAGTGCTGACATTTCTGCAGGCAAGTTGCATGGAACACCAGGTTGAGTGGGCCAAGACCCTGTTGTCAAAACCTGGACAACCAGTGTTGGTCCATCCCCCAGCTCCGGGTGGCTTGCATAAAAACCTTGCATTGTATCCTGGGAGGTTTTCATGTCTGTAAACATGCCTTCTAATTTTGAAGTGAACTGGTAACCACATTCTGTTTTAAGTTTGACTATCAGACTTCTCTCTGCATCATCAGAGACTGTTTTCCCTGACAGCAGCCGCTTAGCCAAATGCTGCTTGTAATACTTTTCAAACACATCTTTCTCCTGCAAATAGCGGAATAGCATCATCACCTTGTCAAGAATGATCTCCACATCCTCCTCACTAACTCCTTTTAGACCTTTGCGAAGTTTGTCATCCACAAACAGTGAAATGAACTCGGGAGAACGAGTATTCAAGTTAATGAAATATTCAAAAGAGGAGTTCAGAGCATTCTGGAATGTCTTGTCATTGTTAAATGCATTGCTTATGATGCTATCATACTTATCTTTTTCATCCAACAAACACTGAACAAATTCCACTGGATCCTTCAACCTTTCTGGATCACTAACAAGTTGCTTGCCAGTCTCCCTAAGGTGAGAAGTCATCACTTCTCTTATTGTTGAAAGACCATCAGGAACCCGGCGGAACAGGTTGTACATCCGTCCCAAGTCATCAAATTTATCATCAAGAAGCATATTTACCAAGCCTGAATTCTCCATGTGGACTAATCTCAGCATGTGATTAGCAATCATCTCCTTCTCCACCACATTATTTATCCTGACTTCACTCTTGGAATCCAAATAATGGGTCACTCTCTCTATCTCTTCATTTAAACGTTTCTCAGCTTTCTTTAGATAATCACCACAATCACAGCACTCAATGAACTTCTGAGATTCGCCACTGTAAAACTCAGCAGAAACCTCAAGAAATGGCTTCTCAAAGTCTTCTTGGTAAACAGAAGAACCTAAATCCATTAGCATCTTGACAATGTTCCTCATCAACCCTCGGTCAATAACTTCACCAGTCCGTTCCCTATGAACTAGCTCAAGAAGCGTGTTTTGAAGCCGTGTCTGAATTTTGCTCGAGTGTATTATATTATCCCTCCACAAGTTAAGCCCAAGTTCATGAACAGGGGTTTTATGCACACTTGGGATATACGTCCTGTCCATATACATCAATATGTCTCTGATCATTTGCAATGCTTTGTTATGATCATTCCATTTCCTGTTCAGCTCCTCCAAAAATGAATCTCCCTGAGCAGCCTCGATAGATTTTGATATTTCTTTTAGATGTGAAGTCATAGTCGCAACCAGACCATTATACAACTTCTCACCAAATTTGTGCAGCACCATATTGTAGGCGTTCCTGAAACCATAAAAAACAGTGTTACTTAAAACACAACATATGTATTATAATGTCCATGGTTTTGACAAGATAACCAACCAAACATCTAAGAAAAAGGAAAAATAGAATCTATTGAATTTGAGTAGACTCGGACAAAATCATAGAAAGCCCGGTACCGAAGAAATATCCGAAATAGATAGTCTCTTATACAAGTAAAGGTTAACTAAGAAAAAGAGAGAACAAAGTACCTATTTTATACATTTTCTGAGTGTTTCTGATTTTAAAACAAAATAAATGAAAAGGATAAGACAAAGGAGTTTGAGAAAATATCTCAAGAACATGCCCACTTTATATATTGAAAGTGACCAAGACCTCGCCCGAAAAAAGAAAAAAAAAAGATCCTCTACCATTAAGAGGAAAAGTTAATGATGTTTTTAGTAACGGCAGGACAGACATATGGATGAACCATCGTTAAGATTAATTAAAACACTATTATGTAAAATATAAGAAATAGTACAAGCAAAACATGAAAAAAATTGACCACCATATGGTTTATGACTTTATAATGGATTTCACTTGAATGTACTGTACCCTGATTTTATCCCCTTTCTATTGCCAAAATAAATTTGAATAACAGGTCCGCCATGGATACAAATGGTATATACAGAAATCAAAGAATAACAAAATAAATAAATAAAAAATGGTTACAAAAGTTTGCATAGGCTTAAGATTATCACTCACATTCTCATACAGTAAGAGACGAGTAAAGTAGCCAATTATATGAAATAATAAAAAGAATGAGGAAGAGAGAGAGATCAATCTTTAAAACCTTGCTTGATTTTCAGAGAGAGAAAGACAAATAAAGGCATTAGGCAACAAAAGAAATTGCCAATAATTCAACATTTTTAAACGCTGGAAACAAAGGAAGGTTTCAGTGATCAGTATATGTTAAATTTATTTCAATCAAATGAAAGGCAGGATAACAGATGTCTTAATTTCTTGTAACCATGTATCCTTCCCAATCAAGACAAGCATGAGAATGCACAAAAACAAGGTGCAAACACATTGTATAAGCATTGAGCATTACGTGTAGAAGTTGTGATAGGAGCAAGGACATAGCAATATACCCTTGAAACCCATGAAAATCTTATAAAGAACAGATGGTGCGTCCTTATATATCTAGCTTCAAAGAGGTTATCCAAGAAGTATTGCTTTGGGTGTTGAGTCTGAAATAAAAAAAAAAGGCTCCGAGTGCTGATGGGTGAGGCCATCACCACATTGTACCTATACAAGCCACTAATGCAGAAAATATTATGTAAATGGCAATCAATTCTCTACCTCGTTGTTGGTCACTTGCGTCATCTTTTAGAATTTTAAGATATTGAATATCATAGATTCAGATGCTACATGCAAGGGGGTATTCAATGCAGTTGAGTTGCAGAATGAGTTGCATTTCTTTGGCTAACTCTACTGCACAGCATTACCTTAAGGGCAGGGAAAATATCATTCATCACAAGCCCCCACACAAAAAAAAAAAATACAAACACAAATGAAAATAATAATAAAAGAAATAAATGAAAAGACAAAAATAATGCAACTATGAGTGAATTTGAGAAAAAAAGGAAATTGACTCTTCAGTTCAAGAATAACTTCAATCACCAGAACATCCCTGAAGCTAATTTTACTGCTCATGAGAGGAAGCACGGCACACCGCAGCAGATAAATACCATTGCATAAAGAACTAAAAAAAGCTAACCGCGAGCACCTTTACCAACCAGGGCAAATCAACAACCAAGTTTAAGGGCAATAACTAAGAAAAACCCATGATCATAAATTCATCAGAGATTATAAAATAATAAGAATCGAAAAGGAAACGAGAGAGACCTGTACAGCTCTTCAAAACTGAGACCACTAGCATTATGATTGTAGATTTCATGGATTGCGTGCTCCAGGATCTTCCAAGTCTTATCGGCGTATTTCGGATCCACCACCACCCGGTGCTTAAACGCATCTATCTGGAAATTCCTCTTCTTCTGATTGCTCATTTTTTACCTGTTTCTCTTTTTCCGATCCCAAAATTCAAACCCCTAAACCCAGATCGAAACAACCCAAACAACGTCGTCGATTATTAAAATATTCGCAAAGCGTCGACCATAATTCACACGCAACAAACCATATTTTAATTTCAGTTCCTATACGGAAACGAGAGTTTAGGGTTTCAAGATAAATTAAAAATCAGGTAGGACGAGTGTATGTTTTTAATTTTTATGGGCTCTAGGATGATATTAGCATGGAGCTAGCTAGCTAGCTGCCGTGGGTGATATGGTAAGATTTTTAAGGCAAATATGGGTTTGGCCCCTTTTCGTGGTTTTTTTTTTTGGATTTCCGTCTGTTGCCAGATGAATGAATGAGCGAGTTTGTTTTCTTTCTTCTTTTTTTTCCCTTTCATAATTCATACACGTTACGTTTCTCCTCAGTGATTTATTTTTTTTGGAGTAAATTATCCTTTGGTCCCTTGATTTTAAATATGATTTTAACTTAGTTCTTCAAGTTTATTAGCTTATAATTTAGTATCTTCGAGTTAGCTTAGGTTGGCTGTAGTCTTATTAAATCACATACGTGTCGCTTTGCGAATTATATTCTTAGAGAAAACACAACACAAAAGGAATTCAAGAAAAACAAATCAGGAGAAAACGCAAATTATATTCACATACGTGTGCTTTGGAATACTATAATAGATAGATATCTTTTTTCCTGTTCAAATATTTTACAATTCTTTTGTTATTTTCTATATGAGCTAAATAAATTTTTTATTTTTTATTTTGAAAAATGTATATTCAATAGTAACCCTTGTATCTAGGATTTGGAATAATAGAAAAAATAGAAATCTTTTTTTTCCTAGTCAAATTGATAATTCTATCGTGAGAGCTTGAATAAGGAGTAAGGTTGTGCTGTATATACGAAAAAAAAACCAAGAGAATGACGTGGAAAAATAAATAATAATAATAATAACAACAATAATAACAATAAATAAAGGGGAGGTGAGCAGAGGTAATCAGTCACGGTACTAGTTTAATTCTCTGACCTACATTGCGGGTTTCTATTTATATAAAAAGTTCATCGCAAATGCCAAACTATTTTTCGTAATAAATTAGAAAACAAAGTGTCGTTGACCTCGAAAACATTTTATTCTCTGATAATTATTTTCAGTTTAGTTTATATAAAAATAAATTAATATTTTTTTAAAAAATTAAAACCAAACTCGAACCGAAACCGGTTCAAACCTACTGGGTTAAGTTCGATTCTGTTTTTAGAACAAAAACCGGTTTAAACTGATTTTGCTCGGTTTTTTAGTGTGATTCGGTTTTTTCATTTTGGCTTGGCTTTTTTCCAGTTCAGGTTTTTTAGTTTCATACTTATAAAACCAAAATTAAACCGAACCAGTCAGTTTTTTTAAAATTCTAATCAGTTTAATTTTTTTATATATCCAGTTTGATTTTTTCAGTTATTTTTTTATAATTTTTTTAATTTAATTAATTTTTCAAAATTTTTTTAATCCATACGAAAAACTGTCTATACACAATGATGCCATACTAAAAAGGTTTTAATTTCTTTTTTTCATGAATTCTCACCGCAAGTTTCCCAAGTTAAAACATAATTCGCCGCAAATTGAGATGCAGGTCTCGATAAAAAAAAAAAGTTGCGCCTTACGCGATTGCATTCGAGGATAAAGGAATATTTTTTTTAGAAGACTTATTAAAAACTTCACAATACAAAAATTAGATATTCTATTAATATAATATTTATCATAATTTTTTAAAAATATCCTGCATGTTAGTTTCATATGTAGTTATTCATAAAGTAAATGCTAGCAATTTTATTAAAAATATATAATATTATTTCAAAATTATGATATCACTATATACTTTTTTAAATATAATTTTAATTGTTTTATTTGAAGACTATTTTTTTAGCATGCTAGAATAAAAAAAAGAAGGCAGCAGAGCCAAGCCCTAAACACCCATTGGGCTTGGAAGACAACGCTTATGCGTTTTTTTTTTTTTTTTTTTCCAAGGGACAAATGTCATTAATTTTTGCAATGAATTATAGTGATTGAAAAATTAAAGTTTAAGAGCCTCAAAAATCTAATTATAAACCTTTTTTTACACTTTTTAAATATTGCTGGTTCCAAACACAATCTAACTAGTTTAAAAACATATAATCAAATTAGATTTTTCAAACTCCAATTTAAATTTTTTTATACAATTAAAGATTCAAACAACCTTCTTTTAAATTTTCTCATCAAAAAAATCTATAGACAACAAGATTGATTTTTTTTTCTTGATGGAATATGGCCGGACAAGACTTCTCTGCCCTCTACAGCACATGAAAGAGCAAATTTTCATGGCCAAATTGTAAATGCTGTCAAATATAGGAATCAAGGTGCAAAACAAAGTCTATTGCACTACAAAACGAACGGTGCAGTAACTTTTGTTCTGTTTTAATTATCTATTATATATAAATTACAATATAAGGTGATTGAAATGTGCAAGAGACCTTAATAAAAAAGAAATTGCGGTGCCGGCGAGCCACTGTGCCCTAACTTGAGCTGATTAAGGTTTTATTTAATTTTGTATTTTAAAAATATTTTTAAAAAATTAAAATTTTTTTATTTTTTTTCTTTACTTCAAATTAATATATTTTTAAATTATTTTTATATGCTAATATTAAAAATAAAAATATATTATTTTGTTATATTTATGAATGAAAAATCATTTAAAAAATTATTAAAATTACAAATTCAAATTCAAACAGGCTTAAAGTAATTATCCAACCCATAAAGACTTCTAGATGTGATTTTCCAAATGAGTACAAAGAAGTGGCAGACCTCTTCGTTGGTGGAATCCATCATGATCCTCTTTAATTTCCTAATCATAACTTTAAAGCTTAACTTATATTTATTATTTAGATGTTTGTTATTATATAATAATTTCTTCTTTTTTTTTTTTTTTTGCTTGGCTGTAAACTATTCTCGGAATGTATCGTGGTATATCACAAGTTGATTTCATTTTAGTTCCTATAATTTTCAAGAGTCCATCCCAGTCATATTTTATTTTCATTTCCATTAAATGGAAGGTTTTCTTGGTTCTTTTATCCCACTACAAACACAATTCAGTTTTTTCTCTTACAATTAAACCCCAGTATGATTATTTTTAATCATGAAATTGTTCATTATATAGCCCTTTTTGTGCAACACTCATTACTATTAATTTGTAATATAACAAATCATTACAATTATAACCATCAATTGCATTATAATTTTGAAAATTGCACAGCCAAATATAGATATAGAAATGCCTTCAAAATTGTATGGTCAAGTATCATTAAAATTACAACCATCTATTACACTTGTAATATACATTCACGATGAGAATTGTAATTCCAGCGTTTTTGCTCGTCTAGAGGTGGGAGAGGAAAAAAATCACATGCCTTGAAAAAAAAAGATAAAGATAAACAAAACCCTTTCCTCCTACTTAATACCCTGTAGGTCCACTCCCCGGCGTCAAATCCACAGGCTTCTCAGCCGCAGAGAGACAATACTTGGCAATTTCTCTTAATTGAGGAACGCTCCTAGGATCCACTTTAGTGCCATCTTTCAAGGTAATCACGACGACATCACCCCTTTCACCTATAAAACGTGGCACGACCTTAACTCTTTTTTTTTAAGTGAGTATAGTTTACATGTATTATAATTAATTTCACAGTCTACCAAACATTTTATAAATCTAGATATCACAAGAGTGACCAGGATGCACAATAAAATTTAAATCATGATGCAGAAAAAGAGAATAAACTTCTACCACCACTATGCTAACACCTCAAGTGCGACCTTAACGTCTTTTAGTTTTATCACCTTGTAGGCTTGTTGGAGAAACCACCCTTATCTTGAGCTGTCAGCCCCGAAGTAGTGCTGTCACCCTCAGGTTGGTGAACCTCCACCTAAGATAAAATGCCCTTGAAACAGCAGCTAGAGTCAGGCAGCCAAAGAAGTGTGAAACCCAGTGGCAGGTCGGCTATGAGCCTATGAGGTCACTGTAGTGGGCTCCACCGTGAAAAAATATCGTTTCTTCAGTGGGTTTTTCCGAGGAGGTGGTGGTGATTGGTTTGTGCTGGGGGCGGAGGAAACGTTACTTGGTTATTAGTCTGTGACCTTGGAGGGAAGCTGGAGAAATTTGTGGGCCAGGGAGGAGGTAGTTGAGGGTGAGAGGAGTGGAGTAGATTACTGACTGCAATATCCCGAAAAAAAAAAAAAAAAAGTGAAAAGGGCGGGTGGTGGTTGAAGAAAGTGTTTTGTGTGTGTGTGTGTGTTTTGGTTGCTGTTGGCTGATCTTCATTTTTTTGAACTAACAAATCAATATCCATCTTCAATGGGCCCAATACCCAATAAGAGAAAACGAAAGAGGACGATAGGCCCAAATACTGAACATCAGCTTGGATTACGGGTGCCAAGCCCAAAGTGTCCAAAACTCTTATCAGGTTCAAGTCCAGCTTACATACCTGGTGCCCCCTGTAAATTTCTAGTCCCCAACACCGGCGAACCAAAAACTTGATAATTCTAGGAGCAGGCAAGAACTTCTAGACCAAAAACATTCGAAAGAAAAATAAAAATAAAAGCCCTAGCCCACGCTAATAAAGACAAGATGAGGTGCTTCTTTTCTTTGAAGGGACATCTAGGATATATGATTTTTATCTAGTTATGAAAATGTGATTAAGCAAAAAAAAAAAAAATCCATGCTAAAATTAAAGTTTGCATTCGTTTTTGAGTTTCTAAACCTAGAACTTCAAATCAAAGAGAGGCTACTAGATAAAGTAAGTATACAGTGTTCAGCTTTATTTATAGAACAAATCAATAAACATATTCGAGTATTCTGAGCGTCAACAGTTTTGGATTTGAAACGGATTTTTTGTTTGGATAGAGGGTTATGGAAAGTTCTGAGAGGTTTATGGAAACTGCACACAAAATAATTTCGCGTATTAAAAATATAATAAAAATTATATAAAATTATAACAATGAATTTGATTATATATAAAAAAATAGAAACTTTATTGAGGTTTTCTTTACATTTATAAATTCTCTAATTAACAGTTGAATTTAAATTTTACTTTAAATGATAAGGTATTATATTCATACTATTCTAAAAATTTTAATTATTTGATTTGATGAAAATAAAAAATATTCATATGAATTTGAAAGATTTAACCGTGTAAGATTTTAATTTGGTTTGACTTGATAAAATAAAAAACTTTAATCCCTTACTTCATTGGTTCGATTTAATGAAGAAAATAACTTTGATGATCACTGATTTTTAAAAAAAAAAAAATGATTTTGATTATCTCAAAGTCTATACATGTTTTTATGTTTGATTTGGTGGTTTGATTGTTTATATATAGACAGGTCATGTATAATTTATCTTGAATTTGTTTTATTTAAAGGGTATTTTAGAAAAATATATGAAAATTACTTAAAATATTATTAATTGTAATAATATTAAAGTAGTAACCATAAAATATATTTGGACTGAATTTTTAAATTTAATATTATATTAAAAATAATTTTAATTAAAATAATATTAAAATAAATGCCATAAAATATATTTGGACTGATTCTTTTAATTTAATTTAAATCAAAACTATGTTTAGTCATGAAATCATTGACCAAGCTTTTAGAGATTTTAGCTTCCGCCCAAACAAATCCAAATACTCGAACAAAAACATCTTTTAAAGTATAAATGTCACGTCTTAATAAAACTTCAGTTATTTTTTTAATTTAATTTAATTTAATTTTTATATCAATATTATTTTTTATTTTATTTTATTGGTATTAGTCCTTATCTTATTATTTTATTAATTAAAGTTTTTTATTTATTAGATTTAATCCATATTTTTTATTACTATTTATTTAACTTAAAATAATTTATAAAATTAAAGTTTATTTTCAATTTTATCATCTTTTATTATTTTTACCTGAAAGATTTGGTCTTTGTTTTTATATTGTATTTATTTTGTTTGAAATAATTCAGGAAATTAGATTTTTTTAATTTTATTTATTTATTTATTTAATTTATTAGATTTAATTTTTATTCTTTAAATAAACTTGAAAAAAAATATTAAAAATTTAATTTTTATAATATAGTTAAATACGGTATTTTTATTTTTATTTTTCACAACACCAATAAATATAAAAAAATAACTTATTTTTTCATAATTTATTTTTACCGAACAACTTAAAAAAGAAGCAAAAACCCTACTTTCCGGCCATAAAGAAAGACAGTAGAAAGTGAGATTGTGAAAAGGAAATGTATAGGAGTTAGGGTACAATTCAGACTGACTCTGCCAATGGAGTGGGTGGCGCAGTGAGTCACATGAAGCCTCAATAAAGACCTGCGCAAATGTGAGACTGGTCACTGCGAAAAAGGTGTCTGTGGGGTGTTAGATTTGCTTTTCGATGCCCTTCCATTCTTTGTCGGCACAAGGATTGCCGACGTCTCCTCCACGAGAGCGACCATTTTCGACTCTCCCTGTTCTCTTCCATCTATTTGTCTTCTTCCTCTCTCGGAATGTGTGCTCGATTCTCTCTCTCTCTCTCTCTCTCTCTCTACAGCATGCTTCGTCCCGTTCCCCTTTACTTTTCTTAATCTCATCATCCCTTTTCAAAAACGTGTACTCTTTCGATCCTTGTTCATCTCCTAATCCTCGTGTAGTATTCCTGTCCAGCACCATGACCGATGGTGCTTCCGATGATGGATACATGATCTTCCGCTGTCTTTTAATCTCTATATATGAAGTGACGAGCCATGCAAGTAAACTTCTCTTTCTACATGTACTGCTTCAATGACCAGGAACTGCACACACCTTTCACTTCTCATGAAGGGCATAGAATAGATTTTAACCTTTTTCTTAGGGTTTGGTATACTGACTCTCTAGATTGCGCCAATCAAATGTTTTGATGGAAAGTACCCTGTAAGTTTTTTTTGATGACGACGCACAATTAATCAACTTTATCCACCTCAGATCTCACTGGTTCTGTTTCTTGTAAAAGTCTCCTCCAAATTAATATCGTATTTAATAAATAAGATTTTTTTTTAAATTGAAACAATATATTTAGTAATTTGATAAAAAAAAAACAACAACAATTATGCGGCGTAAAATTATAAATCAAATTCTACAAGCATACAATACTTGTGAATCTTAGTCTTTGATGTAGATGATTGGAACAAATAAACAAGCTTAATTTCACTATTAATTAGAAACTAATCCAAAGCTACCATGTAATCGTAAAATAAATAAAATAAAAAGGAAAATAACCCTCTCAAATGGGGATTTTTTTTATTCTTTTAGCAAAAAAAAGGGCTTCCTTCTTATTTACCAGATACAATATTGTTATCTAGGAGGGAGAGTTTCATAAAAAAGTCCTCTAAATATGAAACAAGTTGCTTAAAGTCAACTACTATATCATAAAAAAAAAAAAACAATTTTGTTGGAATTACTTAAATGGCACTAAAAAAAGTGTTAGTATAATTTGTAAATGAATAAAAATAGAAAAAAAATATATCACCCACATTGAAAAGAAATACCTTCTTCTAAATATTTATAAATATGAATTTTTAATATGTAGTTAATCAAGCGAAAACTATAGTGTATGCGGCTCTTCCAATTAACTTATTTTCTCCAGTTGTCACACCTGTGAACCATATCCTTATTTGTTTCCATTTCAAACTTTCTTCAACAAAAAGTAAAAGTGAATTACCAACGTTACAATTTCCTTTTATCGTCCAGCCAGCACATCAGAGTATATTTTTTTTTGTTTCGGTTGATCGCCGTAGGGTTAGCATATTGTGCCGAATGATGAAATCGGCAAAAAATAATTCATTACTCGGACTTCCAAGAAAGCACTCGGAAGCATCTCTCTTGCACAGAGACACAACATTCAAAAGGAAGAAAAAATAAGTCGAAAAAGAGAGCAAGGAAGAGAGTAAATCCCCTTCTCATTTCATGCATGACCCATGCTAGCGTTCCAAACCAGTCACAAGCAAATGTAATTTCAACCTAAAGGAAAATATATATATATATATAACTCAAAGACACAAATCTTAATTATTCCTCTGAAAAAACTAAGATCTTCAGCTCCCCCACCTGAAATCTCAACGTAAGGTGTCCTACTTTATATACCAATCTAAGTGCCAACTATATATATGAACTTAATTTTAAACTCATAAAATAAAGATAACTTCCTTTTAATGAATTGAAGATTAGCTATTTCCACATATACTGCGCGTATAATGGGTGCGGTCCAAGATGGCATTCCAGGCTCATTTTCTTAGTTGAATTGCTGTTGCTCAAGCCATGCATGCCAAAATCCAGATTGATCCTCTATGCTGCAGAACATATTGGTGAGACCTTCTTCCTTGACTATGTGATCCATCTTCTGGCTTTGAAAAGAGTTGTTTTGGTTGAGTTGTGCAATACCTGGAGGCCTGATAGATGATGAGGGAAAGAAGGGCCTGCTTGTTGGATGATGATTAGGTAGAGGGCTGTCAATAGCTGGCGTTCTTGAGATATCCAACTTGATATCTGAGCTGCTTTCACTTCTATTACTGCAAGAACCCTCCGTTTCTTTATTGAGATTGATAGATTCAGTCGGTTCTCTGCTTTTCAGTGCCAATATCTGCAGCCGTGAGTTAACCAATCAATTACATGAAGCATACGCCTATATGTTAAGTTCAAAAAATAAAAAATAAAAATAAAAAATAAAAAAATAAAAACTGAAGTATATATACTAAACGTATACATGTAGGAAAGACCTGTACCTTTCGCATACATGCATGACTAATTAGACTTTAGCTCTAAAACCAGGAACAGTATTCAGCACTTCAAATTAAATAGTGTTTCTTGTGAACTTCTTTTTTAAAATTTTCGTGGGTGCTCAAACCAACGTATGTTAAAAAAAAAAAGGTTAACTAATCATAAGAAAAGAAGCTTTATTGAAAAGTTCACAGAAATCATTGGACGAAGAAAAGGCCAAGAAGCTGAATAAACCAGGGGGGAATGATTGGATTTCGAAACTTATTGTACTCAATAATTGTAGTTCCATGCAAAAAATCCGGTTGTAATTAATGATTTTAGTATCCCAAAAGGTACAATAGACATTAAATAAGAGAGAAGAGGTCAAGAACTAATTGAAAACTAACCTCCGCTTGAAGTCTCTGGTTCTGAGTTTGTAGTGCATTATTTTCAGCTTTAACAGCATCAAGCTGTCTCTTGAGGAGATCATAATCTATCTCTAGCTGTTTGGTTTTCCATCTGGCCCTCCTGTTTTGGAACCATATAGCAATCTGTCTTGGTTGCAGACCAAGAGCTCTAGCCAGTTGCATTTTTCTCTCGGGTTCAAGCTTGTTACCCAACTCAAAGTTTTTTTCAAGAGTCTTGACTTGTTCCATACTAAGCCTCCTCTTCTTTTCTCCTGCTTGTGAGCCATCATCAGACAACTCATCCTCTCCATTACCTTCTTCATGACACACATCAATCCCTGAAAACGACATTGATGACCTCTTCCCTAGAAATGGAGCGACCCGGCCCACCCCTTCCATAAAAAAAATAATAAGAAAAAAAGAAAAGAAGAAAACACTCTGAATATATCCAGTCAAAGTTAGCTCAGAGAGAAAGAGAGAGATCAGATTGAGAGGGTACCATGAAAGTCTCGGGGTGTGCAAGATGGCAGAATTGGACTGAGAGAAGTGGGAGGTTGATGATCATCTTGATCATGAGAGCTTTGGAGCATGAAATTTGTTGGGAAGAAAGCCATCCCATTGCACGTCATCACCTAGACTTGTGCCACCAATCTTAAAACTGTGGTCGGGATCAGAATGTCTTGTTAAACCGGAACTCAAAACGATAGATATCTGCAGATGCTGTGTGGAGAAAGCTTAGTCTAGGAGAGCCAGAACTAAACTAAGAGGGACTTGCGATGACATATTACACAAGAAAAAAGGAATATGTAAGATTATAACAAATTTATTTTAAGAGAATCGGTATGCAAAATTTGGTTAGATGGATAGCTTATCTTTCGGCTCCTAATACATCACCGCAAGGAAAGAGAAGGAGGTGAGGGCGGGGAAGAGATAGATAGAGAGACGATGATGATTTTATTCTTCTACTTCTCTTTATATGAAGAGGGAACGATCGATTCTCATTTTCTTTTTAAATGTGAATTTACTGCTATAAAAGAAACGAAATTTCTTCCATTCTCGGCCTTGTGCACTAAAAAGAATGAAAAGTATGTAGTAATATATTCTTCTTGAAAACAGAAATTGAGAAGCGCCTCGTTGTAGATAGGAGAGCCAGAAAGATTTTATCGCAAGAGCAGGGAGAGTTTGAGTATCTAAATTAAGCTCACTTGCACTTTCGTAATATTTTATATAAACAAATAATCTGTCATTGTTGACTTGTGTGAGCATATCTTTATCTATGTATTATTTTTATGAATAATGAAATAACAAGAATATATTCAAGAGCAAAATAGTCATTTACATAGAGTAGGGGTATATTAGTATTTTTATTTTTATTACCAATTGAATTGTAAATTAATATACACTTTGATATAAAGAATTTAACTCACAAGGACAAGGATATTTGTGTGAGGGTATTATTTTTATGAATAATGACATAACAAAAATATATTCAAGAGTAAAATAGTCATTTGTATCAAGTAGGGATATAATAGTATTTTTTTTTTTTTAACTACCAGTTGAATTACAAAAATATACACTTTGATATAAAAAATTTAACTCATAAAGATATGGGATATTAAGGTCTTTTGGCTCCATTTTTTTAATTGTTGGTTGGCATGATGGTAGTGTAGTAATTTGATAGTAAAATAATATTTTTAATTAAAAAAAACTATTAGTGAGTAATGTTAGCATGACAACAAGTGGGAGATGCGATGTGTATGGCGTTCCCCGATGATGAAAAATGCAATTTTGCCATGTTGTTTGATTTCCCACTGTCTTTTTTTCCCCGCACATGTAATCTAAATATTCCTGAGTTATTATTAGTAACTTTTTTCTTTTCTTTTCGTTTCTCTCTGATAAATATATTGTAGTTATTAGTGTTATTAGTATTTTAGATTCAGTCATTTTAGTTTTAATTTGTATATTTTTATCTTTTTTTTGTTAAAATTTTATGTGTTTTCAATTTAATCTTTAATTTCTAATTTGTATGTATAATGATTTTCAATTCGGTTTTATCTTTTAATTTTACCTTTTTGTCCCTTTTTCCTTTTAAAAAAGTTTTTATGACTTATTTTTATAATTAAAATCGAGTTTATGTTTTAGTTATTTTAATTATTATAATTATTATTATTGTGATTTCATGAGTTTGGTTTCTTTTCTTTTAATTTTTTTATTTTTTTTTATCAAAAATTTTATAGTTTCAATTAACTATAACTAAAACGGCTTAGTCTTTTATTATGGACTACACAATGCAGTCTACAGTAAAAAAACTGAGCTATTTTTTTTTTGCCTTTTGCTTTTTTTCTTTGTTTTTATTTAATGATTATTTTTTTGTTTAATTTTTTTTTGTTAATATTAAATTTTTTTCTATTTAGTTATTAAACTTTCATGACACAAATTGTGGGTTTGACGGGTTAACCCGGTTAATTCATATTTTTTCTTTTTAGTTTTCTTCATGTAGATTTTTTTTCTTTGTTTTTTTTCTTTTTAATTAATTTTTTTTTGTTTAATTTAGTTCATTAATGTTAATTTTTTTCTATTTAATTATCACACTCTCATGACATGAATCCTAGGACCCGATTTGGTGGGTTAACCCAGTTAATTCAGATTTTTTTCTTTTTCTTCATTGGTTTTCTTCTTCCAATTTCATCTTTAAATATTATTATTAACTATAACTAAAAGGCATCAACATTTTTTCTTCCAATTTCATGACAAGAATCCTAATTTTGACGGGTGAACCATGTTTGACGGGTTAAACCAATTGATTTAGATTTTTTTTTCTTAAGTAGTTTTTTTTTCAATTTCATCTTTTAATATCAATTTGATTAATAATTAAATTTTATGATTTTTTTTTATTACTTATTAGATTATTGTGATCTCTTGAGCGGATTTTACAGTACCCCTTCTTGCAAAGCATTATTCATTAGAATAATGCTTTGCTTTATTGTTTTTTTTTTTAATTAAATTTTTTTAATTTTATTCTGTAATATTAATTTTTTTTAATTATTATATTTTTATAACATGATCTTATAGCCAGACCTATATCCAAGATGCCAGATTTGATGTTGCAACCAAACTTACTTAAACTTAAATCATATAAGTTTATTATTATTATTATTATTATTATTATTGGATCGACACAACAAATAGATGAATTACTCTTAGATCTTAACTTGTTTTAATATTTTTATGAAAAAAAAATAACGGCAACAAAATGCGGGCCATGTTTCTAGTTATATCATAATGGGAACTGCATGCATCCGAAAGGGAGAGTGCTAGAGAAGGAGCAGGAATCTAGGGATGGGCCCCAGTAGAGGGACAGGGGCTGCTACCGAAACCACCAACAAGCATCATGCATTAGCTAGGATCAAAGCTTTCCTATCCATATTATCCTTTCATCAGTTTTGAGCCTCCTCTGTGAATTGGTTTCGTGTGTATACGTGTTGAGAGAGATGGGGAAAGAGAAAGAGATGGAGAAGGGCTTTGAAAAGCTCAAGCAAAATCCCTGTTGTTATAACCCTACAAGAGCTGGTCTTTCTTGTCTTCGTGCACACATCCATCTCTATCCTACTGCTCCTCTCTCTTCCTGCCACACCCCCACAATACAACAAGACGATGTCTTAATTTTTCCTACTGTTAATGTTGTAAATCTGTGGTTGGAAAATAAATTGATGTACCTTTTTTTTTTTTTCTATATATTTTTATTCTTGTATTCCTAGCAGCCATTCTCTTTTTTTTTTTTTTTTTTGGAAGAAGTTAATATATTAAAAGGACTAACCAGAAATTAGCAAAAAACAAGACACATAGAAGAAAAGCGAAAGAAAAAAAAATCATAAAAACAAAAAACAAACACAAAAATAATAATAAAAAAGTCATTAAATTCATAACTGAAAAAAATATCATAATTAAAAGAGTTAATATGCCATATTAAAGTCTTGAATTGATGTTAAACTAATTTATAATGTTTTCAAGTTTCATAATTAAAGTAGTTCCAGCAACCATGAAGAAGTTATTTATAAACTTGAGCCAATTCCATAAACGATAAAGAATCAAGGAAAAACAGTATTTGAAGGTAGCATTTCCATCATAGCAGCCATTCTCTTTGTTGGCTAGTTCTTAATTCATCTTCGTAGATTTTCATAAAAATTGAAAATTAGGGTTGAATGCGGGACAGGTAAATGATTCATCCATATGATCTAAACTTTTATCCTTTGAAAGTACTTAAATCAGAGAAACCAAATCCTTATATATTGCATTTCTTAGTAATAGGTTTCTTTTAGATAATTTATAAGGGAGTCAAGTGTTAAAAAAGTTAGTATCTAAACACTTTTAACTTAAATCCAAACACAATCTTAAAGTATTATAAAATAAATTGAAGATCAGGAATTTATCAGTAAACCTATTTTGACACTAAAGAGACCGAAATGAGACGTTTGGACATACGATGTAGTTATATATACCAAACCTGTGTGGTAAAAATCCTTCAAAGCCCCCCAGCACAGAGATATCACCATCCTCATGCAGCGAATTATTATGTATCCTTCAAAATTAAATCAATAATTTACAAAGACACTGAAACCTATAAACTTCCATTGATATGCTGTGTCAAATTAACACACACACACACACACCAGAGATCTCCAAACACTCGTAATTAATGACTACATGGCAAGCAAATGAATCCACTCGATCGATCATGTTCATATATAGAGCACTGTGTAGATGCAGAGGGAAGAACTTTGAATAGCTAGCAGAAGGAAGACGGCAGATTGAAAAGGAACCCCACCAGGTTGTTCAGTATGATCTTTTCATTCTTATATTTCTCCTTTTAACTTCCCACTGTTCATCACACGTCATCGCATGGAAAAGCAATTAGGCAAATCGGACCCAGGAAACGAGTCGATTATCCAACACATGGACCCAGAAATAGCTAATTTAGCCACAAGCAAGCATGCAATCAATGCCCACATCCTCGTGGACAAGAGGCAATGGAGTTTTGGCACTTTCGATTAGTCTTTCAATTAGTGATTGGATTGCTAGAAACGAAGGTTGGGATTTTGAGATGGGAAAAGCCAAATGCATCATTCATTTATATCTTAATCACACAAATTGCCTCCTGATCAAATTATGAACGTACGCGTTGATCAGAAACATCGATCTCTTGCACCCTTGCTAGTGTTTGCGTCATGTTTTTGTCCACATTATTTTGATATGGACTGCTCTCCTACTTTAAGAGTTGAAGTTATGCACTGGCAAGATAATTAAAGAGAAATTATGAATTCGTCCATTAAATCAAAATAATAATCTTAACGAGCTGTCCATGAAGGAATTCTTTCCTTTTAACCTAGCTATGAGCCTTTATCTCTGTGCATGTATATATATAAAGGATCTTGCCGACTTGATTCTTGGAGACTGGTCTTCTGGACATTTTGTATATTACTAATATCACAGTTGTCGAAGCTGCATCCCTGTTTGGAAAAATCATTCGCGGGGATGTATCTTAAAACTGAAGGGTTTAGCAGGACCCGCTGATCTGGGGATTGGAGGTGGGGTGTGTTGGGACCCACATGATTGATAATACTGCCTTGAAACTGGGCAAAAGACAAGTTGTTCTTACAGCATTACATGACTTATTACTGGGAGCTGGAGGTCACCACCACCTCCGTTGGAATGGGGGTGGATCCATGTTCTCTGCCAGAAAGCAAGGGCACTATTGTTTTTCCCTCCTTTTTATCTCTCTTCTTCTGTGAATATCAGGGTCACTTCCTTTTTAGTTTGATTTCCGGCGCTATCATGCGAGATGAAGCTTTCTTCTTTCTTTTTTTCAATGCAAATAAAAATAATGGGTGTTGATAATGTTGTTTCTAATGTTGTTGAAATTATTAGATGAGAAGGCAAAATGACTTAATAAAATACTTATTTTTAAAAAATACTTCCCGGAAAAAATATTTTTTTAAAAAATAATATCATTTAAAGTTTAATTTATTTTTTCTCCTCGTTTCACATTGAAAAATATATATGTTTTTAAGAATATTTTATTTGAAATAAATAAAATCAGTAAAAGTCGTTGGGGATTTTTGATAAAACATGTGAAGTTGCCTCGGGACCGAATCATTTGATTGCATAAAATTGATCCTACGGACAAAAAACATTAACAGATTTGGATGTGAGGCTTAATTGTGATTATTTACGCAGGGAATCCAATTGATTAGGGAGCCGATCGAGAGTGCTGTACAAGTTGGAGGACTAATCTGACGTCAATGCTAGGTAAAAAACCAGCTGCTCATCTTCTTCAACACTGAACCCATGTGCCGACTGTGGTCTACGTCCCTCTATTTCTCTCCATGCGATTTATTTTTTATTATTTATTATCTTTCTAAAACTTTAGGCTATCGAAATGTTTCTTTGATGTTGATTTGTCAACCACTAGACCTGCCATGTTCTTTTCCTTTTCTTTCTTTCCCTTTTTTTTCAAACTAAAACGAAAAAAGGGCCTGCTATATTTTATTAATTTAATTTTTCCTCGTGGCCGTGTTTAACTTTTTTTTTCGAAGACAGGTGGCCCCTTAATCACAACCGTCCATTCAGCATCGTGATATCTCCGGATTGTCACAGGCTACAGTTCAGAACGTGGTGGCGATTTTTATTTCAAGTGCTATTTATTTAATAATATATTAAAATATTTTTTTATATCAGTATATTAAAATAATTTAAAAAATTATTTTTAAATAATTATTTTTAAAAAAAATTTAAGAAATACAATTTCAAACTCGTTAATAAATAGAGGTTAATTAAGTGGCTAATTAAAAATGTGATAAATATTAGTTTTTAAAGTATTTTTTATTTAAAAATATATCAAAATAATTTTTAATTTTTAAAAATTTATTTTTGAAATGAACTCATAAAAAAATTTTAAAAATAAAAATAAAAATTTTAAATTAAAAAATAGCAAAACAGCGGTTAAACAACAAGAAACATAAAATTTCTCATAGAAAGAAATCAAGAAACGAGGACAGTCTACTGTACAGAGTCATTTAAATTATGACAGAAAGAATTTTAGAAACCATTGGATTTGATCAATCATATACCAGTTAATTGAAATAAAAAACACGTTAGTCCTCAGTTCGACTCACTATCCTCCATCGTGCTGAAACAACCTCCATTCAACGGCATACCAAACCCATTATCCTCCCAATTAAATTGCAAGTTTATGAACCCTCTCCATACCTTTCATATCATAGAGAGACAAGTATCCTTTCACCAGGGGATTGTACATTGTACAAGGATTCTAGCCTTTCCGTGCACCAAAAAAAGAATGGAGGTCAGCAAGAAGAGGGACAACACTCTAAAACAAATTGGATTAACTTCTCAATTATTTAAAATTTGATTCAGTGATTTATATTAATGTACTGTTTGTTTTTTTTCTTTTAAAAATGCTTTTAAAAAAATTTAAGATATTTTATTTTATTTTTACTTCAAATTAATATTTTTTTAGTGTTTTAAGATTATTTTGATGCATTAATATCAAAAATAATTTTTAAAAAATAAAAAAAATTATTTTAATATATTTTCAAATAAAAAACTCTTTAAAAACCAATCCCAACCACATTTTCAAACACTCAACTCTATCAAATTTGGTTAGTCATTTCAGCCAAAACATTATTACTATTTTTTTGCAACATGTGCAGTTTTGATTGCAGAAACGGACGAAGGAAACACATTGAGGCAACAGGCTAGTACAAGATACTCACCTCACAGCTGAAAATAATAAAAAATCAAGGACAGAAAGTTATAGCTGTGTGCACTTTCTAAAGTTGAAACATTTGCCGGAAATTTGATCTGAGAATATTCTTACTGTTAAAATAAAATAAAATAAATTATAAATTACTTTTAAAGAGTAACCTGCAAGTCACTACCCCCAAGGCTTTCCACGAAGATGAACAAGATATTGACATGGCATCCGAGGCAAGTACAACTTTTCACTGATGATTCAAGTTTAGGCGCACGTCCCAGATAGCATATCACAAAAATTTGATTTTTTTAACTTAAAATTATATATATATATATATATATATAATATCAAAAATACTAATATCAAAAATACTTTTTTTAAATAAAAAAATATTTTAATATATTTTTAAATAAAAAACACAAGATATTTTAATCATCCACTGCACTCGGCAAGGCCCCTCATAAAGTTGTGCCCCGAGCACTGTAACCCAGCAACCCTACCCCTCACCTACAGCCCAACAAATAGCTTGTGCTCGAAGTTAAAACGAAAGGTTGTATGGATGGGTGATCAAGAATCTAAAAAGAGATGGTACAGAGGCCAACGTGCTTAAATAATGATTATAATACAGTTTCTGTTAATAACTACATAAAATGTAAAGCTTGGACCAGTTAACTCATGATTTCTAGGCAAGTATTCATTGCTACATGCCTGTATAAGCTTTTCAATTCAAATGATTTATACTCTACAGATAGTACAGATGCCCATGATGTGGGGAAAAAAATTAATGAATTTGAACATGTAAAGCATGATTCTTTTGATATAAATATTATACGTACATAAAATGGAAGATCTCTCTGAATTCGGGATCAACTAGCATGCTCCTGTCCTTGACAATTACACCTTGGATTGATGTCAACATGGTGAGCACGGTTTGGTGGTTAGCCAAAATGAAAACCAGACTGGAAGGACCTGCTCGAAAGATTCGGCAGCTTGAGAGTTGCAATAACACCAGCTGCAAGAGCAGATACAGATGCCAGAACGAAGGCTGGTATATTTCCTCCACCAAAAAGCGCATCCCATGGACCGGCACCAATGGATATAATCATCTAACAGGTCAAAAAAATACACATGAAAATCAACTTTGACTGAATTAAATAGAGTAAAACTGGCACAGAAAGTGGAATGACAGAAGAATCTGAATCAATAGGAGTAGCAGGGAAGAAGCAAGAGGTTGAAGTGTGTCAGGGAGTGCATCCATGTTATGGTCCATCAATAAAATATCACCGGCAACCAAACACAATTTAGTATCAATTTTCCCAAAAGCCAAAACTGACACATGGTTACAGCATAGCAAAATCCAACAAAACTTCTGGAGTCCAGTAGAAAAGGTGACAGAGGTTCATTATATCAGAGAAATAATTTCATCCCAGAGGTACTGAAAAAATACATGATGTGCTCATCTACCTGTGGAATAACTATTGCAAGATTGAGAACTCCTATAGCCAATCCTGAAACGAGGTAAAAGAACATCAGAATCATCTGGTTAACACAATAACCATATCATGTAAAAACAATTGCTTGATAAAAAATATTTCCATACAAACCTTGGCCACCGCCTGAATCAGCAGTCAACTCTGCCGTGACAGAAAATGGAACACTATAGGTAATCTGCAGCACAAAAACAATTACTGCATGCTATTGAGGGAAGAAATTGACAAATATAGTGATGCTCTACTAGAACAGGAACATACAGCAAGAGGAAAGCCAAGAAGAGCAAATACAATCAAGGCAGCTATCCTGATTGGCGCATTTCCTCCAATTACATGTTCGATTCCTTCAGAATATTCACCAACTGATATCAAACTAATAACAGCAGTGCCTGCCATGCAGGCAAATACTATAAAATTGCTCATTGCCCATACAAATCTTGACCCCAACCTCCGACACATTGGCTCAATCAAGAACGAGCTAATGCCAAGAACAACCTGAATCATAACAGAATATAAGAAAAATAGTTGTTGAGATAATCAATAATTCGATTATTGCAAAGCACCACATGAGAAATAATGGGATATATGTCTTTAATAAATTTGGAATGAGCCACATAACATCAAGTTCATGTGTCAATTTGAATAATTTTTTTTTTCCTCGCAACTTTTGTGATCTTTTTCCTCTCTTTTCCTCCGACTGTTTCTTAATTTTGTGATTTTTTAGGTCCATTCAGTTGGTGCATTAGTTTCATATAGATCCCATGATATATAATTCAACTTTCCCCATTTTCTCAATTGCATTACACTGCTGTTCCCTATTTCCTTTCATTGAAGGGATGAATCTCTCTAATCTCGTCTCTAGTGTCAAAATTTTCAAATTTTTTGAATTACTATGAGAAGTGCATTTTATCCTTGCTTCAAGAACTTCCGACATTAAAACTGCAATTATTGTAAAAATGTAAAGGTAAATTTTGGGATTCATAACAGAGTTGGTTTCTGTGATGATATTTAACAAAACAGACACTATCAATGCTCAATATTGAGTTCTTACAGAATTCAACAGCAAACCAAATGCACCTTCTCTGACTCCTTGATCATACAACTCCACTTCATTCGAATTCCCTTTTGGATCCCCGTGATACACTTCTCTTCCCATCCAATCCGTATCAAAAAGAAAGAAGGGGAACCAGGACAACTGCAAGTAAAATTATAATTGAAATGAAAATAAGCACAGATAAAATAAGAGTGAATCAAGACCATCACAGGAACAGTGAATACATGTATTCTCAAAAGAGTTTGGACTAAAAGAAATCAGAAGGAAACAGTTCTGGAAATAACACACAGTTATTGAAGTGCTTACCCAAGTTAAAGCCATAACGACAAGCACTGAATGCATTCCAGGAGGTAAATGCCTTAAACTAGTTAATAAATTGACTAACACAGCTCCTGGACCATCGTTGAAATTTTCATTTTGATCCCCTACAGAGTTGGCACGCTTCGAATTCATTCTCAGTTCCTGGTCATGATTGTTGCCATTCCCTCTCAAATTGTCAAGATTCGGCAAGTGAGACTCAGATGTTGAAAGTCCATGGCCATTTTGTTGTGGACCATTCAACAATGGAGCAGAATCTGATAAATGGCGTGGTTGATTAACATTTAGTGGAACCTCATCCGCAAAATATAGAGTCACAAGAGTACAAAAAGTGAGGAAGACCTGCACATATTCCATCCAAATTTATGTTTACTACCACATAGTTTGTCAGTATAGCTGTGTAATTTGTATCCAAATCGTAAAGAGACCAGTAGAATGGGGACTTTCTAAGAAACTCGCATAAACAGTATAAATAAGTAATTCTAAGAGGACTTTGCATCTTTGGGAAATACAATAAACTCGGGCACCAATCTATATAAATGATAGTCTGCGACTTCTTCACCAATCTATGATTTCTAGATGCAAGTGGGACTCCTGTAAGAGCTCTTAAATTTGTTCAAAACCGATTGCACATTTCCACGAACAGTGCAAAAGTTACATTCCATCCTGTGCATTGATATGATCAATGATGGGAGAAATTTGTTTCCTTTAATTTGTCCCAACCCACAAATTGCATATACACCCAGGCACATGTTCCTTGTTGTCAGAAACATCCCCTGGGAACCAGGGATTTCATGATATTGCTAAGTGGTTTACAGCGCTTCTGAATCTCCCACTCTTGATATTATTTTGAGGCTTTCCCACATTCCAAAAATAAACTTGTTCAACGAGGACTTATTGCTATTGATATAATAATTCATGTAGGAAGTGGTCTACAGGAATCTAATCATTGGGGACAAAAAGATTGGTAAAACAACAGTAGCCACAAATACTCTCTCCTAGTGGTACTACCATGTAACCGAACATCTAGGAGTATTTAGCCTTGCAAAATGGTCCTTGCTGGTTCACATGGGATTTCATCTGCTTCATGCTATAGTTTCCAAAATGTGAAAAGAAAAGGATAAACAAGAGGAATCCACCCTGCATGAGGAATGCACCTCAGCACACGTTAGAGGAAACACTTCAAAGTTGAAACTGAAAGTCTCATCATTACCATAAAACAGCTTCCCTTGTACACGAGATATTTACGCTTATATAGGGGCACCACGAACTTAAAGACTCCTGCTCAAAGTAGAAAAAAAAAGCTAGAAAAGAAATATAAAATATTCCCTACTGATCCTAATAATAATGAAATCTTACTTATCACTAACTATTCTAAGAAGATATTTCCTAAATAAAGAACAAAGTCTTAAGCTAGTGAAGTTCCAAATACATTGATAATAATCCTTCTTCTAGCACTACATCTAAAAACACTGAAATTTGGACATATCTCAAGGGGTCTCCCATGTCATTTTATCTTCTACTCCATCTAGATTTCAATTAATCTGGTTTTTATTCAATTTATATATTTCTTTACATTTTATTAATGTTAAAATTTAGTAAATTTGCACAGGGTGTATCATATACGCATTGATATAACTAATCTATTGTAAGATTATATGGGAAATTGCATCCCACGTTCAATTCAGTGACAGAGTTCAAGATTTGAAGCAATGGTATTATGTGTTCTGCTTTGTTACTAGGATCCTTTATTCCATCAGTTTAATGATGGCGTAACACCATAACTTTGGAATTATGTACAATCTTTCATGCCAAATAATGGTTTTAAGGCTTTTGCTAACAGTGCATATTTCAACACAAATGTCAAAACTGAAGTGAAGTGGTTCGAATAGCAAATGGCATAAATCTGACCCTATAATATTGATGCAATGAACTTCAAGATTGCCTCTTTAGTTTTCTTGAAGTTCTAGAAATCTAGAAACTATAGAATTCACCCAACTCTCTCAAGAAGAAAAAAGAAAATATATTGCTCTTTTATGCGAGAAATAAGATATTGGATCTAGCCAAAAGATAAACACAGCTCAGTTCACAAGGAAATTGGAGTAGACTAGCATGAGACAAAAAAGACCATTTTTCTAAAGAGAATAGGTTTATTACTATTTTATGCCAAGGTCTGATATTGGAATAATTTTAAAAGTTCTCATTGACTTTTAAACTTGCAAAGAAAAACAATTTGAGGACCGATTATATACTAAATGAATCTCACAAATCAACAACAAAAAATGTTACAGAAAATAATGAGATGCGAAACATAAAAAGACTATAAAAGAATAGGCAATACAAACATAATCACTCAAGCAAATTACACTACCAAAACAATAGCATGCCAAAGTATTGAAGAAGATGCAAGGATAAATTAACTCACTACTGCTACAAGAAATGCTGCTTTAAGATTTCCGCAAGCTTCACAACAAGCTCTATTCATCAAGAAAGGAAACCATCTGCTTAGAATAGAAGCATTTGACACACCAATCAATTGAATATCCAGTTGCATAAGCTAGTGATGATACCATACAAAAAGGAAATAAAAGGAGTTGAATGAGACAGCAGCATTCAGGTCATAAAAACCAAAGGTCAGTTCTAACATCATAATGAAAAAAGGCTAGGAGGAAAATGAGAGTGCATGCATGCACTTGTGTATTCATTAGCATAAAAATAAAAAGTTTCACCTGTTCCAACTCCCACTGGCACCAGCTGAAAATCCTAAAATGTTTCCAACAGCCATCCATGAGCAAAATACAGCATTTGATAAATTGTGTTGATCAGGACCTAGAACACAGTAGTAATACATCTAGTTATTTTTTGCATTAGCACCTTTCATATAGTGCTAGCAACTTGTGATCAATTGATAAGCATAAAGATATTGAAATGGCACCTGATAAATCAGCAAGAAGGGCACGAGCTGGTCCCTAAAAGAAGAAACTCGTTATTTAGCAGTGATAAGAAGGTTCAAAATAATCACGACAACAAGCCATACCTGCACCGTATTATTAGCAAGATCCAGCATCCAGAAGCCAATAACAAAGACAAATGCTGCCCACGTTCGAGTGCCCTTGAATTTACTGCAGCTCCATAGATAGGTTGATCAGTCTCAAAGAAATATTTATGGATTAAATACAATTAAAGTGAAGGCAGCAGAAACCTGCAATGCTCCTCTGTATCCCCTAATACATATCCAATGTCTGCAGAAAATCCAATTATTATCACCTAAATTTACAAGATTTAGTTTAGGTCATAGAAGTTATTGTAGCAAATAGCAATTATTGGAACTAAAATAAAAATTAGATCCATCAGCACTTACAGCAACAGAGATCATGAGTGATCCTGCAAGAATAAATGGCCGTCTTCTTCCAAATTTTGAAGAGCATTTATCACTCCAAATACCAACGCAAGGTTGAACCTAAAAGCCAAAACCCCAATAGCTAATTCAAGCCTAAATTAATTTCATGAAATTGAAGAAACAATTAATTACTTATAACTAGCATCATTTTCAAGTAAATAATATCATCAATGGTGACAGTATAAGCATGGTGTTTGCTCTTCAAATGCCAAGAAAATTACTAAAATCAAGTAAAATTCAGCTCTAAAGAGATAAGAGTTGCAAAATCAATAATAGCTACTGGTTGCAAATGAAGATGCAAGCTACCAGTACCAGATATTGGCAAATTGTTTCAAGATAACCATGAAGGCCAATTAACTAGCACAATGGTAAAAGTCATTGGAGGGTACAGGTTCAAGACATGAGAGTGGAAATTTCAAAATGAAGAAAAATGCAGAAGGGTTTCCTGGTGTTATCACCACCATGTAATTAATAACCCTTTTATTGTAGGAAATTAATTAATTAATTAAAACTCTCCAAGATGCCATGTCGTCAAATCAAATTCATCTATCTAATGCATATTCATTCCAAATGCAAATACAAATATGCATATTCATCCAACAGTTAAAATAACAACAGCTAGATAATCGAAATTTATACATGATGCGGCAAAAAAATAGAAGAAGTAGATTCCAGTTTCATCAGATATTTCAATCAAACAAAAGATGATTTGGCAAAACCTACCACAAGGCCTGTAATAGGACCGCAAAGCCAAATGAAGGACGAAAAGGCATGTCCAATTCCAAGAGTCTGCATCAAAAACCTCCCAAGTCAATTACTTTGGTACAAATAGAGGAATGAGATGCAGAGAAAAATCAACTTAAGAGATGATGGAGTTGCCTGTATATAGGGAGTGAGGAGAGAGAGCTGCAAGGCCCAGCCGAATTGAACACCAGCGGCGACGGTGCAGCTGAGAACAAGAGTGATTAAGCTAATATGATGTCTGGTGGATTGAGATCTCAAATCAGCATCGGAATTATGAGTGAGAGGAGACTGGATCCGAGGAGGAGAAGGAGGAGACTCCATTTCCAGACCCACCATTTCTACCTCTATCTCCTTCTTGAGATTCCGGTACGGTACCCGAATCGGCGCCGACTCCATCTTCTTCTACCAAAAATTACTCACAGCATTTAAATTCTTTAAAACTATTTATTTTTAGATCTGAGATTTGTCTGTCTAGGTATTCGATTTTATGTTAGGATTAGGAGGACTGTCGAGTTACAAATTAAATTGCAATACATCGAGTATCATTAAAGTCTAGTGCATTGCCCGCTGATTTTAGACTGATATTGAATTTGACTTTTACCATAGCCCCCCTTTTTTTTTCCTTCCACAATTTATTTCTATGCTTTTTGACGCCTTAAGTTAATGCTGCGTCCTACTTTTTATATCTTCCATGCTTATATTTATTTATTTATTATAGAAGGATATGTGCTATCAAAATTTTGAGTTATTTTCTCCTTTGTACCCCATATGCTATAAATTTCTCTTTGCTCTTCTCGTTTATAACCAAAAAATAATAATTTCTAAGAACATTAATATCATTATCATTATGGATTTTACTTTTATTTTTTATTCTTTGGTACAAGAGAGAAATTTATTCAAACACAGAGAAATACAGACGGCTGGCTCTTCTGTGGATCGACATGTTTGATGACAATAAAACATCTACTCAGATTGCATCAATCAAAAGCTCATCATAACCGAGGAGTAATTACAAGATGGAGAGCACAAAGATTACTGAAACAAGAAACGTTCATCTATGTTTCGACAGCAAGATATGACTAAGGTCTAAGCCAGCTTATAAACCTCCCACGACTCTCCTTCGGAACAATAAGTGATCATACCAGTTTCTCTAATCCAAAATTGCATCGAGATACGCAACCATATTATTGATTTTACAACTAAATACAAAAGCAAATAATATGGAATTTACAAGTGATTGTCTGCTGCTGATCGCAATCGTGGAGATTGGAGGTGGGATGGCAGTGGGGAGGCACTGGCTGGTGGAGTCCCAGGAGTGTGATGATGTCTCCTTGGGGACTGTCGGACAGGTGTCTGAACTGTTTGATGCTCTGATCGGGAGTTTTTTGCAGCACCGTTTGGGGATTCAATGTTCTCCAGCGTTGCTAATACCTGTGACATTCGAGGCCTGGCTTTAGCTTCATTGCTTAGGCACTGTAAAGCCAAGTTTGCAGCCATAAAGGCTCCCTTCTGAGGATATTGTCCCCCCAACTTGGTGTCCATAATTCGGAATAATTTCCTCTTGTCACCCAGATATGGTTTCGCCCAGTCTGCCAGGTTCTGCTCCACACCCACCTTAGTTTTATCAACAGCCCGTCGCCCAGACAATAATTCAAGCAACACAACCCCGAAGCTGTATACATCACTTTTGGCTGTCAACCGACCTGTCCAGCAATGGAAGCTTTGTTACAATACACACATGATTTAGGAGTTCCATGTACAAGAAATATTCTATAACATGCATGTACGATATCAGTTCTGAGTGAACAGTGAAGATCCTGAACATAGATACACTCATATCAGAAAATTAAATTCAACCTACGTCAACAACTATGTTTACATGAAGACAGTACTTTACAGTAATGAGCTCCCAGGACTGATGTTAATGGTATGGCTGTAAACCAGTTTACAGTCCCGCCAAAAGAGATCATTTTTGCATAAAATAGTCTGTTTCAAATATTATAGCCCCACCCAAACAAGCACATGACAGAGAAAGAAAGCTTAAAGCTTAGCCCCATGGAAGCTTGGATCTTTCAAGCTTCTTCTCCAGAGGCTGATTCTTTCTTTAGTGACATGGTATTTTTTTTTACTGTCAGTTAACCTTTCCCCTACTTGGACATGAGAAAAAAGTTTGGCCATTATAGAAGAGGCTTGGTCTAGAAAGGGAGAAGCATCAGCATGGTCATCAGAGATAACAATGACTAAAAATGGATTAGCATAAATAACAAAATAATCAGACACGTCCACTGTTTCATCACAAATACCAACCTAGCTCAGAAGCACAAAGGTGAGAGATTGGCATAAAAAATTATTACCAGTTTCAAGAATACCAAGGAAACAGCAATATTCTTTAACTAGGAAAAGCACTCTACAGACCTGTAGCAACGTATTCAGGTGCTGCATACCCATGAGTACCCATAACTCGAGTGGACACGTGGGTCTTATCACCAGTAGGGCCTGCCTTGGCCAGACCAAAATCAGAAAGTTTTGCATTAAAATCCTGCAAGCCAATGCATTGTTAGCACCAGAAATCTAATAAAATCTAATGGGATGACATTACCAATAAAGGCTGATGACAAGGAGAAATTTTATTCTTTATTTAAAATGAAAAAAAATTAGATCAATCATGCCTTTATTAATCATACCGCATCTAGTAGAATATTAGATGCCTTGAAGTCACGGTATATGACTTGTGATTTCGCATCATGAAGAAAACAGAGCCCTCTGGCAGCACCAATAGCCACTTTGACCCTTACTGCCCATGAAAGTGGCTGTGGTCCTCCTATAAAACAAAATACAGAATCAAAGGTTACCAAGTTTTCATAGATGAATGCGCAAGGACTTTCATGATTTCCAGATATTTTTGCTTGTTCGCTTGTTTATGACAATAAGAAAAGGACAGTCATGGTAAAATCTGATAAATGATAGGTTCTAGCCATATATAAAGTCTTTTGCGAGCTTGTCTAAGCATTATAGCAAGAATAAAAATCTCAGGCAAGAAGTAAAAATACATCATATCATGCATCAAAATCTTAAAAAATAGGGAAATATGTGAAATTAAATTGCAACGAAGCAACTTTCATCACTTAAGGTGGTTCAAGAAGGCCTCCAACAAACTATTGATGACAATTGGCACCTATTGTCTTAAAATCACTATAGCCCAACAAGTCTGAATCAGGGTTTTAGTGATTGTCCCTGTTTAAGGATATAAAATAAAGAGGACCCAAATCACAGAGAAGTTTAGCACCCCCGTATCTCAGATGTTCATACGGGCAGACCAACCGGCCCTTGATATCAGGGAAAAATTGGGTGTGTAAGATATCCGTCCAAGTGGGGATGGTCTTAAGAATACTTGGTGGATCAGTCCCAGACATCCTCGTTGCTAACATGGAAACTTATCTGTAAGGGTGAGTGGCTGGTAACTTGTGCCTAAGGGTTATTGATTGTCTGGCCTGTGATCCATTCACAGCTGAAAAACTATAGCATGAATGGAGAAACCAGACTTTGTTTAGAAGATGCTGTCTCCGATAGCAATGTGGCTGATTTTTACCAAAAAGATTCATCTGAGATAGGTAAGGAAAAAAAAAAAAAGACACAACTACAGAGAGGTAAAAAAAATTGTACTTCCTAATTTTTTGTCTTTTGTCATTTGATCCTCAAACAGAAGCAAATAAATCAATTCACTGAATAAGTAATACAAATTACTTTATTTCTATTCCATGAACTAAAACAAATGAGTGGGAAATGTTGTTAGTTTATATTTCTCAGCAACCATAAAACATAAGGGTCAAGTTTCAAGAAGTACAGGCATATAGTAGGAGTATAGTACAGGTTACAGCACATAATGCTTCCATATTAATTCAGTGCACTGGATTACTTACTTCTAAACAGATGATTCTCCAAGCTCCCTTTAGGCATGAACTCATAGACCAGAAGTCGGTTCTCAGCTTCCACGCAGTACCCAATCAATTTAACCAGGTTTGGATGATGAAGTTGGCCAAGATAATTAACTTCTGTCTGATACCAGCCAGGTATTAGTATGCAAGAAAAGAATACTTCAGTTTGAAAAATATTGAATTTCACAAGAGAGAAAACCTACCAACCACTCCTTGTGGCCTTGGAAACCTTCAGGTTTAAGCTTCTTGACTGCCACAACCATTCCTGATCCAGGCTTTGAAGCAGTCAACGTGTTTTCATCAATCCATCCTTTGAAAACACAACCAAAGCCACCTTCACCAAGAAGACTATCGGGACGGAAGTTTCTGGTGGCACTTTTTAGCTCATTGAATGAGAAGGCCTTTAAATTTGGAGATGACAATATTTCACCTTCACTCCTTGGTGTAGGAAAACATTCAGAACTGCTCTTCCCGCTGTATGATGGGATGGTCAGACTAGAAGGAATTGAAGAACGGCTGGTTCTGCTGGAAATTCTTGAGGCTCCTGATGGTAGCAAGAGATAAACGAATCAATATTTTAGGTATCATATTCTATCAACAACGATACCCTGTGTGAAGTACACGACTACAATATGAATATCAATCTTCAACAATGCACCCACCAAATTACAAAGGCTATCTAGGCTAGCCAAACAAGCTCTTTAAGCTTCTAATTGAAATCCTTGGGGCAGTATGGTTTGCTTTCCAATGATGACATTGTGAATTTTTAAAGTTTACAGAACGGTTTGAACAACAGTCTCTCATATATATTAACAGCACATTTCCCTTTGACTCTATAGTTCAAAATGTGAATCATCTGCAACCAAAATGCGCTTCTTAATAATTATGAGGAAAGAGGAGAAAAAAGGAATGCTGCTTGGCATAATTTAAGTATGCTGCAGGATAAGAAATTATTAGGTGAACCCAATTCACCATCTAAGATTATGGAGCAAGCCAATAAATTTTTATACATCGTTAAATTTGTCAAGGTTATATTGTGATTGATACAATATTAATTATTTCATTCCGTTAATATTATTGTGCTATCTAAAAGATTCTCATTCTAAATGGCGTTCACTAAACTGATGGTTCGGACAAATTTAATGATTTGTAAGAGTTCCAGTGGTTAGTCCATGATCTTAGATGGTGAGCAAGGTTCACCTAATAATTTCTCCTGAGGGGATTAAGAAGTTGTTAGGACATAATTTCATGACATGGACGAGTATGCAAAGCCATATCTCATTTTACGTGGATCCTCCCTTCACTGGTGTAATGGCAACAAGTCAACACACAATTATGAAGTTGGATGCGATCACTTGAATTGATTTCACAGAGATTAGACCCTAGTCAGCCAGCCAAAATCATAAGCAAATGTTCCAAATCACAAGCATTCGAAGTTGCTTCTAAAAGAAAGATCACACATTAAGAATGAAGAGAACCCTAACGAACAACCCAAAATGCAAAAACAACAAAGAATATTAAGGCTCACTTCAAATACTAACGAGGTACAACAGAATCGTTGATAAAGAAGGTTAGCTATCATAGAGAATGCTCAAAAGGGTTTTTTTTGGCTTCACAAACAGGCAGTTCCGGTAACAGCAGAATAAATCTGAGAAAGGAAATTACAAGAAAACCAAATCTAAGAAAGCTAGAAGGTGCAAAGACAGCAAAGCTTTACAAAATAACATGAAAAAGTGTGTTACCTACCAGGAGTATATGAACTCTGAGTAGAATCTACTTTAGCAGCAGAAGAATCTAAGCAGTTGCCCATTTGGTAAACCAAAGCAAAGCAACCGCTATTGGAATCCTAACTTCTTCTTCTGGTGTCTTGGTGAGAGAAATCAAGAAGAAACCACCCTGTCACATGATAATAGATAAAGACGAAGACTTGGAGGCTGTTTATTTTTGGGTTTGGTCAAGTACAAATACAAAAAAGATAATATCACTATAATATTTTGATAGAATACCGATGGAGAAGCAAGAAATTATATTATACTAGTTCTTTGAAGTGGTAATAATAGAAAACAGAGGACGTGTTGTTGGAGAGGAGAGGAGGGAGAATTAGAAAAGAGAAGACAGAGTCCCTCCCCGTGGTGCTTGCTTGGTGCGTGACTGTGTCTGTACTTTTCTTTTATTATATTCCCATTATTATTTCACATGCTCTAAATTTTTCTACACCCTTCATTCATGCACTCTTGACCAAGTTATCCCTTTTGCTTTTTGGTGCTGTCCCACTGGGACGACCTCTTTTCTGTAATGACGTGAAATTCTATTCGGTGCTTCTAATTGTTTCATCTCATTTTTATTTTTATTTTTATTTTTGTTTCTGAGAAAATTAAAACTTCCTTTGCTTAGATTCTTTTCCCAGCTTCAGTTTCCGAGAAAATACCTTTAGTCTCGGTTTCTGTTTTTCCAGCAATTTTGTCTTGTATGCTTTATTTATCAAGTAATTTTACTGTATTTAAATAATTAGTGGTATCTTAAAAAAATAAAATGATATAATTAAGAGAGAGAAGTCCAAGTTGAAATATTTTTATCATATAATTAAGAGAGAGAAAATACCTTTAGTATCTTAAATTTTTTAAATACACTAGGCTAATATATGGGATAAGGTCAAGATCATATAAAGAAGAGATTTAGTTTAAATTATATACAAGATAGTTTAAAAATACATTTCACGTAAAAAAAAAAAAAAAACATTTTGTGGTTGCTGTTCTTTAACAAGATTATTAGAGGTATGACTTTAAATAGAACCATTGCAGGTGAGAAATTGCCAGACAGAGACAATAGCTTCAAAAAGTCATTTCTCTTGAAGAAAATAAGAATGTGGAAGTTTAGAAAAATATTTTTTAAATTGTTTTTTACATGAAAATATATTAAAATAATTTTTATTTTATTTTTAACATTAACATATTAAAATAATTTTAAAAAAATCATAATCTTTCAAAATTTAAATTTAATCACGGCCAAACGTGAAGTGTGATTTGTTTATACGGTGCATATGCTTTTATAAACTTACACTGGGATTGAAGAAAAATTATTAATTTAATATTTTTTTCCAACGTTTCTAACATTTTTCGTATCGAATTCATCTCAATACATACATACATACATACATACATACATACATATATATATATACATATATATATATATATATATATATATTAAGTTAATGATTTTTCTAGAAAATTGTTTTCACACGTAACAGTTGAAATGCCAAGTCAAAATGGCTTGAATACCGTTCAGACCTAGCCATATTTTGTGCAGTCGATCAATGTAGGGAGTCTTTTTCTCACATCAACCACCTCCTGCCATCAATCGGACTGCATAAACACGGCCAGGTCAAGTTTCATACACTGCTATCCTGCCGTCTGGTTCCAAGAAAGACATAAAAAGTCTTTGAATTGATTCCTCTCCCTCTCAAAGAGCTATATTAGAAAACGATGGGGAAAAAATCTAATAGTTTCAGAACTTCCTTCACCAATGCAATCCATACCCCCCCCGTGAGGCTGCTTTTGTATTTGCAATGAAACAAATACAGGAAAATTTTTTTATAATAAACTAAGATATATTTTATACTGCAAAACTTATTAAAAAATTAAGTTTAAAATATAGTTTTTATATTTTTTTTAATAAAATCTTGTTTTTTTCATTTCAAAAACATTTTGAAAATTTTTTAAAAATTTATTTTTTTCTTTGCTTCATATTTTTTTTTTTCAGATCATTTTGATGCATTTATATCAAAAATAATTTTTAAAAAATAAAAAAATATATTATTTTGATATATTTTCAAGTAAAAAACACTTTGAAAAGCAATCGTAATCACACTTCCACCAAACATTTTATACAATACAAAAAAACTTCAACCATAATTTTTACTAAACACATATCTAAATCCAACTAACCACAGTTAACCGTATTTTTTTAAAACTTATTTTTTAAAAAACCACAACAACAAAAACTACCTAAAAAACAAAAACACTCAATCCATTCGATTAATCATATTTATTTTTGTGTTTAAAATTAGATATGTTTTAAGAGTTTATTTTACTTTAAAAAATATCAAATTAATAATTTTTATAGTAATTTTTAATGGTTTTAATATTTATATCAAAAATAAAAATAAAAGATTAATATTTTAAAAATACACCATAGCATTAAATACAGGTGAAGTACAGTGGTTCCGAGATGATGGTTGCATTCCAGCCCAACGTTAACGACACTCCAACGTTAAAATATCCGAACATTGTAAAACTCCAGCTGTTATCCCACACATTTCTCAGCACGTGTCGCAACTCATTTTAATCGAGTACCAAAACAATCGTCACTTGCACCCCGCAAAAAGACAAAAAGACAAAAACTTTGCAGCGCTATTCAGAACTAGGCGTGTAATTTGTAAATTTAAGCAGTTGCAGAGCCGTCCGAGACTCACTCATGCAACTCTCTCTTCAGAACTCAGCATGCAGCCTTTAAGCTGTTGCCAGGTCGGGTTGATTTAAAGCTTTTGCGCGAGCGCGTGCGCAAAGATTGACTTAAAGTGCACTTAAGGAGAAAGACGGATATAACCTCCTGGGATACTTTTTCACTCGAAGGGGGAAAATGTGTGCAAGAACAGAGGAAAGGATGGTGGCTAGCGAATTAAATGTTAGGGGGTCGGATTTAAGCCGCCCCTCGAAGCCGGGAACCTGACAGCAATCAACGCCATAAACCAAGGGAGACGCAACAGCCTCGTATTCGATGTCCTCCACGGCACGGGTCTTCTCGCCCTCATCACGTATAACAAAACACATAGAAATAACCAGGGGACTCGCGCAATTCATGAGAAGCGTCATAGCACAAAAGTTTGATACCGTGCTTTCCACATAATCTGAAGCCAAAAATAAGAACACGAGGGATGATAGAGCAACCAGACCCAAGTGAACTTCTTACGAGTTTCCTTTACAGTTGCAATTCAAATTATAATTTGAAATAAAAGTAACCTAGTAGGAAAGTGTGATCATTTGTTAAAAAGAGACGGCAAAAAGCAGACCATGTGTAGTCCTTATAACAATTGAATTGTTAACTTAAATGTAGCTAGTATTAGTTGAAATATACAGAAGCTTGACCGTACATTCACGTTAATTATATATAAAAAAAGATTGAAAGTAAAAATGAGAAGAGAAAAAAAGTGTTTAGCACTAAGCAGCTTCTCCACCACCATTATTCAAACGGGAAAACCTAACAAATAATCTTGGAAAAGCAATGCCATTTCCCTCTGGGTAAGTTTAGAATAGCAGCATCAATGAATGCAATTTCGGTTGAACCACTAGAGCATTAGCTGATGCCTCTGTAGCAATCCCTCTCCCTCTTTCCCCCTTCAGTTGGTAGAGGTTGAAACTCAAAACTCACAATTATTTCAGCAATGAAATGCAATGTCACGTGCCAATTTCACTGACCATCTCTGCATCCAATTACCAGATTCTTTAGCTGAGCTCACCAGCAAAGCCCTTTAGACCATTTAGTAAGGAGAGATTAGTATCACCTCTTTGTCAAAGATTACTAGGCCAAATACATCAGACATCCACAGTCGTCGCCTTCAGCTACTGTGCAAAACATAACAAATCTGCCATAATTCACGAGGCAGCGATCATCTATTAGATTCTTGAAACAACTGGAGGTGATCACACAGAAACCTTTTTGTTTTTTGTTTTTTTTTTTTCCATCAGTGAATGTCCCTGCACAAACCATAAAGATCCATCAAAAACTTGCTCAGATTCTGTAAACAACTATCATGGACCTATCAAGTAGTTTTATGTCAAAGCTTCACTCCCAGAGGAGCATACACTTGGTCATCCACCTTGCTACATTGTAAGCAAACATGGAATGCATACACTACCATCCACCTTGATAAGCTGTAGCAAATAATCAAGTAATCAGAAGTTAATATGTACAAAAGACTCTTTTTGCAGCGGCAAAGCAGACATCTTAAGTTCACATTACTTAAACAACAGCCAAAAAAATCCATGGAAAATAGTATGTAATAGTTTTGTCACAAGAGATTTCAAATATCACCATTATTGATGAGTGCAAACTCAATTCCAATTCAACTTTAAAAACATTGATACTTCAATTAGGAGAGTCCCGGACCTGTGATTTCATCCTGTTACAGTCAGACAATTCCAGCTAGAGCTCACATGCAAGTGACGATGACATCGATTTTTCCTTGTCCTTAAGAAATCAAATCAATAACCAATTAAATCAAAAGATTGCATGACCAAAAACCTATCCATGTTTTTAACAACTGTAATACACATTTTTTCAGTTGAGTTATCTCAGCTGGAGATTTTCCAGATTGGATTTGCAGAGAAGCTTATAAGACCGATGCACCTGATCAAAAATTAAATTTATGCTTGAACAGTAATTGCACATGAATTCTTAGGAATGAGAGTTAGGGTGTTAGACACAGCCTCTCTTTCCCCAAGCCAACAAGAAAAGGAAGAAGAAAAGCACTGCTTAGACAACAACCAGACCCACTAGATAAGTTTGATTGGAATATCAGGGGATTGTATCTAACAACTATGTCATCAAATCTAATGAAACTCATGTGAGAAGTTTGCAGTTGTCTGATCTATTAATTCACACTATGAACTGGACTCAATTAATTACAGCAAGTGGCACAGGTTCTGTCACTATACAAGCAATTCAAATATCAGGATCCGCCACTAGACCAATACAACAGGTTCAAAATTAATAAAAAAAATCCCTGGAATCTCTCTTTGCTACTATTGAATGGATTTCTTAATCGTTTAAAGTCCTATTATAAAATATCAGTTCAAAGTTGTATCAACAATTGAGCATAACCATCCACTGATTTGATAATCAAATTCTGAATATGGTACTAAGGTTTCTGCAAGTGAAAGCAGTGTGCAGTTAGTCCTCAAGCCAAATCTGTATCAGATGCCCCTTTACAAGGGTGTCTTGATTGCAAGTAAGGAAACTAGAAAATAACTTCTATGCCTTTTTTGGCATTTAAGGATATCCAAGTAAAGCAATCAACTGGAAACACCGAGAAAGAAAAGAAGAGGGGAGGGGCTTTTATCTTACCAGGCAAGCCATAACTTCAAAAAAAAAGATGAGATGAGATGCCGCTTTCCATGCTACCACCTACAAACCCAGCCAGCCCAGGAAGGAAGGAAGGTAGGTTTAAATGGAAAAAATATGCAGTCACAGTAGTATTTTTATCAAGGGAAGGGGAGAGAAAGGGGCTAACCATGACCAACAAGTATAACGAATTTGAGGCCAAACGGTGCAAAAGAGAATAAGCAGAGTAGAGCAAGCAGCAAGAGCCACAACCTGAAACTGAGTGCTGGTCTGAAAATCCGACCTAACCTCCTTCCTCGACGAGGAGCCACCGCAGGTAACAGTCTATGAACACGCATTTGATTTGGTTTGGTTTGGTTTCTGGAAGGATGGATGAATGGAGTAGATCATAATAATAATAATGCCATGATAGATGCGATGCGAAGTCCACAGGAATTTAAAGATCAAATCGCAACATGCAAGCAAACGTATAGAATAATGGAGGGGGATTATTTATTACCTCTTCCAAGATCTCTCACCACTCACCAAGCCAGTGAACAAGCAAGCATCCCTCCCTCCCTCCTATCTATGCTATGTTGTTTCTTCTCCACTCTCCATTCTTTGAGCATCAAATTGCGAGTTTTTCCCCCCAAAAATAGCATGGTGTGGGAAAAAAATATAATCATGATAATTTTTTTAAAAAAAACACTATTTAAAATACAGTTATAAACAGCATCGAAATCACACACGTCATCTAAAATGATATATACAAACCTTGTTGGCACTTATAACACATGCAGCAGCAGAAAAAATCTTGATTAGTGCGTGTGATATCGGTCATGGTGCATGTGATATTAGTCATGTTTAGCGCTTGTATCACACGTGATAGACAAAAATAAAAATAAAAATCCGAGAAGCACAAATCGGACCTGCAGATCTAAAGTGGACTGCGCCAGTTAAACTTGCATATCCAACCAAATTTTCCTTCCATGTGCTAGTTTTGAAAAAACCTCTCAAGTTGGTAGGAAAGATAATGACGGGGGCTTGAAAGCAGAGTTATTACGGATGAGAATATGTATTCACGCGTCAGATTTTTTTATATTTATATTTTATTTATTATTTATCAAATAATAAATTTAAATATTTATAAACTATTATTCATTAATTAATAAAAAAATAATTATATATATATATTTAAAATAAATAAATAAATATTATTTAATAATATAAATTATATCTTAAAATTTTATCTAATAACAATACGGTCCAAGTTCTAAATAGCAGCAAAGAGGCAGGTATGATAACCTCCTATCCATTAACCTTTGATTCCCGCATATACATAATTTTCTTAAATTTATGATTTTGCCATTTTTATTGCAAAATAAACATAAGATATTAATTTTTTTATACTACTTGAAATCCATTCATGCATGGGTTTCTTTGTTGTATTTTCTTAAGACTATAAATTATGGGTTTTTCTTTACTAAATAAATTATAACTTTTTATTGTGTATAAAAATCATTGGAAAACGATATATCTTTTCTTTAAGTAACTATCTGTCTTTACTTTTTTTCTGGGAGAAAAAAGCTAAAAAATAATGATATCGTTGTTTACAATAAATTTGGCTGAGTTAACCCCTACAAGGGCTTCAAAAAAAATCGTACGTCAACGTTGCCATGCTAGCCAAAATTCATCAGTTGACCAATTTCATGCAAAGCAAGGCGTGATTGCTTCCGTTTTAAATTGTCGGCGTGTTTGTGTTTTGCAACCCTTTTATTAGAAGCTGACAGCCTGACATCATCAAGAGACCAATATCTGCCACTCTTCTAAGTAAGAGTTCGATTGTAATTACGATAGCTTATGTTTTTTTAAGTTTTTTTTAATAGTAATATTTAAAATAATATTTTTTATTTTTAAAATTTATTTTTAATATTAATAAATAAAAACAATTTCAAACAAAGAAAAAATAATTTTTATAACTTTTTTCACCGCCAAAAGAAACTGAGATCCCCCCCCCCCCCCCCCTTCTCTCTCAAAATAATCGGCTCTTCCGGCTATATGCTAGTTTTTACAACAAGACATCCATCACAGTAAATTCTTCTATTCCGGTGTTCAAGCATGACCAAAACGCAGACTGTGATAACAGGGAAAAAAAAAAAGATAAAAAAACCCTAATTTTGTCTCGGTTGCTCCCCGCACTCTCTTAAGTATCTTCTCAATGCAGCTCATCCCTATTTTTTATCAAGGTGGTCTTCGTCCGTGATTTTTATTTAAGGATAGTATTCTGTTTTTTTTTTTTTGCTTTAAATATATTTTTGAAAAAAGAATATTTTTTATGTTATTTTTCTTTTTATTTTAAACTACTTTTTTTAGTGTTTTCTAATATTTTAATATATTAGTATGGAAAATAAATTTTAAAAAATAAAAAAATTATTTTAATATTTTTTCAAATATAAAATATTTTAAAAAATAATTATTATCGCTTCAAAAAAAATAATTTTATTTAAAATCAACCGACTATATAATACAAAAGTCGAAGAAACACATTAAGAAAACATAGCAACCAAATGACACTCATAAAAGCAAAGAATACAGGTTTATTAGAAGTCAAGAATCCTTCAAAAACATTTAAAATATTCAATTTTTATTCATCAAAACCTCCACTCCACTTGCAAGTAAAATAAAAACTACTACAACCTTAATAAAAAAGAAAAACATTGAAAAACAGAAAAAAAATTATTCCCTTCAAATAAAAAAAAAACCTATAAAAAACATTATAACACAATAAAAAAAAATAAAATGTACTGAAAATTATTTATTTTACTAAAAAGATCCCGCATCATAAACATAAGATTAATCCCAAATCCATGAATGTTATGTCAGTTGAATTTCAAACTGGGTAACTTAACATGTTCTAAACGGGATCGGCTGCTAATAAGATATTAGAATTTCTGCAGTCATAATTAGGAATTCGGGAGAGCCGGTGTTCATAACCATTTGGCCGTAATACCAGACTGAAAAAAGAACAAAAATATTGATGTCAAAAACCTTACAGGTTCGGAGGCATCCATAAATTACCACTAGAATACAGCATGGGCTATTAATGGCTAGTAAAACATTATACGGTTAAATCGTGTAGAACCCCCCCTCCTATGCTCCGCCGTACTCCCCAAGGAATCAAAAACCCATGCTTAAACATATCCATACGTGCCATGTCTTGTACAACGAAGCATTGCCAGCTAAAGACGAGAGAAGGTTTCACCAATTGCCATTCATCATTCACTGAGAGGAGGTTGAGTTTCCAACCCAATACTGCTTGACAGCAACCAATATCTTCTCAGGAACTAGGGGGCCATCTTCATGGTCCACCATTTTAGTATCCCATTTCATTCCTCCTACCATCTTCCTCACCTTAACAAGAACATCAACTTCATCACGGAATATAACTGCACCTTCTGGTCGCAAAATCCGATCCATCTCCAGAAGAATGTCCTCCATGTCACACCTGCAATCATTTAATTACAGGGTACACATGTAACAATGGCGTGAGAAACATAATATGGTATAGCTGTACAGAATCAGACAGAAAAGTGAACTGCAATTGATTCTACCACAGGCAGTGGAAATGTTTCAATTTAAAAATACTGAAAGATTGTCTCGGATAATTCAGCCATGTACAATATAGAAAAATGGATGAACTGGTGTGAAAGAGATGAAAATGGAAAGCAAATTTTATCTAGTAAGAATCGAAAAGAAGCAAGGAAGAAAAAAGCCAGCATTTTTGACAAAATAGAGTGACAAAAAGAAAAAAAAAAAAAAAAAGGAAACCAGCATCTACTAGCTTGAGACTAAAACTTTGAGTTGAGTTGTTGGTCTTAACACAGGCACTTACCAACAAAATACATGTGCCACAGATACAAACAGAAACTCAATCTACGAGTGCTGCTAAGTCCTTAAAATTTAGTGTGCTGATTCAAAGTCATCAAGATTGAGTTCTCTATGCAGCTTATTTCAAATGCTGGACACACGATGTCAGCATTCACCCAGACAAATATGGGGTAAAATGCCAAGTGAGGGTTCAGGTAGAATGCCGACTGGGAGTTCTGGCAATGCAAGAAACCAGTTTTTAATAATGAGGGAGATTCTAGCATGTCCTTACTTGTATTTGCATTAATTCTAGAATTTTCTTCACTGCCTATCATGACATTCAGTTGGAACCAAGCTTTGGTCCAACCTGCTTTTGAACTGGATGTCAGTTGAACTTTCTGACATCCCTAGTGTGATGCAAGGTTTCTTTTGTTTTTTCCTAATTCCATCCTTGCTAATTTGTTCATCTCCTAAAAGCTTAACTGATAAAGAACTGTTACCGAGTTTAGTTGACTAGTATTTCTGTTTAGTTATTTTTATTTAAGAAAATCATTAGGCACCTCCATAAAAGTAGGAACCATTATAGTTATCATAGTGAACCAAATCTTCATGTCGATTGGGGAAGATTAGCTTGTTATCCCTAAAGTAACTTCTATATGTTGAGTCCTGTTTTCATGCGAGTGAGCAATACACTAAGATTATCTAAGGGAGCAATACATTAGGAAGATCTAATAATTTATCCTTATTTTATTGTTGTTTAGGAAATTACTGGTTACCTATTTTGTATTAAATTCTACTAGGTTTCGTTTCGTGCCTATTTCAGTGCACATAGACATTAATTTGGGGAGCATTGCCGTTCATGGATAAAACATATTATTGAAAACTTTGCAAAGCATTGTTCTACCTAGTGTTTCTCCAGGTCTCCTATCTTCCTTGTAGATTCAAGGAATCAATAGTGGATCTCCAGGGTTTATTTACTTTTTCCATTTTGTAACTTTACTGTCCTGCATCACCAACATTACTCTTGAAATCCAATCCCGACCTATAAACTACTCCCCAAGTTTTCACTCTGCATTCTTTAGTAAATTAGGTGCTGAATATTAAGAATGTACTATGCAGCCTAAAATACTTTGATGAATTGTGTGAAATTTTCAAAAATGTTATGAAAGTCACACCAACACATGGAAATAAAAAAATCACCTTTCAATTCAACCAGAGGCACCCTAGTACACATTTTAACTACCAAGGTTCAGCTCATAAGAAGATGTTATCGAGTTCAATTAAAAATGTCAAATCAAAGTTATATTTCAAAGCTTTATTGCTTATTATTTGATATCAATTAACAAATGGACAAATGGTGAAGCAATGTTAGAAAGGCGTTGTGCAAGGGTAGAAAAAATAATAATGCCAATACATCACAAGGTTATCAAGGAAATTCATCCAGTGGCTGATCATAACTGACTTTATGTATTAGGAAAACAGAACTAACTACACAATAACTCAGGAAAAATTGATCTAGTCCAATATAGCACACCAGCAAGTCTTTGTTGCAATGTATAATTGCATGCCAAAATTGCCTCATTGTTGATCACATGTTATAAGAGCCCTGATCCACCCCTTACAGGAGACAGATTCGCTCTCAAACTGAAATTATCATTTAAGTAGTTCATGGACTACTTGATATCTGCAGATTGTTTTGGTTGAGCATTTGTCTATGAAGTTCCAAAAAAACAGGAAAGGAAAAACACAGTTGTCTCCTGTATTTGAAAGAATATATGGAAAAGGTGTCGAGGACTTGGATGTGGATTTCAAACATGTAAACAATGCTATCAACCACCAGGCCACCTCGCATTTCCTTGTTAACTGAGTTGCTTTTATACATTTCACTAACAGACAGAAATAACACAAGGCAAAAACTACGCACAATGCAGTGTAATTTATATTTTCTACGTATACATGATAATGACAAATACATGATGAAATGGCTTAAAGACACTTAAAACTGGATGCCCCTGAACATCTCATCTGCACATATACCCTACTACACAAACAGAAAGAAGCTAATTGTACTTGAGCACCAACTACAAACAAAATGGCATCATGCATTGGCATGGTGAGGAGCAGGGAAACACCATTGGTAAAGCATAAATGATGAATAAAGAATTGATGTAAATTTAAGCAAACATAAGGAATTAAGGCATTACTTACTTGTCCCTGTACAAACTGAAAACTCCACTGGCATGGATAAGGTCATAAGTCCTTGGGTATGTGGAGAAAGCTTCACACCTGTAACAGATGGACATTGTAAATAAATAAGCACTTCATCGTCATAAATTATTAAACCTGAAATGAAAATTAACAGAAAATGAATCTGGTCAACATATGAACACATCTTAGTGATTCATAACTCAGAGCTGGAAGAAGACCCAAATTTTGTCATTGGAAAGTAGATTTTCTTGGAACCAAATGTTAGAGGGTACTTCACAGGCCACATATTGGGCACCATCTAAAGATTCCATATACTGAATTAAATTTCTCCCACATTGCAACATAAAAATAGTAAACATTAGTTGTATTGCTTGAGAAAGAAGAAGAAAATATACTATGAAAAACACTTAAAAGCTGAAGTCCAGAAGAAGGATTCAGAAATCAAAGGTTTACCAGTCATGATAGATTCCAATCAATCCTCTCTCATATATCACACCCAGAGTACTTTTCTCAGCTATGGTTGGCACCACATTCATAACCCACAATTTCGGAGACTCAAGAGCAGCAGCAAATCCTCCCAACCCCGCATTCATATCCATAATGTTGCGATATCGTCCAGAGTCAATAAGCTTATTTATTTTCTTGTAAGCATTCACATGCTTTTTCCATTCATTATTGTAATCCTGGTATGTTTCAACAGAAACTCCAGGAATAGAACCACTAGCAACTCTAGGAGGGATAGCATAGAGCCTCTCTGGAAACACCTTCAATGCCCCACCAGCCAATTCATCTGAGCTGCCACTATCAGAATATGGAGTGATGCATGCCTCCATTTTCTTGTACCTAATAATCACAAAAATTGGGATTAAATCTAAAGCACAAAAGAGAAAAATGCTGATAGGTCAGGTTCAACGATATGGAGCACAAGGAAAATCATCACATAAAGTGAGAGTATGGTGGTACTGTTCAGCCAATAATTTGAAGAGAAATTTCAGTTACAGAGCCATACCACACATCATCTACGTCTGCAGATTTGCAAAAGGTAGCTCTGGAATCATCTTGTCTAGCACGACAGGAATCAGCATTTACTCTCTTTTGCCAAATGGCCATTTCACCCTTTTCATACTTCTTATCCCAGCAAAGAAGTTTGGCAGTCTCTTCGATCTTTCTCTGTTCCTCCTGAAGTTCCTCCTTGGGACGCTGCCATGATTTGTAATTATTCTTCCAATTGATGGGAGGTCCAGAAAGCACCCAGTAACCACCAGGTCTGAGAACTCGGTCGACTTCCATTAAGTACATCCCATCTGTAAGAAGAAAAACTCATCACCTTAAATACTGCTGTCATAAGTAAAGGCAATAAACAAACACCTGATAGGACAAAGGGACAAAAGAAAAGAAAGGCAATGCCTTGATATGAAGTGGCTCTTACCATTAGCTCCCCATGGAATCAAGCAACGAGAGCAGTGAGCCATGTCAAAGGCTTTGGATGGATATGGAAGCTTTACAGAACCAAAAACACCAATAACAGCAGGTACACCTCTTTCAAGGGCAAATTGAACCTGTGCTTCGTGTGAATCTCTTGGAGCAAATGACATGGTAATGACATTCCTGCTCCAGAGGTACGCACCCAAACTGGCAACCTAGACACAAAGAAATGAACAATAAGAAACAGATGCAAAAGTATTGTAAGTAGATTTACAATTTTCTACAGGAGTATGGAGAACTTAACATACCCCACAACCAGTGTCCAATGCAGTTCTGACTGTCCCATTGGTAAATGGTAACACCGAAGCTAGCTGATCGATATACTTATCTGCTCCTTGTGGAAACTGTGTGCCTCCACCAGGAAACCTAAATACATTGCCCTCGTATTGGACCCAATTCTGAATAGCCTTCTCGACAGTCAAACTCTTATAGGGTGCATTAGCAAAGGGCACATAGTCACGACTCTTAGGCCAAGGAAATGGGGTGACGTAACCTTGAGGTGCTGGTATCAAGCAGTGAAGCTTTTCCTCCTGAGGAGGACAGTGTCTCTCTCGATAAATCATGTTTTCCCTGGGAAAAGTCATAGCACGCTTCTGATCTTGACAAGGAGTGTAATCAGTAAAACGAGAATGGCAAGGCTGAAAAGTTTTGGGTTTTGAATCGGAATCATCACTGGACCCAGCATCACCACCGTGATGGGTCTCAAAATTAAGATTTGGGATTATATTACAATCTCCTGTACTCTTAGTAATCTCCATGGCAAGATTGTCAGCCTTGCCAAATCCACTTCTTTGCCAAGCACCCAAGATGTAAAAAAAACAGCATAACCCAACAACGATAAATATCTGTATAGAACTCCTGGTTCTGCCATCAGCTGAACTGCTTTTCAATGCCATTCTTGTTGAAGGAGAAAGATAAGGTATGGTAACAGATCAGATCAGATCAGTTAAGCACAAATCTAAAAAAAACACTAATTTTTAACAGCAAAGCAGAGAAGCTTACAGATCGCATGAAGATGCAGACTAGCTGTCGGGTTCAGCTCGAGTAAAGGTTAACGAAGGGGAGATCTTGATCTTAATATATCTTAATCTCAATCTCAGTGGAAAAAATCTATCTAGTAGAATAATAATATATTATTATTGATAATAATAACAGTGCTGTTATTTCCAGGAAGCAGTGTTTTAGGACTCTTTCATATTTGAAGATGGTTTAAAATATTTTTAATTTTAAAATAATAATTTTTTAAAAAAATTTTTTTTTTAAAATTATTATATTAAAATAATATTTTTATTTTAAAAAAACATGATTTAAACTACATTTCCAAACACACCTTTAAATCGATCCTTTTTATTTACTAATTAAAGTATTTCTAATTATATCAAACTTATTGTATTTTAAATATATTAAAATATTTTTAAAAAAATATATTTGTATATTAGTATATTAAAATAATTTTAAAAAATTATTTAAAATAAAAAAATAAAATATTTTTAAAAATATAGTATCATCATAAAAATAAATATTTTTTATATTAAATTAGATAAGAGTTAATGATTTTTAAAAAATAACATGTTTTTTTTTTAAATATTAACAAAATAATATAAATTTTTAAAATCAATGAGATAACACAATGTATACATATTGATTAAAAAACACGTCATTTAAATTTGTCGTTGTTCATAAATATAACATTTCAAAAAAAAATTGTGAAATAGGCTATATGTAAGAGAGAGAGGGATAAGGAAAAAAAACTATAAGAGACGCGTCAAACTTTAAATATAACATCATTGATGTTAATAAAAAAATCTTGACATGATGAATTCAATAACACAATTAAAGGTCGTTAACCATGACCCAAGTATACTACACATGTTATCTAAAAAAAAAAACGCTTAAATTGCCTCAGCTAACAAGTTTGACTCACTCACTTTATTACTGTTGTGGATTTTTTTTAGTATTATTAAATTTATCTCTTTAAGATTTTATTGATAATATTAAATCAAAGCTTCATCATGCTCTCGATTTATTTTTTTATTTCTCTTTTATTTATTCTTTTCTTGTATATAATTCATTTCATAATTTTTTTTATTGTCGTAATCTTTTAACAGCAATAAACTTGAATGTCAAGTTTTCCAATTAAAAAATATATAAAATGTATTGTTTTGCTATTTTTTTTCAATTAGTATTATTTTACCAATATTTTTTTAAAAAAAAAGAGCCGTAACATGGTCAGCCAACAAACTAGTTGAACGTATCGAAACAGCTAAAAAAAAACGTAATCACGGACCGAGTCAATAACCGAGCTGGGCTTAACTTTGCTAGAAAGGGATGGAGGAAGTGCTCGCAAATAGTAATTACTACTCTGATATCTACATCGAATCGATCCGCGACACATGGCTGCTCTTTTCTTCCAGCTCCTCTCCTCTCGGTGTCTTCTTATTTTTCATTTCGAAGCACTGTTTGTTTTTACAGAGTATTGAAGTGCTTTTGAAAAAAATAATTATTATATTTTAAAATTATTTTTATATAAAAACATTATTTTAATATATTTCTAAATAAAAAATATCTTAAAAAATAATTATTAATATAATCTCTGACATTTCGAATTCCAACCGGATGATTGAAATTTTTTTCTTAGTATTCAAATAAAATGCAAGAGAGAGAGAGAGTCGAGACTGTTCTCGAAATGGATTCGGCGATGGGGCTGGGCGGCTGGCCCATTTATATATTTTCTTTATCTTTTTTTCTCTTTTTATACTTATTTGTTTGAGAGGAGGTGGGGCTCACGCGGCAACACGTTTGAAAACTGGACGGCACGACCATTATTGTTTATTGACCTGATCAGATGGTGACGAGAGCACAGTTGTTATCATGTGGATCTGGGGCCACGATGGCTGTAACAACACCCGACCTCGTGCCTTTATGAAAATATAGTGTTTTTTTGGGTTTTAATAAGGTAGCAATTCTCGGACCGGTTTAATCATCGGCCCCACCATGTAATAAACTATTATCGTATTCATTTATCAGCTAGAAAATAGAATATAGTTTCTTGCAAATTATTTTGTCAAGGGATAGTGTCTGTTTTGAAAACAAGAGAAAACACAAGTAGAATGTCGTAAACTTGCAATGACAGATCGAGAGTACATTTACGTTACATGTCGGAGAGGTGACGGCCCGATACTCTTCACTGGGCTTGTGTCAACGGAAACAGGCGTGTTTTGCCAAGGAAGCCTCTTTCTCCTGGGCCTCCCATAACTTATTTATTGATTGAAAAAACAAAAAATGGGAATGAACTGCATCATCACAAAAACAAAAATTTAAAAGGACGCGGCCCCTTTTTCCTGCGACACTCGAGGAGAATCACTGTAAATTTAAGTAGTATAATGATAATTTTTTTGTTTAATTTTGAAAATACATTATCCTTGAGTATGAAAATACATTATCCTGCTTTTAGCTTTTTTTTTTTTATCATTATTAAATTTAGATTTCCAAAGAAATTTTGATTTTTAATTGAATTATTTGATTTCATTATTTAACATTCAATTTTTTAGGAGCTAAGTTTTTGAGTTGAGCCCGAGTCAAAAATTTAATTGATTGCACGTTTGAGAATTTAACTTAGGTTTGCATCATTTTGATATTTGTTCTCTGATGAAAAATATAGTTGGCCCTATTTTAGTTTTTTATTATATTAAATTTATTGATTACACCCCTGAAATTTAATTTGAGGCAATACTTGAAGGAATTTAGTTTTTTTTAAAATTTTTTTTTTGAAAATTAGTATTTTTTGTTTTTTTTTTCTATTAAGTCATCTCAATACCATATCTCGAGTCATGAATTTAGTAGATTCATCAGGTTTGGCTTGAACATTTCTTTCATTACGTTTTAATATTTTTAGATTTCGAGACAATAATTATAATCTTAAATTTTTTTTTTTTGAAAAAAAATATGCATCTACTTAATATCTTTTATGCGATAAAAAAATAATAGGTTCACGACATAACACAAGCCACTTATAAAATAATGATTATTTGTTTAGTACTGCTCACAAGTTTTAACAATCTCGCCTGATTTTGTTGGTGTTTTATTTTTAATATTTTTATTATTATTTTTTATTTTATTTTAGGGGATCAACAATCATTCTTCTATTAGCTTTTTTTTTTCTATGGCGTGGAGTCATAATTTTTTTTTTTTAAAATCCAATAATAACACTTAAACATTAATTTTTTACGCTGAAAAAAAAAATCAATCTATCCCACAACGAAACACAGGCCATCAATCTCGTCACGTACCACTCGTCCTCATCCCCTCTACAGTTCTCCAGACAAGGATAAGATATTTTCTGATTACCCAGCCCCCACCCCAAAAAAAAAAAAAAATCTATCATCCATTCATCTCTTTTCATTGACGATTCTTTAATTTTAGGAGATGGCGATAAATTAACAGGAAAAAAATATACAGAGAGAAATGTTTTTTTAACGAGTTTTAAACCACGAGAATGGCATGAAGATAACAGGGAGAGACTCATCATTGCAGTATAGAGGATGATATAGTAGTGGCTGTTGTTTCGTTTAAAAAATATATGATTAATTTGAAGAAAAAAATTAATTTTTTTTAAATTCCGGTTTAAATACGGGAGAAACACCCCTTAATTTTAACCATTTTTTTAATCTTTTCGTGTGTTTATTCGTGACGGGATTTTTGGATTTTTTTTATTTAATAGCTCTAAAAAAATAATATTAATAGCAGTTATGTATCGAAGGTGCGTGCTTGCTTAAATTAAATTTTATCCAACAATTATACGATTCCATTCAAAATCAATCACCATTATTTGTCCAACAGTTGCATTAGTTCTAACTATATAGAATGGTTGTTCGCATACGAGTTTTTATTCTCCTTCTATCCTTTCCTCATTTTTTGCCCCCTTTTTCTCGACAAGAAGTTGTTCTTTCTGTAAATCCATGTTTATTTTTATATTCCATAAATATTTTTAAAAAATTTTAATTTTTTTTAATTTTTATATTTTTAATTAGTATATTTTGATGATTTTAAATCATTTTGATACGATAATATTAAAAATAATTTTTAAAAAATAAAAAAAATATATTATTTTGATATATTTATAAATAAAAATTATTTAAAAAGCAATCACAACTATATTTCTAAACAAATTTTTAGTCAAAATTTTATTTTTTTAAAAAAAAAAACTTTGAAAATGATGTTGAAAATGATGTTTATTGTGAAACAAAACAAAATTTGATTTTCACGCTTGTGAAAGTCGCTCTTATATTTTTCATTTAATCCTCTCCGAACAGTTACTGCTCTAGTAAAAACACCCTCAAACTTGAATGGAATATGCCTTTCGTTCCTCCTCTTAGCTGGATTGGGAACTGGCACAACTCCCATCGGTATAAAAGCATGTTTTGTAGAGTTTTTTTTATTTTTGTTTTTGTTTTTTTTAAATATATTTAAAAATAAAATTTTTTTTGCTTTAAATTAATTTTTTTGTGTTTTAAAATTCATTTGATGTACTAATATCAAAAATAAAAAAAAAATATTTTAATATATTTCCAAGTTAAAAACACTTTGAACAACCATTAACACTATAATATCAGACGAGCTCTAATATTTAACCAAACTTGGTGTATGTGCTTTGCTACAAAATTAGGATGAAATGATGAATTAAAAACAAATAAAATATAAACAAAATGGTCAAGAATAAAAACTAAAAATTAAAAGAACAAGGATTGAAGTTTAAATATTAGTAATAAAGAAAGCAAAGCTGTAATTTTTGAGGGAAGAGAGAGGGGAAGAAAAAAAAAAGCCCTTCGACGCAACCAGACCAATATATTCAACATGCATCGCTTCAAATAAAAGAGGATACAGAAGCATTTTTAATGACACAACAAAAAGGTATTTTTTGCTGTTAGGAGGTGTTGGACACGCTGCCTGAAATGCTCACTCGCCTCTCAGTTCCATACACGTGCACTCATCTTTTTTTTATTATTATTTTTCTTAGCCAGATACAAAATTACCCCTAAACTAACTTGATAATAACATAAAAACCACTGTGAAAAGCCAAAAGTGACAATCGACTTCAAGTTTAAAATTTCTAATTTTAAGGGAATTTTAGTTGTTTCACTATGCATTTTAATTGTTTATTATTTTTTATATTTGACAAATACTAGATTATCCCTTAAGTGTCATTGTAAGAATGAACGCCAACCATGAGGGGCGTAGTTTAACTGATCAGGCCTTGAGTTTACTCTATAAAGGTCACCAGTTCGAGTCTCACAAACTTCAGGGCCACTGGAAGCCTACATGGTTGTTAACTTTAGAGCTCGTGAGATTAGTCAAGAAGCGTGTAAGCTGGTCCGGATATCCATGCTAATCAAAAATAAAAATAAAAATGAACACCCCTTCATAACATGTTTAATTGTTTTTTAGCATATAATAGTATTTTGGTTGTTTCATTGTGTAGTTAATATAAAAAAATATTTATTTGTCTCCTATCGATTTAAAAATAACAAATGAGTCCTATAAAAAGATTTCAATTTATTTTAAAGTTACTGTTAAGTTCTTTTTTCCCTGTGAATATCATTACATTGTTAGTGAAACAATATTTTAAGAGTTATAATGTCTTTGCAAGAGCATTTAACTTCTTTTAATTTAATTGCTATTATTTGATGTCGTATAATTATTGTTTTATTTTTAAAAAAATTAAGAGCTCGAGAGATTGAATCTGTTTTGGATGCGAGAGTCCTGTTTCCTTACAAGTTAATTTGCGTACAAGGCAGATTTTGATTTTTAATCGCCTAATAAGTTTGGAACTTCGTCACTTTTCATCTCAACAAATCTCTTATTTCAAGGGTAACATCATTTGAAATTAGGAATGGTAATTTCACATGAATATGATAGATATCAGTTTGAACTCGCTTGAATATATAGGAAATCTTTAGACCTGGTCGGGATTCGGGTTGGGTAAAATTTGAAGGCAAAAATAGGATTTCAAGACAGACATGAATCTTGGTATACTCCATCCAAACAATATCCAAATTATGACCCGAGTTTGACTTGAAATATAAAAAAATAACCACGATGTATATAAAACTAATCATATACTAAATAATTATATATTACATTATTCAATATCAAGTTTTGAGTTATGGTTATCTAGAGATATCTAAAACTTATAGGGTGAGATTTAGATGTAAAAAAATCATACTTTTTTAGATCCATGTAGTTATTTTGAGATCGAGTTTGGATACAGATAAAGATGATAATGGTGTTGATTTGGTCCATTATTGCTTAGTCTAAATAAATCCCTACTATGAAGGGAGCTGTTATTATTTGAATTAGTCTTACCATGTTTCTAGGAGTTGTTAAACGTGGGCTGCACTTTTCTTGTTAATTTTGTTATGTAAGGCTATTATATAGCCAACGTCATTCAATGCTAATAAAATACTCAGTCTTCTCTTGCATACATTTCTTAATATTTATCATTTGGTATCAGAGCACCTTAGCTGGCCCGATTAAAGTGTGAAGCAATAGTCTTCAAGTATGACGACAGAAAGTTCATTTGTGCAACCAGCAGTTCCATGTTTTGATGGGCATTATGATCACTAGGCAATGCTCATGGAAAACTTCTTACGGTCGAAGGAATATTGGGGCTTGATAGAGAATGGAGTTCCTGCTGCAGCAGATGGTATTATTCTCACAGATGCTCAAAGAAAGCATGTTGAAGATCAGACGTTAAAAGACTTAAAGGCCAAAAACTATCTATTTCAAACATTAGATCGTTCAATCCTGGAAACGATTCTTAACAAAGATACAACAAAAAACATATGGGATTCCATGAAACAAAAATTTCAAGGAACGACCAGGGTCAAACATGCATTGTTACAAGCACTTCGAAAGGATTTTGAAATTCTTCACATGAAGGCAGGAGAATTAGTGAATGACTATTTTGCCAGGGCTCTTACCATAGCAAATAAAATAAAGGCCAACGGTGAAAACAAAGGAGATACAACTGTTGTTGAAAAGATTTTGCGATCTTTGACGTAAAAATTTGATTACGTTGTGTGTTCCATTGAAGAATCACGGGATATAGACACCTTAACCATTGACGAGCTACAAAGCAGCCTAATTGTCCATGAACAGCGTATGAGTACTCATGTTGAAGAAGAACATGCATTGCAGATAACTCATGGTGATCAGTTTGGAGGAAGAAGTCGTGGCCGTGGTAGCTCTAGAGGCAGGGGATGGGGAAGAAGCAGACAACATTTTAGTAAAAATACAGTGGAATGCTACCACTGTCACAAACTTGAACACTTTCAATTGGAATGTCCAAACAAGGAAAAGGAAGCTAATTATGCAGAAACTCAAAACGAAATGTTACTAATGGCATACGTGGAGATGAACAACATCAGCAGCGAGGATTTGTGGTTTCTTGACTCTAGCTGCAGCAACCATATGTATGGGAAGAAAGATTATTTTTCAGACTTGAATGACAAATTTAGAGATTCAATGAAACTAGGCAACAATGCAAGCATGGCTATAATAGGAAAGGGAAATGTCAGGCTGCAGGTTCATGGCAAAACACAAATTTTCACGAATGTATTCTTTGTATCGAAGCTAAAGAACAATTTGCTAAGCATTGGGCAATTACAGGAGAGGGGGCTAGATATTCTATTTCTGCATGGAAGGTGTAAGGTGTTTCATCATGAACAAGGTTTGATCATGGACACAAAGATGTCAGCAAATCGGATGTTTGTGCTGCATGCTGCATCTCATCCATTAAAAACCGTTTGTTTCAACACAATCACTGAAGATATGGTGCAGCTTTGGCATTGCAGATATGGACATTTGAGTTTTATAGGCTTGAAAACTCTTCAGCAGAAACAAATGGTGAATGGTTTACCATTATTCACGTCTCCATCCAGGCTTTGTAAAGATTGTCTAATAGGAAAGCAACAAAGAGATCCATTTCCAAAGAAAAGCACCTGGAGAGCCTCACAAATTCTTCAGCTCATACATGCTGATATTTGTGGGCCGATCAAGCCAATCTCCAACAGCCAGAAACGGTATTTACTCACCTTTACAGATGACTTTAGTAGAAAAACATTGGTTTTCTTTTTGGCAGCAAAATCAGAAACCTTTAATGCTTTCAAGCGATTCAAAGTTCATGTTGAGAAGGAGACAGACACTTTCATTAAAGGCCAACGTACTGACAGAGAAGGAGAGTTTACATCACAAGAATTTAATACCTTTTGTGATGTAAATGGTATACAACGCTAGTTGACAGCATCCTACACGCCTCAACAAAACGGAGTCGCCGAACGCAAGAATAAAACCATAATAAATATGGTACGCAACATGCTTTCTGAGAAGAAAATTCCAAAAACCTTCTGGCCTGAAACAGTAAATTGGACAGTGCATGCCCTCAATCGAAGTCCTACATTGGCTGTCAGAAATCAGACTCCAGAAGAGGCATGGAGTGGCATCAAACCTTCTGTTGTGTATTTTAGAGTTTTCGGCTGTATCAGCCATGTCCATGTGCCTGATAGTAAAAGAGAAAAACTAGATGACAAAAGTTTGGCTTGTGTTTTACTGGGTATAAGTGAAGAGTCCAAAGCTTACTGACTTTATGATCCTGCATCACAAAAGATCATAGTCAGTAGGGATGTTGTGTTTAAAGAAGATAAAGGTTGGAATTGGGACAAGCAGTATGATGCAGCAATCAGATGCAATTTGAAATGGGGTGAAGAGGAGCATGCAACTGCACCTGCAGACAATGACGACTACAGTGGGAGTGCACCTGCTCCTGCAGACAATGATGATCATAGTAGCTCTGACCATGCAGCTGTTAATGCAGAAGATGGCTACCACAGTGGCTCTAATCATGATGCAACTATATCAGAAGTTGTAAGAGAAGCAGAACCGAACGAAAACCATGCATCTGATCTTGATACAGCAGCAACAAATCCTTCCGATGATTTTTTCCCTGCAAGTTTGCCTAGCTTGCATGAACGAAGGAATAGAAGACCATCAGTTTGGCTGTGTGAAATAGGCAAAGGCCTTTCTGAAGATGACATAACATCTCAACTAGCAATGATTGCAGCAGCTGATCCAATTCATTTTGACAATGCTGTAAAAAGTGAGAAATGGAGGACAGTTATGGATGTTGAAATGGAAGCTATAAAACGGAATGGTACGTGGGAATTAATGGAGTTACCTGCAGGGGGAAAGAAAGTTAGCGTGAAGTGGGTTTATATAACCAAATTAAATGAACATGGAGCAGTAGACAAGTACAAAGTAAGGCTTGTAGTGAAGAGATATTCTCAGCAGTATGGGGTTGATTATACAGAAGTATTCGTACCTGTCGCACGCATGGAAACAATTCAGTTGGTGGTGGCTCTTGCAGCTCAAAGAGGATGGACTATATATCAGCTGGATGTAAAGTCTGCATTTCTCTACAGTGAGTTAAATGAAGAAGTTTTTGTGGAACAACCTTGTGGTTATATGCAAAAAGGAGATGAACACAAGGTTTATAAATTAAAAAAAGACACTTTATAGGCTTAAGCAAACACCACGTGTTTGGTACGGTCGGATAGAAGCATATTTCATGAAAGAAGGTTTTGAAAAGTGTGACTATGAACATACTTTGTTCACCAAGACAGGAAAAGAAGGTAACATTTTGATTATCAGTTTGTATGTTGATGATCTGATTTATACGGGAAATGATGAATTAATGATCTTAGAATTTAAAAATTCCATGAAGCATGAGTTTGACATGACTGATCTTGGCAAAGTGAGGTATTTTCTGGGTTTTGAAGTATTGCAGAAATCTACTAGAGTGTTTATTAATTAGAAAAAGTATGCGTTAGAGGTGTTGCAACGGTTTGGAATGGATAAGAGCAATTCAGTTTATAATCCTATTGTTCCAGGTTGTAAGCTCGTGAAGGATGAAGATGGAGTTAAAGTAGACAACACTCACTTTAAACAAATGGTGGGTAGTCTCATGTATCTCCCTATTACACGACTAGACATGATGTTCGTAGTCAGTCTTATAAGTAGATATATGGAGAATCCAACTGAGCTTCATTTGTAGGTGGCAAAAAGAGTGCTGAGATATTTGAAGGGAACACTTGATTTTGGAATTTTTTATAAGAAGGGAGGAAATAATGATCTTGTTGCCTACAGAGATAGTGATTATGCTGGAGATTTAGGAGATAAGCTATGTATTTTTATTGAGTTTAGGAACAATATCTTGGCTATCAAAGAAACAACCAGTAGTAAGTCTATCTACCACTGAGGCTGAATTTATTGCTGCAACTTCATGTGCTTGCCAAACAGTATGGTTGAAAAGAGTTCTGGAAAAGCTGGGACTAAATCAAGATAAAACAACTATTATTCATTATGATAGTAGTTCCGCAATCAAGCTTTCAAAAAATCTAGTAATGCATGGTCATAGTAAGCATATCAATGTGCGTTTTCATTTTCTTCGGGAGCTTACTAAGGCTGGTACTATGGAATTAATTTACTGCAACACACAAGATCAAATAGCTGATATAATGACAAGCCACTTAAGCTAGATGCTTTTTTGAAGCTGCGAGCATTATTAGGAGTTTGTTCTAAGAATGATATAAACTGATGCTTATAGCATTCAGTTTAAGGGAGTCAATGTTGATTTGATCCATTATTGCTTAGTCTAAATAAATCCCTACTGTGAAGGGAGCTGTTATTATTTGAATTAGTCTTACCATGTTTCTAGGAGTTGTTAAATGTGGGCTGCACTTTTCTTGTTAATTCTGTTATGTAAGGCTATTACATAGCCAACGTCATTCAATGCTAATAAAATACTCAGTCTTCTCTTGCATACATTTCTTAATATTTATCAAATGGATACTCCGTTAAAGTGTGTGTATATATATTAAATGATGAAATGATAAATACTATATATATATATATATGTATGTATTTTATGTTAATATTGAAACATGTATATATTGTATTGTATTGAAAAAAAATCTAGATGTTATATAAAAATATTAATGCAATATAAATATAGATTTAGGATTAGATTTATGTGGGTTTTGATTCAAGTTTGACAATCTTTACATCTTATTTATTATTTATTATTTATTGAGCATCATAATTATCTAAATTTAAATGAAATTAGCTTCTACCGAACTCGGACTAGATTGCTATACTTAAATATATAGACAATAAAATTACCACTATCATCCCTTCTTGAAACATTATTAAATATTTTAATATCTAGATTTTTATATTTTATACTTTACACTTTTTTAGCAATTTCATCAGTATTTTTGTTATATATTTTTTAAAATGCATTATGATAAACAGCTAAAAACTATAGTATAGTACGGTAAGTAAAATAAAAATAAAAATGATAAAAATAAAATACGGAATTGTTAAACACACTCTGCAATGGGAAAGTGAAAAGAATCAAGAAAACTGGATCAGTACGGAGAATTATAAGCGAGATAGTTTCATAGAGAAAAAAAAAAAAAGACTTATGCAAAGATTGATAAAAAAATGATATCTCAAATTATCCATGCTTTCTACTGCTCTCAGGCAAGAAATGATGAACCGAGATATCCCGATTAAAATCCTGATCTCCCGTGTTCTGAAATTAAGCGAGTAATATTTATTTAAAAGATCTCAAATGGTAAGAACTTGGAACGGTTTGCTTTTACTGTGGATTCAGTTTTAATTTTATGTTTTTAATATAATAATTATTAAAAATTTATTCTTAATTTTAAAATTTATAAAATTAATTAAAATACCCTCAAGCTGTTTAAATACTAACATTAATAATAATAATAAAGATTAAGCGAGTAACGAGAGGTCCTGGTCGAAAGGAAAAAAGAGGCGATAAACGAATTTAATTTTTAATTTTTTTCTGTGGCGGTGAAAGAATGTTATGTAACCCCACATGGGTCCCTGAATAAACATGGAATAAATGTGACGTTGCAAGGGGATGGGGTCGGACGATCATTCAGATGGAGATAGAAAAGAAAAAGAAAAAGAAAAAGAGGGGATTTTCCAAGGTATTTTACAAACAGGGTTCAGGAGCAATGAGCTCGTGGTCCCTGTACTATTCAATTCTGTTAATATGATATTCACTCTATAATTTTCTCAATGTTGCCCCTGCACTAGCTTTTGATGATTGATCCCACTCTTTTTTAAACAAGTAAACAAAAAAAAGTATATTTATATAAAAATTAGAAGAACAAAAATAACATTCCTTTTAGCCATAGAACACGTAAATTAGCTAGAAAAAAAAGTCATTTTCTAATTTGAAGTAAGAAATTATTTTTTATTCATATTTCTGAAGTACCAGAAAGTTATTATATTTAACATCAAGGGCTGCATTAACAATGTTTAAGGAGATGATGGACAAAAGGATCATATTAACAGATAGAAGAACAGTAAAGGGGTTGAATTAAAAATATTACATGAAGAGGGACAAGTTAGCAAGAATAAAATAGCACAGGGATTACCAAGCTCATTTCTCCTTAACAATCACAGGCAAAGAAAATATGATTTTCTAGCTCGTCTCTAGCTCAAAATAATGTCTCTCAGCAGAGAGCAGTAGCACAGCACCCCAGCACCACCTGGCACAGAGCCAGTGACCTCGCTTTTTCCTTCTCTTTTTTAATCATCCTTTTCTTAGTCTCCTATTACCTTTCCCATCCTCCCTTCTCTGGGGCTGCTTTCTCCTTTTATTTTCTCATAGAAACGTTAAAAAAACCCCCACCTCCTGCTTAACAACAACCCAGATATGAACTAGGGTTTCTTGCAATGCACAGAGCTTGAATCTTCAAGTTCGCATTGAAAATAGAAGCAATGAGTGAAATGGGGAAGAATGTGCTGGTTTTGTGTTTTATTATGCTCTTGTTTTTTGGAGGTGTCACTTCAGTTCCCACTACTACTTCACCAGCAAGTGAGTGAGCTGCTTTTTTTTTTTTTTCCATTTGTTTTTTGCTTGTTGTCTTGAAAATTTTAGCTAAATTTCTCTATTCTCGTAGAGATTGTCAGTGGGCTTTTCTCAAATGTCGTGTCTGCTCTCATGAAGTGGTTGTGGTCTCTGAAGGCCACTACCAAAACAGGTTTGGATCTCTGATTCTACTACCACCTTTGTTCCTTTTGTTCTGTTTGTTTGCTGGTTCCGGGCTTATGAAATTTTCGTGGGTAGTGATCTCTGGTCGTCCAATGATGAAGTTTGAGAGTGGGTATACTGTGGAGACTGTGTTTGATGGAAGCAAGCTTGGGATTGAGCCTTACTCCGTGCAGGTGTTGCCCAGCGGAGAGCTTCTGATTTTGGATTCTGCTAACAGTAACATTTACAGGATATCTGCTTCCTTGTCTCTCTGTAAGTGGGTTCTTTGTGATGTCTTGAGATATTGGTTGAATGCTCTTGTCTCGATGAATCACTTTCCTTGTTTTTTTTTAATGAAGTTGTTTTGAGCGTTATTTATTTTGACAATTCAGCTAATTTCTCAAAACTCCATTTTTGTCCCATTAAACTTTGTATTAAATCTAAAAAAAATCTTCGAGGCCACGATTTAGTAGTTTTGTATTTAAGATGCAGATAACCCGCTTGTTCAATTTGTCGCATCCATTGTTTTCTCAGAATGTCAAATGCTATATCAATTTCATCTTAAAAAGAAAAATGCTATGCCAATTTTAGTGGGGAAAAAAAGGTCCAGAAAGAGACGCCAGCACAAACTCATTTATGAGGAAATTTTCCTCTGCCCTTCAACGTGCACTGCGATGGATTGCTACATTAAGCATGCTGCAATTTACAAAGAAATTCGTTTTCTTATTTTCACTTTTCATGGTGTTGCATTCATTCCTAACCATTTGCTACATATCCTCGACCCTAAACCAGGTGCGATAACTTAAGAGCTGATATCATAACTCACACCTGCAAGCCGATTCTTTATCTGATGTACATCTGCATGACTTGTACCTATGTGCCTAATGTGAGAATTCCATTCAGTCAAGCTTGTGCCTGTATCCGATATGCATCTTTTGTATGTTTGAAGACATTTTACTTACGGAACCCCACCTTTCAATAACTAGTTTGATAGGGATGAAGTTTCTTGGCACTCTCCATGCTCTTCTTTTTGGATTTTTTAATGGAAATTGCCGGAAAACTGCAGACAGCAGACCTAAGCTGGTTGCTGGATCCCATGAAGGATACTCTGGACACGTGGATGGGAAGTTAAGAGAGGCAAAGATGAACCACCCAAAAGGGCTTACAGTAGATGACAGAGGAAACATTTATGTTGCAGACACCATGAATATGGCAATCAGGAAGATAAGTGATGCAGGTAGATGCTATCAGTATTTTGTTTGGGAGGGGGTTTAAAGGCAACCTTAAATTTCTCTCAGCTTCATTGTGGAGCTCGATAATTACTACTATCAATATCGGCTGTTACTGATGTTGGCTGTTGATGCTAGTAGCTGATATGGTTGAAAAAACTTCATGCAGGGGTTACAACAATTGCTGGAGGGAAATGGGGCCGAGGGAGCCATGTTGATGGGGCAAGTGAAGACGCAAACTTTTCTAATGATTTTGATGTGGTTTACATAGGAAGCAGTTGCTCCCTACTTGTTATAGACAGAGGAAATCGAGCCATCAGGGAGATCCAGCTGCATTTTGATGACTGTGCTTATCAATATGGCAGTGGTTTTCCTCTTGGTAAACTGATCCATCTGAATTTTATCTTCTCTTATTTGTTAACATGCTTTGATGTTTATGTGATCTTCCTTCTTTGCAGGAATTGCAGTGCTAGTAGCAGCTGGCTTCTTTGGTTATATGCTAGCACTGCTGCAACGTAGGGTGGGAATGATTGTTTCTCCTCAGAATGTAAGTATTGACTTATTTTTCAATAAATAAATAAATTGTCATTTCTTGCATCCTTATTCCATAGGATAATTAAAGGGATAGTTTATAATGAACCATTGAACAGACTATTCTACATGGAGTATCTGAACTCGTTTATTGTTTTGTTCTTTTTTCCACTTTTATTTATTTTATTTGTTTAGTTAACTTTGTCTGTTGTTTTGTTTTGTTGGTTTTTTTTCCCTTTTGTTTATTTTATTTTCTTAGTCAACTTTTTAATAGTTTTTCCCTCTGTTTGGTGAGTGGATGGCTAGACCAGATAAGCCTTTACAGAATTACGCTTCATGGCATTGCCAGGAGGAAATAATCTACTTAAATGAAATTTGAAAGTAATTTTCTTTTTGGAAATCACTTCAGTGAGGTTAGCCATGCAATCCTATTTCATTCATGTTATTCTCTGCCAAAATGGCAATGCCATCTCTTGTCTGAAAGTAGTTCAGTCACATTTCTCACATCTTGCTTAGCATCTTCTTGTGCACGATGGACAGAAATTGTTAACCTCCTTTGTTGTGCTCCTGATCAGGTTGCAATGAAAATGAGCACTACAGGAAGTCCTTACCAGAAGCCTATCAAATCGATCAGGCCACCTTTAATCCCTGCCGAAGACGAACAGGAGAAGCACGAAGAAGGCCTATTTGGATCACTTGGCAAGCTTTTCATCAACACTGGGGCTTCGGTTATGGAAATTTTTGGAGGTATAGTCCCCAGTTTTAGGAAGAAGCCAGTAAGCTATCAATATCAAAACTACCAGCAGCAGCAGCAGCAGTATCAGCATCAGAAGCAATCGTCTTCTTGGCCTGTACAAGACAGCTTTGTGATACCAGATGAAGATGAGCCTCCATCAATTGAATCCAGAACCCCAACACCAAGGAAAACCTACCCATTCATGTCAAAGGATACGGAGAAGATGCATCAATGGCGGCAAGGTCGTTCCATCTATAGTGGGTGGGATGGTGATTTACAGCAGCAGCAGCAGCATCATCGGTATCAATCCTCTACACCACATACTTACTATGAGCAAAGCTATGAGAAAACCAATGAGATTGTATTTGGGGCAGTTCAAGAGCAGGATGGGAAGTATGAAACTATGGTGACAAAGCCCATTGATTATGGAGATCCGAAACACTACCACCACAACATTCATTCTCGAACCAATTCTCTCCATTATGCTACGGGGTATTAAGTATGTGACATTCTGAGATTTTGGAGCTATAACCTAATTCTATCTTGATATGAGTGCTTCAGGATATGCATGGTGTCGGGATTTATTCTCAAGAATGAAGTATTTTTGGGAGCTGCTCAGTGCTTTTTAGGGTTTAATCGGTCTGGTAAAAATATTATAGGCCTATTGTATTTATTACCTGGTGTTTTGATAAATTATGAAAATGCTTGTCTTTGATTCTGTGTGTCAAATGCGTGGTTGCCAATGATTTGGTGAGGGCCTTTGAAGAGTTATGCAGCCCAGTAGCCGTGATTACATATCAACAAGGCGTACTTTGATGTTCCATACTGTTGGAATCAAAATAAATGTCTCACTTTCATTTCTCGTTTTGACCTTACAGCATTTGTTTCGATTTTTGTTAGCCAATTAGACTCCAAATCCTCCAACCTCATGTCCATGGCCCAGCATCTCCTGTTCTGTAGCTAGAACAGACGAAGAAGAAACTCGGATTTCGAAATTTCTAGAGTCGGTCTGGGTTTTTTATTATCCATTTTTTTTTATAATGTATTCTTTAGAAAGTTCATTTTTGGAAAGCCTTATGCGCTTTGATAACCTAAGTGTACATTAACTAATCATTTTGGGTTATTAATTTCTAATTTCGGTAGCTATTCATGTACACGCATCGTTCTCCTATTGGCAGCTGCTTGATCAACCTCACCATCACGTTCTTTTTTCAAGGAGATTGATGGATGCTTTAAATTTCCCCAAATTAGTAGTCGAGGGGCCAATTAGGGTTCGATATGACTACATTAAGAAAGTAGAGTCATTTTTAGCCACCTATTGGGATGTGAACGGCCTGGAAGTCACCACGTAGGGATGAAGGCAAGGGATCAACAATTCCGTGCCTCTATTCGCGGGACCCATGACATCCCGGATTTGGTCCTACGAGGTTGTCGAAGGGGCACGATTCATCATCATTCAGTAATTGCTCCGGCCGGCGAGGTTTTTGAACTGCAGTGACTTTCTACTCGTCGCGTCGAAAAGGTATTTTCACACCTCTCGGGGCCAGGGAAATGGTAATTTTGGTAATGCTTGATTTGGAAGAAAATGCCATTTTCAGGTTTTGCGCGAATGCGATTATTCGTGTATGGTAATCGGTAAATAACACCTTAAAATTCCATGAACATTTTGTGGCTCTTTGTAGAATAACACATCCAAGTTAAAACAACTATAACTGCAGACAACGCACAGAAGACCGCAGGTGTTGATCTAGGCGAAAATCCATCCAAAAAAGACAGCGATGAAGAAGCTCAAATTAGGTTGCAAAATCCTGCAGAAAGTTAAGATCATGTTCTCTCGACCTGATAGCTAAGACTAACAAATCAACTTCTAACATCTATCATTTTCCATCTGTTATACGACCTGTCTTGCATAAGAACATGAAAATCTATACGGAAATGGTAAACAAGGGAACGGGTCTTGCTTGCAAGAGCTGAATAGTGGATGGATAAATTTTATACCTATCAGGTTGCCTGCAACAAGTCCTTGATATCATATCCTTGGAGCTGGATAGAAACAACCAGAAACGGTGTTAGCTTTATTTCTTCATTCAACAACTTAAAAGGGCAAATATTTATCACTCCAAGCAAACCCCTTTTTTGACCGCCCTCAGAGTCCAAACTGTAGAAAGCTAAATTTGAGTTCTCATGAAGCTTAATAGTAACCATCAGAAAGCAAGCAATATACCTGAAGCAAGGTGAGAATGAGGACTACTCCCGAGTTCCAGAAAGCATGAATTGTGATTGGTGTTAGAAGGTTGCGAGTTTGAGCATATGAAAATCCAAGCGCAGTCCCTAAAGAGATGAATGAGTTGATTTGTTTTCTCCAAAAAAGTACATGTTTTGAATTTATCTATAGAAAATCCAGTTCGTTCATTATCAAATAACTGAAGATCAACATGTTATCAAGAAAGTTCAAACCATCAACCTCAAAAAAGAAAGCTTCATCATGGAATGGGCATTTCACAAAAACTTTTGATCTAGTCACCAATCTACACATCTTACCTAACACAAATAGTTGGGGAAACTCTCCTGGAGTTAAATGTGCTAATGCGAATACAGCCGCACTAATTAGGACAGAAACTGGTGTAGGTACCCTGCAGAAAAAGCAAAGAAATGAACTTGGAAAATAAATCACCAATGCAAAAAAAAAAAAAAAGGGTCATCCAAATAGCCCAACCATCCTTGATGCAAAAATACAAATTACACAATTTGTAGATCAAATGTCCAAGCACATTTTGATTACATGGAAATCGATGGTTATAATAAGAATTAACCACATTCCCCTCTTGTGCTTGTGTAAAATAACTGACTTATTCCAGTGATTCCAATTTGGTCAACTGATCCTAAAATTGGAAAAATCGGAGTCAGCCTGTTCCAACCCGTAATGGTCACTCAATCTTGACCAACATTGTATTTGGCTATGCTATTCAGCCTCAATATTGATTGTTCTCCAACTGATAGGTAGCAGACACCTGAATCACTTTCTGTATTTTCTCTCCAACTAACTATTAACTTCTATCAGTATACACTGCTTTTGGTTGAATTCTCAAACTCAACTGCAATATGTTATGCAGGACATAATTTTTATCTCCTGCGCTGAGCAATTTGGATTAAACTCTCAACTGAAGGTGATTTATACAAGCACAAGTTCCTTTATCAAAAGGGAAAGAGGATAGCTTATTTTCTGAAATCAGAAAAAGAATAATACCACTTTGTCAGAGACACCATGAAAAATCCTCGAAAGACATTCTCCTCCAAAACTGGAGCAAGGACACCAGTGATTGCAATCAAGCAAGCGGTGCTGCAGAGATAGCAAGAGCACACGCTATAAAGATAAGCTTCCTTACCAGTTAGCAGGTTCACAATCAAACCATATAGAATTGCAAACAATCTGTTATCCATATACCTGATACTGGAAGATCCAATCAATGGAAGAAGTCGAACAAGAGCATCAGTCTGCAACCATGTCATATAAATTAATATAGAAGAAAACACACAAACGCTTAGAGATTCATTACCATATGCCAAACAGAACATCAACCAAGTCACTTCTTTCATTCAAGTTAAGCACATTAAACCTGGCCATTTAACTCTAGTTCTTTCAGTCAGAAACACCATGCATGAAACAATCAGAGGCGCTTCTTTCAGAATTACCACCGATTACAGAGTCATATGGATACACAGTGAGTCCATCTGTATCTGTATGGCATCGTTTTATAGTCATTCATAGTAAGAAAGGCCTATCTAAAGCTATGCATAAGCTAGCAATTCACTCCACCAACAGAAAGAAGCATATATATTTCGGTGACTCCCAAGAAGAAAACAGTTGAAGCTAAAAAACTAATTCTGACCTCTCTCTGTGGGGTCTCACCACTGAAAGTAGACACAGCAACTCCGGTCAATGCAACAGCAAGCAGAGCACTAGCAAGACCAATACCAGCCCATAAGAGCCATCCTTTTTCTAGATTGAAAGGTTCCTTTAGATCTGATACAACAGTGCCCAATATTAAACTAAAGAAGAAAACCCAAAACCCAGATAGAAATTAAAAACAGAAAGCAAGTTATCACAGTAAAAGATTGATCAGTACCATAGCGAAACACATCTTCAGGAAGAGGTTGGAAGGTGTTGAGGATACCATAAAGAACTCCAAGCACAACGGCAGTTGCAATGCTACCAAAACAAAATAATAAGAAAAAAACCAAAACAAATTAACAAATGTAGTGGACATTTTTATATTGTTTATTACGAGCGATCAATATTCAATATTATAAATTTGGAATTGGTGAGGTGATGGTTAAAGGGGGCATGCTACATCCTTATTCCTAAGCCATCCGAAAGAATTGGACAGCCAACCTCTTACAGGAAAAGACCAGAGAGATGAACTTAGTCACAAAAACCAAGAGATTAAAATGAAATTAGTGTACCTTTGGTCCAAAAGCAGTATCTCCGCTTTCTCGTCTAAACTTAGCTCTTCAATCTTAATTCCTAAATATGGTATGGCCGTTGCCTCAACCAAACCTGTCAGAATAAAGCTGCCTGCCGAAAATCAGAAGCTAAAAACAAAAAACTGCACAGATGAAAGTAATAATAAAAAGTAAGAGAAACCTTATTCCACAGGCAAGTGAGGTTAAGGAAATCGTTTGCCATGGCCAAGGCACGTCCCATCGCTTGATTATTGGCCATTCCAATCCCTTATCCTGCGCTTCAACTTTGGCTTTGGATTCCTTTCCAGCATAAATTGAAGAAGCTAACTGACGTCGCTTTGGCCTCAGCAGAACTACTTTCTGTCTGCAGGAAAGAAGGGAAGAACCGGTCCGTTTGACTAGAATTGGGAAGTCCGACAGACAGTAGAGTGAAGATTGAGCAAGGCATGATAATGATGATGGGACTATCGTAGTAGAAGAAGAAAAAACCATTGTTTTGTTTTCACTAGAGACTTGAGCGGACACACGATACCCCCGCCTTTTGACTCCGGTGCAGGAGGATAAGATGATATGATGGCATCATCAGTCCTGTTACTTTGTCAGTGTCTTAAATTTTGTTTTATTTATTTCAAAAATAAGTTGCTTCTACTGGTCTCTGTTTGGAATTGCATTATAGAATGATTTTAACATATTAATATATTATTTTAACATGTTTTTTTAATAAAAAATATTTAAAAAAATAATTATAAATACACTACTAAATACCCAGTAAAAAATCGGATCAGGTGAAGTTAAAATTTAAAATGTATTAAAATGTCTATTATTAGAAAAAATTGACTCCCCACTGCTGTAGCCTATGTTCATTCTTTTTTTAAGCATTGAAAGTTTGGTAATGATTATTCTTTTAATTTTTTTATAAATATATTAAAATATTATTTTTAAATTATTTTTTATATCAGCATATTTAAATAATATGAAGGCACTAAAAAATAATTAATTTAAAATAAAAAAATAATTTTTTTCATTTTTTAAAAATATTTTTAAAATGTAAAAATAAATAGATAAATTATTAAGACTAATAAGCAGAAACTAGTGTTTACCAAGCCCTTTCTAGCATTCCTATTTTCATTCTAAAATGTTTTCGTTAGAAAAAAAATCTCTATTCTTTATGCCTATAAACTTTATTTTTCCCTTTCTTTCAATAATATTGGAGGATACAATTTCACTACCAAGGTATAAAATTGATTTTTTTAACGCAAAGTGTGGACAGCATGATAATTTTAATAATTAAGCTTGTATCCCAAAAAGTACCGCGACATTTCAGCAACTCACCAAATATTCATTTTATTATAGATTTTATGAAGTGGCTGCATGGATAGCCATCCAAGTACAGTGATAACCTGTAATGACTTCAATTTTTTTTTCGTTTTTGGAACATAATCTGGAAGAAAATAAAAAAGAAGAAACGGAGATGACACAGAAAAAAGGGAAGAGACCATACAAAAAAGGAAGAATTAGAGGGTGCCATCGCACTCAGCTTTGGCCTCAGGTGGTCATGCCACCTTCGGTGATTCGGAAACCCATTATTTTATGGACAGACTCGAGCAAGGCCAACTGTCCTTGATTAGAAAACTGCTAAGTGCTAAACTGCTCACGAGCAAGAGCTTCATCATCAACCACATTGTTAAAAAAAATGTATGAGGTTTTTTTTTTTTTTTTTAATGATCTACTACAAAATGTACATGACCAGTTTATATCCTGTACGTATAACAAAAAGAGTTAAACATGGTATACCATCCCCACCTGCAGAGTAGATGCATGAGGTGAACTTAGTGTAGAGGCAGGTGCCCTGCTGTTTCGCCTCAAAAACCCGTACCCATAATTTATTACAAGCTTCTTCAGCATGCTAGATCCTTGTTTGGCCCTCACATAGGAATGCCCCAGTATGTAAGCAATCCCAGCTTCTCTAGCTTCCATAAGTTCTTGCAACTCCTCCCTGGCAGCTCTGTTGATCTTCGGGCTGTCTGGTAGCCTAAACCTTACTCTTTTCCTAGGTTGAATCACAGGTGGCGACCCTATCTCCCTCAACTCTGAGGTGCCAGCTGACTCTATGTTGTCAACATCATCCTCCCTCAATTGGATTCCATCTGTATGAGTACAGCATGTTCCAACTACTGTCATTTTGCCATCTTCACTCTCCAAGTCAGCCTTCGCACCATTGGGTTCATGATTCCCTGAGCGTATAAACTCTGCTATGCTGCATACAAGATCCTTCTCAAACTCCATGTCATCCTTGTGAACATCACGATATCCATATCGCACGATGCACCTATACAACCTGTATTCTCTTGGGCCAATGTACCCTATTAGAAACCGTTCCTTGGCTCTAACATGTGGAACAGGGACAGATTTGATGCAGAGAAAGACTAGGACTTGGTGGAATGCTGGAAGGTTGGTAACAAAGTGGGAGAAGATTGCCGGGATTCCAGAAACTAGCTCCGTGTGTATGAGGCCAATTCCTCGGACACGCACAATACCAAGGCTAGGACCCAAGCTAATTAGCCAATTAATGGAGACCTTGTTTTGGACATCAAATTCGTATGTTTTGAGTGTGCCATAGTGCCACACACACATAACGATCAGGAAGATGAATGAGAGGGCAACAGGAACCCAGGCCCCTTCCAAGAACTTTATTAGGGAAGCTGAGAAGTAAAGAGCTTCAATTGTGCCAAAAAAGCACACAAAGCATAGTGCAAAGAAGACATTTTTGTGCCAGCATAAGACGATAACTAGAGACATCAGGCATGTAGTAACCAGCATGACGGTTATAACCGCCAAACCTGTTCCAAAATGAGCAAGGTGTTAGAAGTCAACGCTTTCAAGCACACTTATTTCTCAAGAAGCACTATGAGAGATTTCATAACAACCAAGTAACAGTGAATCCACATCTTGGAATTTATTTGCATGATACCCCAAGTTCTACCATTTTACCAAACTAAATCTAGGCAAGTTCTTTCTAATGACATTAAGGTTTCATTAAAGTTTTTTACTTAAAGTCCAAATAGATAAATCCAGCTTCTCTTTCTCTGCAAATGCTCGTTGCAGTACTGCACCAACCATGCATCTGCATACATACACTTGAATAGGTCCTTGTGCAAACAGAATAGTCTATTGACTTTCATGTAATGGCCCTATCATTATGATGCTAGAGTTTAATGATCTTTGGCATGCTTAAATGTAAGATAAGGGGCTTCCTGCTCAATGCAGCATTCTTAGCACAAATTACAAGTACCATGAATTGGCTGGTGGATAGTCTAATCATTAATAACTTGTGTACTTAGATTTGGAAAATTCAATTCACTCAGTTGATATTACTCGTAAATTATCATATAAAAGAAATAATTGGAATTTATAGAGAGATGGCTGTGTTCATCAGGACAATCTCATGGCAAAAGCCTTGTGTTGAATGGTACTGAACAACCAAGTACCTATGATATCCATTTATAATTCTTTGAATAACATGCTTCAAGCTGAGGCTAGAACCTAAAGTACTCACAGCACAATAGATATTTAATGAACAAGTAAAACACACGTTAGATTCCTATGCATAGCAAGAGATCATACACTAGAGTTCAACACCGCAAAGAGTCATACCTGAGGCATTACCCATACGTTTTGTGTCCCTGAAACCAACAGTAACAGCCAAGCACAGCAACATCAAAGTCCAGTTTATCTCTGGGATGTAGATCTGACCATGGATTTTGGATGATGTGTGAACTATTTTGACTCTAGGGAAGCAGCTCAGAGCAGAGCACTGTTTGATTATTGAGAATGTTCCAGTGATGATGGCTTGGCTTCCAACTACTGCAGCAAGGATGGCTATAACTAAAACTGGCCATCGTAATTTACCTGGAACGATAATGTTGCGTACTTCTGGTCAGTCAAAACTTGCATAATATCCAAGATTCCAAAGAATGATGCTATTTGTCCCAAAAAAGTTTCAAAATAAAAATAAAAATGGCCACTTGATATTATTTAGAAAATTGATTCAGAAAACTTCTTAATAATAACCTTCATGAAGACATCTTAAAGGCACCTACCTGGAACAGATATGTAAAATCCAATGCTGTAATCACTATCAATGGCATGATGTTGGGATAGGTAAGCAGCTTGTCCCATATATGCAAGAATCAAGGATGGATAAACCAAGGAGGTGAAAGCTATCTGCAGGAAATGAATGACTTTTAGAATAAGGCATGGACTAATGAAATCTCATGTCATTTAACCTTAAATAGATTATTTTACTTTTACAGTAATTTATTTGCATATTATATTTTGAACGGGAATAGTTCTTAAGTTGATACGCTATGCTGGGTGACAAGACTATGAGTGCTTCTCCTGACATTATGAAAGAAAAATATTCTTATGTATCTTACCAAAACAGTATGAGTAGGGAAAATTAGTATGGTGTCATACAAGATTGCTAGAGTTTGGCATGTGCGAAATAAAGTATATTAGAAAAATGTTTAGAAGAAACTGGAATGTCATTATGGATATGAAAAGAACCTTTGCAGGAAGAATTTAGGAGGAAGAGAAGAAGAAGAAGAAAGAGCTTTGAGAAAAGAGAAAAAAGAATACTCTAGATTGCAACCCCAAACTAAACTAAAATACTCATAATTCCAGTAGTCACTTGCAATTATAGAGAATAGGTGTTCCTTCCATGTGCACCAAAAGCCCTAATTGTTCAAAAATAAATATGAAATAAAAACATAAAATTCAGTTTGCAACTCCTGTAAATGAGGCAAAACAATGTTATTTTCATGGGCAATGAAGAAGGTAGAGTTAAACTACTTGCTGGTTGCATTCATGTAGAAATCGAGCCTGCTTTAGATGTTTCCAGCCCTGGATAATTGCCAACAGTTGCAGCCAAGAGCTTGTAGAATGCTGCTTTATCTCATCCAGCTTTGCCAATTTTGTTATCTCATTGATTTCATTATTTTAACCTTGTCTTTTACGACTTCAAATTCTTCTTGAAATGTCTGAAACTTTTAGGAGAGTTGGGCATTTATAACCATCATGATAACTTGGAAGATGGTACCCAAGAAAGAAACTTGGATAAGAGGACAGAGAATAAATTACTTTAGCTTTGATAGCAAACTGGTGTAGGATAATGTAAGACGTGTCCTGCAGGTGTCTCGTGATAGCTGGGACAGAAGATTCAGGATTTAGAGGGAAATTAGGATTTTTACTGTAGCTGTGAATAGTAACCAAGGTTACTATAGCAAGAAAGAAATAAAGAAGAAGAAGAAAATAGCATATGGAGAAAAGAATAGAAGAAGAGTACTCTAGGCCACAGTCCCAAACCAAACCAAAATATTCATGATTATATCATCAAAGGCCTTCCAATTACATAGAACCCCTTCTATAGGCACTAAAAAGCCTAAATTGTTCTAAGCTAAATAGCAAATTGAAATTCAAATAAGAGAAGAAGAAAAAAATACAAAACACTATTAATATTCCAGTTCTTAAATAACCTTGATTCCTAAAGGATCCCTAAATAAGATGTATTCCTAAATATCCCATGTCTGTGAGGAATACCAAAATATATAGAATTGAAAGTCAAATCAAAATAGGCCCTTTTTCTTGGCTGGGTCAACATGGGAACAATTTAGTCTTCCAGGAAACATTTCAAGAAGTAAATGAAAAATACTACAAAGAAAAATTGGCATACACCATGATATTAAGATTGCATCCGATGAAAGATTCATTTTCTGTTAAAGAAGTAGCAAAAGCTGTTTGAAAGTAATCCATAACATAAGCAGATATACATTAATGAGAAAAGGACACGACCATCAGGTCTTGAACATCCAAAATCTCATAAACCTAGAGGGATGCTACGAATTGGTACTTGCAGGATCAGAAACCTTGTAAGGTATCATGATATGAACTCACAAAGCTCAAAACAGATTAATCTACATGCTGCTCTATAACAGTGACTGATACAAACATAAAAGTAGCACATCTACCAACTATTATTGTGACAGGCATGCCAACTTAATTGAGGACAGAAAACCTCATTTAAGTAGAACAGAGTTTTTAAAGTATATATACCTGGATTGACAATTGAGAAAAGTGTCCAAGATCAGCGAACATAGCTTCTGAGCCTGTTTTTTGAAAAGGAATAAACAAGAACGAGAAAATAAGAGGTTGGTTAGCAGAAGATGCTAATTCTTTGCTTGTATATGGCCTAAAAGAAACAGTTAATCCAATAATCACCTGTTATACACAACAAAATCCCGCCCAAGGACATCCAACCTCCTCGTTGAGTTTTCCTCAAAAACTTGTACATGTAATAAGGTGATAGAGCCTGATAAACATGAGGATTCCAGTGTATGATATTATATATCCCAATGGCACTGATGCACAGAAGCCACATTAGAACCACCGGTGCAAACAAGAATCCAATCCTGTGGGTGCCATAATGCTGAAGGGCAAACAAGCCAATGAGTATGATGCATGCAACTGGAACTTCCACATCTGCAAAATTATTGATTTTTCAGCAGGCAATGCCACAGTAAGAGGCATGAAATTTACAGTATGCCATGCCACCAATGATAATAGCAGTATGAATACAAAAAAGAAGCAGCCTCGTGCACTAACAATGGGAGTAACTGAAGTATAATGAAGCATAAATTTGGAATCAATTCCATAGTTTTTGTTCATCACATGGAAGCAAACCCCTGCCACCCCCCAACCAGAAGATTATTGAAATATAACATCCATCTTGTCACAGGTGTTTAAAAATGAAAGGGACTACTTTTCAAACTTGGAAATTATGGTAGTCATTTTCTATAGGATAATCACATTTTAGTACTTTTTACTTTTCGCAGTTACAATTTGAATATTTCAACATCATTATTTTTTTCTTATTGAGCATCTAAACTGCAGAAACTTTTCAAATCAAGCACATCATTTCACATCACTTCTTTTTGAGTATCTAACTAGAGTTGTACCCGAAAAATGCTAGTTTAGCATGCTAATCGGCCAAAATTTTGCATAATTGAGAAAGTAGCATCACGAGCTCCATAATACAGTTCTTTTTGAAAAACAAGATGCATACCACACATGAATATAAGCAAGCTCCAGAAGTTCTAAAGAATAATGAAAATTGTCAAGACAGCTGGACGCATTATGAGCTCTGAATTGCTTGCCATGGCATTAAATTCCAACCAAAAGTTATTCGAATGGAAAGAAATTTCTAGAAGAAACACGCTGAGAAAGCTAAAGCAATAACCTTAGCCCTAAAGCCAGTCGGCCATAATTAATATACTACAGAGAATGGAGTTGTATAAATCGAAAAGGGACACTGGAATTCCGAAACAGAAAACGAGAAAAGAAGCGGCAGGTATCTTACATTTGTGATGCTCTCTTGACATGGAAAGCTCAAGGCCAGAAACCGCGGAGAAAACTGTATATATGGTACCCGATGATCGCACAGGTAATTCAATTAGAGCCTAAAAAGCAAAAATAAAACATTTACAAGCTGGAAGAGATCTAATAAGTGATGATTACCAGAAAGAGCAGGGGTTAGGACACCATCACCAATGACCATACAAGTCCCAATCAAAGCCAGCAAAAGTAAGAACCTCTGCAAAACCCTGTGTTTCTCAAGAGTAGATTTCAATCTTGAACCAAAAGTAGTTTTTGGTGTCAAACAAGTAGCTGCAGCATCCTTCTTGTACTCGTAAAGCTCTTCATCAGCCACCTGGCAATTGGGGAGTGAGTTGACTCGGGCATGCCGACAGAGCAAGGAGTAGAGAGCAAAAGTACCTCCTTCGCCATTATCATCAGCTTTTAGCACTATAAACACGTATTTTAACAAAGGGATCAAAGTGAGAGTCCAGAAAACAAAAGACAGGACACCATAAATCTCTTCATTTGTCTCAGAATGTTGAATATCGTCAGCAAACGTGCTCTTGTATACATATAGCGGCGAAGTACTTAAATCTCCATACACAACTCCTAGACTTTGATATGCCAAAGTTAATACTGTCTTCCATGATTCTCTCTGAAACACACCCCACGAAAGGAAAAAGAAAAACAGATATATATTCATATGATTCTTCTTCAGCAACAAAGGTTAATAATACTAAAAAAGAACTTACCTTAACATGGTTTTGAGAAATCCCAGTTTCCAGATCCATGATGGGACTGGGAGGGGAGCTCTCAGAGGTTGAAATATTCCATTTGACGATGACCCATTTTGGCAAAACTAATAAAAATGGAGGAGTACCACTATTTTTTTTGTAAATCACAAGCATGCGTTGAGGGGGGTAAAGATGGATAGATATATGGGTCTAATTCAGTTTTAATTTAATTAGTTGAGCAGAGCACTAGCGCTGAATGTCGACAGCAGTTGAACAACCACGACTACAGACACAACTCGACAAAGTAGAAAAAACAAGTAAAGCTAAAATCAAAGTGTTGCGTTGCGTGCGTTCTTTACAGACAGAGAGTTTTGAGAGAGACAGAAATTAGGTAATGGTTTCACTCCTTAAATAAAATAAAAAATCAGGTGGTGACTGGTGAAGATTTTTTTTTTGTTTCCAAAGTCCAAGAGTGTGTCTCAAGGTACATCACTTTTTTATTTAGTCCCTGTATTTTTATTGTAACTATAGCTTAGTCTCTTTATTCTTTTGCTGACTATTTCCTTAGAGCAAACCAGCATCATGGGGGCTTAGAGAAAATAAAGAGCTAAGGTAAGGGACTAAGTTGTAGTTTTTTAAACATGAAGACCTAAGCGATAAACATGTTCAAAATCAAGGGACCAAGTAAATAATTTGCCTATTTTATTTATAAATCCTGTATTGAAAACTCTAAAATGATTTATGACAAGATAGAAGGAAAGGTCGTGAAGTCTCAACGTGCTCTCCAATTGAGCCCACATAATGCAGCCTTCGGCATCTTTTGACTGAGAACTCCGACCATGGCTTCTATCCTATCCATCTCCTCTCGCCTTGCTTTATGTAACTCGTGTTGGAGCTAGTGTTTGACATGAAACATGTTGAAATAAATTATTTTCTTATTTTTTTTTAATTCAACAAACAGCTGGTGAAGAAAAATCAACATTGTTAGGTAGATGTCTTCGCATTCAACTAGGATTGTTTTTGTTAAGATCCTTATGAACTCGGTATAGTTCAGATTTAGATTTTTTAACAATTTTTTTTAAACAGTATAAAATTATAAATGACCCTTCGCTTTATAAAGAGTATTTTCCCTGTTATTTTTATGAAAAACCAAATGGTTTTTAATAGAAGAAAAGCAGTAGCCATTTCAAAATTCTGGCGGAACCACAACGATAAACACCAATAATTTTTCTATTTATTTTTATATTTTAAAAGTATTTAAAAAAAAATTAAATTTTTTTTTATTTCAAAATAATATATTTTTTTATGTTTTTAGATCATTTTGATGCGCTAATATTAAAAATAATTTTTTTAAAAATAAAAAAATATATTATTTTAATCTCTTTTTAAATAAAAAACATTTTAAAAAACAAAAAACAATTACAAACATACTCTAAACATTATCTAAAATCACCGCAAACACCACTAAAATCTCGTAATTGGACCAATGATGAAGTGTTAGATTCTATTTAACACATGGTTGACTCAAAATGTTGATTGAAGAAGGACCTATGAGAAGCCATTTGGCTTTTGAAAACTCATCACAGAAGTGCAGTTAATGATTTTCCCAATCATCTGGCTTCAAAAAAAGAGGGAAAGGAAGGCAGAAAGCACTACAAATTTTCCGTTGAGTTAGTCGTTGGAAAATATCTGGTCAGATGCTCGAATCATTACCGATAAATTAGGCACCCTTGCTCAATAAACAAATAGATTTCGTAATTAAGGATCTCTTACAGTGTAATCATCTGTCGAGCGCTGCTGTTTTTTTAATGTTATTTCACGCCCTTCTGAACTCTGAGCAACCTCGACTGCATATTACTACACAGCAACCCTTCGAATAATGGAGTATAATTTCTTGGAAATATTTTGGACAAATATAAGGGCTTGATACGTTATTGTTTTCTCACTTGGAGACCAAAAGAAGACCAACTACTTATTTAAAAGAGAAATTAAGCTGGTTGTTTAATGTTAGCTTACAAAAATTAGTACAGGACAGTTTTGGACCGCATTGGATAGTTTTCAAGTTTTCATTTTGCAAGGAAAAAGGGTATTAAATGATATATAACGTAATTACTACAAAAAGAAAACAAAAGATTGTGAGTAAATTGATGGTGATACACCCACCGCTTTGATTGCTAGTAAAGTTGTTTTCTGGCGGCGTGTCGGAAGACTTCAATGATGAGGACATTTCTAAGCATTTGCATCCTACAGCAAATGATCTTTGCTCCACGTGTGGATCCGACCCTCATGGCATACCAGTTCATGTTCAACTCCTCTCCTCTTGAACAGACACTGAAAGGCTCCGAAGCTAAGTGCAGGGCATGAATCAAAAAGCAAATTCATCAAGGATTCTACATGAAATGCTACAATGCACACAGTCGCACAGATGCAACTGCAGTTCTATTATTATTTTTCCCAGAGTTTTATTTAAAGCTTCAAATGGAGAGACTAAAATCCCAGACAGTCTTAAATGAGAAAAACGAATTAGACCATATATGTCATCGCCACTTGCATGATATTCATGTGGGGTACACTCATATTAGCAGCTCCTGCTCTACAATTATTCCTCAAGAACGCATAGAAGTAGTTAATAACCAGTTTCTTGAAGAAAATGGAGTTTTTCTTTGCCCTCACGTCCCCGTGAGCCAATAAATAAGTAAATCCCGAATCCATTGCTTCTCGAAGAGCTGAAAGCTCATACTCCAGACCTGGGTCTTCATCCAAGGACATTACACTTGTGGGCAATGCTGATGAAGTGTCTTCGGGAATAGAAGTTCCCGGGTCTTCCAATCTATGATCATGCATTAAAGGAACCCTAAGTTCCTCTGTCCCATCACCACCCGCAGCTCCAGAATCCCTTGACCTCTCGGCGAAGTGCTCGTTCAAATTGCTCTCCATGGCAAGATCTTGAGCCTCTCTCCTCAAGAACTTCTCAAGGCTTTCAACTAAAAGTTGCTCAAACACATGGTGATCTACCTTCCTGACATCTTTGCAACCGTATCGGGCAACACATTGGAATATATGGTAGTCCTTCGGACAAACTCTACGGAAAAGAAACCTTTCCTCTTGAGGGACCACTGGGACAGGAACATACTTGATGCAAACAAATACTATAGTAGAGTGGATTGCTGGAAGGCTAAGCAGGAACTGCCAAAAAATTGAGGGAATGCCTTGGACAAGCTCATTGTACAGCAGTCCGATTCCTGGAACTCTTACAGTTCCAAGGGTGGAGCCAAGATCAAGCATAAAATCCATGGAAATCTTCTCTCTCACCTCACTCTGGTACTTCAACACGCTCCCATAATTCCAAGTGTACATCACACATAGAAAGAACGTAGCAAAAACAAGCGGAAGCCAACCTCCCTCTTTGATTTTTGATAAAACTGCAGACAAGTAAACGAGCTCTACAGACCCAAACACTAACGGGAAACACAAAGCCAGAAACAAGTTGGTCTGCCAAATTAGAAGCATCACAAGTGTCACCAGCGTGGTGCTCACAATCATCACACCAACTTCAGCTATGCCTGCAAGTACACCACGAAGTTCCATTAGCAAACCTACAACTGTAGGCTTAGAAACAACTAACAAGCATTAGCCCAGCCCCTCCTTCAAGAAAAATAGTTAGATACACGGGACAAGATCAAAATGACTTGTCGAGCTATATTGGAACGCAATAGATTTCCAACTGGAAATTATTTAAAACCAGCAGGGTTTTCTATTCCAGAAGATTTCAAATGATATTTTTTAATGCAGAAAAAAGAACGCTATGAAGATGAAAGAGCAGGAAGATACTTGCCATATGCATTGGCAATATCTGTTGTTCTTCGGAAGATTGAAACCACAACAATGCACATTATCATTAGAAAATAATTGATTACAGGGATATAAATTTGGCCCATCAGCTTCCTTGAGGTGTGAACTATCTTCAGCCTTGGAAAGCATCCAAGAGACATTGCTTGCTTAACACACGAAAATGTAGCAGATATCATTGCTTGGCTGGCAATCATGGCAGCGAGGGTGGCAATGACAAAGACTGGCCAGAACAGGCTCTCTGTTATTCATGAGATTCAGGAACTGTGTCAGATTTTGCACTTAACATACAGACATTTTGACTTGAGATAGTTTAGAAGGGAAATTAATTAATGTTAGTAATCATACTAGGGGCAAAAGTCACCTGGAACAGAATCGTAGAATATTCTGCTTGCTGAATCAGGATATTTCATCAAATATGAAGCCTGACCCATGTAAGCCAGGAGAAGACAGGGAAACACTACACAAGTAAAGGCGATCTGTGCAAGTAGTAAAGGGTAATTAGGTGAAATATATATAGTAAATCTTCGAGAAAGATACAAAATTCAGGGAAGCAGAAAGAAACCTGTATGGGTTCTACGGAAAAATGCCCTAAGTCAGCGAACATGGCTTCAGCTCCTGAAACGACATGCAGACATGGTGTGGCATAAAACATGTGTATCTTATTTACAATGCTATTTGACAAACTCAAAGATGATAATACGAAAAGGTAGGTTGTCATTTTTCACTTTGAAGCGAGGCTGATTCATCAATCAGCCTTTATTGCCGCTGTGTCCAACACCTAATTTGCAATAATCAATCTAGCAGCACAGACAAAAGCAAAAATCTAATTTATGCAACCAGCATATCGGTGTAAAGAAACAATATGTTACAGTTAGACAGGACAGTAACAACGTGTTACAAGAAGTATAAGAGAGGCAAGCAAGCAAAAGATCAAGAGATTCTACTGTAAAAGAAGGCAATGTAGACAGTTCAAATTATAATCAAACGAACTGGATTGCCCAAATGTCTCTACCCAGAACAGACTTAATAACAATACCTGTCTCGGCTTATTCATTCAATACTGACTGATACGTATCTGTGTCCCCAAAAGAAGGCTTCAAGACAAACTTTCACAATAGGAGATCAACAGGTATGGTTGATATGCAAGAAGAATTTCATCAGTCATGAAACGTTTGTACACAAGAATGGTAGAGTGATCTTTATACCGGGAAAATTCAGTGGACACCTTACCAGCTAAAGTCATATGGATTTAGGGTTCCTAACCTTCTAATGTCACATGTTGAAAACAATGAGCAAAGATGAATTACATCTACTCTTACTGAGGTAAGATGTCTCCAGGTCCCAGTAGCATATCTGATATGACTGGGGAAGCTGAGGACAGATTAGAATAACCAAATCAATGTAGTAATCCACCAGTAGAGCTCACAGTTTAGGGCAGTATGTACCTGTAATGCACAGAACGCAACCACCAAGAGCTGACCAAGCAGCACCACTGTTCTTTTTGAAGAAAAAATAGATATAAGCTGGATTGAGTACCTTGATGACGCTGATATCATGCTTCACTAGATTGTAAATCCCAATGGAACCCAGAGAAAAGAACCACAGACCAAGTACTGGAGCAAACAGGAAACCCACCTTCCCTGTTCCAAACTGCTGTATGCTGAACAGCCCCACAAGGATTATGATTGAGACAACAACCACAGCATCTATAGACAAAACCAGTGAGATTATAGTGATCTTGGTCACACCATTCATTAGTTGTTGCATCTACAAAATCCAGAGAAAAGAATGCGGAAGTTGCCCAGAATTGCGCTGTGTGTATCTGTCTTGTAATACAAATGTAATGAATGGTTCATATTAACCCAGTAAGTAATGAATTCATGATAAAATAAGTTTCCTACTAACATGGATCCACTGCAATAGCATCAGGTTTGTATAAAACTTGTTATCCTTCCGTGCATTCTGGCCTGAACAAAACAAGCATCCCACAATCTATGACTAGATTTCACAGACACGCGAGGAGCTCTCCGACTACAATAACATTACATTGTGAAAAGAAAAAATAGGTAAAGTAGAACTTTAAGCACACCACACAAGGATATGTGACCCCATATAATATCTTCAGTTCTTTCCTGACACCAAACAGTAAAGTAGACCACACATGCATCTACAGAAGTTCAAAAAAAGAACAAAAAAAAAAAAAACTTGTACCAAACCCGGGTATTTCACCTTGCAAACCGCTCACAGCCGACATCACTGCATGGCAGATGCCATAATAGTGAATTAGTGTCATTCTAGGCAATTGAAATTGATTCTATTTCACAAATAAAATAAAAATAACACTGAAATGGCTATAGGTTGATACAACATTCCACCATAATTATTGAACAAAGAACCAACGAACAAGTTCAATATGCCTTGTCCACTGGTTTGTTAATGCATTTCGGAGTGCTTTTGGACCGAGAAAGCATTGAATTGATGCCTTTTTCATTCTGAAAGCGCTTTTGCAGACGCACCCGAAACACATTATCACATACACAATTCTAAATTAAGGTTAAAGGGAAATCAACAGAAAAATATTTATATGGAGAGAATGATCAAGATGATGTTTCAAGTGAAAATAATTCCCCTTTTAAGGAAAGCTTCTGCCTTTTTGGAAGTTGCAAGCACTCTTCACCCATCTCACTGACAAGCAAGCCAAACGAAAATATCTATACCCTATAGGGTTTGATTTCAACGAATCAGCACTCATCATTTATCCAATAGGTAACTGTAGCTGGTTCTTCACATTAATTCATCGAATTGGACTTTGATGATGTTACAACACCATTTGATCCTTAGTTAGTTGGAGAATGACACCATGCTTTATTAGTTGGATAAGGATTGTTAATAGTTAATAAGTAACTATTAGTTAGCACAAGAGATCAACACCTCTATAAATATCGTTGTAGAATTCCTAAAGAGAATAAGAATAAAATCAGTATAGTTTATTTTGTAGAAATTCTGCAGAATCCCTTTTCTCTCTCTCTCTCAATTTCTTCTCTCCCTAAATCTTTCTTTCTATCAAGAATCACTATGTTAAGCCTAGTTCTTAACAGGCGATAAATCCTTAAACTCCCACAGTTAATGTCGCATGTATTTCAGAGCCTTGTTCTCTGTTTTTTTTTTATTATTATTATTATTTTGACAATCAAGAGCTTATTTTCTAGGAGGTCACTAACTTTGAATTTTGTTGGCGTTCCCCAAGATAAACCGCATGGAATCGTCCACTGCTTAAAAAATCCCATAGCTAGTGACGGAGTTGCACCTTCACTATTGAATAATCTCCAGTTCTACATGGTGAAAGGAAGATAGAAATCCACCAGTTGTAAGACCATATGATGTGAGATGTGAGCAGAAAATTCTCAAACACGTACTACGTTTATATAGCACCTAGCTACCAGTCAATGAGACAACACATCCATGTACCTGACATTGCGGGGGTAAGAATACCATCTCCTATGACCATGGAAGTTCCTGTCAGAACCAAAAGCAAAAGCAGTGTTTTCAAGGATGATCTTTTCTCCAAAGTTTCTTTTATCTTTAAAGCCCTCTCCAGTTCTGGAGAGGGCAATTTGAGCTTAAAACTTGAAATATTTTCATCAGCTGGCTGTCGATTTGGTAGCATATTAACCTTTGCATATCTGCAGATCAGTGAGTAGAGAGCAAATGTTCCTCCTACAATCAGAGTTATCGATGTATTAAACAATATATAGTCCATGAGATTACTAGCAATAAAGCAAGATGAAAAGTAATCAATTTGAAAAGATATCTCTTACCTTCCCCGTTATCATTTGCTTTGAGCACTACAAAAACATATTTTGCTAATGGAATGAGAGAAATCGTGTAAATAACTAGTGACAATGCTCCCAAGATATCAACTTCTGACTCGATGGGCACCTTGCTGAAAACATCAGTAAAGACATAGAGAGGGCTTGTGCCCAGGTCACCATACACCACACCAAGTGTCTGAAAAGCCATTGCAAGAGTTTGCCAAACTGAAAGGTCCTAACATAGTAAAGTAATGGTTTAGTAATAGAAAACATCAGATCTCATTGACTCATGAATTTTTTATTTCATTCTAGCAAACCACTTTTACTTGTCGAAGTGAGTAAGATTGGCAGATGAAGCAGACAAAATCTTTTTGAATGCCTAGCAGTTAAAGTTGGGATTGATATGAACTCATAACTTTTCAGCTGCTTTTCTGCTGTGCTCTCTTTTCATGGATTCTAATCACGGCTCGAGGAAAGGTGCTGTTTGTAGAATTCCTAACAACCCCCCCCCCCCCGGGAATCACCAAATGTTAGTTACAAAGAATCAAACCATGTCAAGTTTTGTGTCAACCAGGCAACACTGAATGCTCTTCCCCACAATGGCCACTGATAAAAACCGTTCACATGACCAGTTTACTCCAAAACGTAAAGCAATAGGTGGAATCATTGCAAAGAATAGCAACTATACTAATGGTGGAGTTTATCGATTCCCTACCTTCATCATTGGTCACAACTCACAAAATTCTCGTGAAAGTCAATTTTATAACATTTTTCCCAAATTTACACAGTAGCATAACAAGACGAGCTAGGAAACACAGATACATTTTGAGGGAAATGGATGATAGCCATGATAAAATTCAAAAGGAAAGAAAGAATGCAATTAGTAAATGGTGATGATTATATGATAAGTACCTTAGAGTGGTGGTGGTGATCACCAGCAATCTCCATGGCTTCAACATCTAAAGGGTTAACTCTGTTGGGCTTCTTAACCAGCCTCCTCTTCATGGATCCATACCCTTGTCTTCTATCGTTCTCATCAAGCAAAGACCAAGGAGGCGACTCTGAGTCCACTTCGCTACCATCCACCCACCTAGATTCACCAACACTACCACCATCAACAATGCTATGATTACTCCTGCCTACCAACCTTGCACTGCTCTCTTCAATCCGATCCTCATCTCCTTCCATATTCTGCAACCCCACTTCAAGAACAAAACCTACCGGTTCGGTCTTCACGTACAATGGCACCACCCCCTTTGTGGCTAATGTTCATCACAGACTGAAGCAGTCACCGTACGCTGTAGCATTGATATGAGGTGATGTTGAGTACTGATTTTGCATTGCTACTGACAATAATTATTAATAGAAAGGGACAAAGAGCTGAAGAAAATAAACCAATCACGAGTAAAAGACAAGAAGCAGAGTTATCTTCAGACATCATCACCAGTAGAAAAGCATCCTTATGCAACGTAACGAACACACGTTGTCTTTTTTTAAAAAAAAAATTAAAATTAATTTTTTATATTTTTATTTTTAATATGAATACGGGTTAAAAATTATTAATTTAATATATTTTTTTAAATCAAATACTTTTTAAAATAGTTTGGCGTCTACTTTTTAGTTGGTTTTTTTGAATGTGGTCAAGAATATGATAGAAATTAAGATTTGTATATATAGCCCACAAAAAAATACATGAAAAAAAAACTAGCTTTTATAAATAAATTTTATATATAATTAAGTTGTATCTAATCTTAACCTTAATTTCTACCATATTCTACTTCACTCTTTAAAAATACTAATTTAATGTCAACTCATTTATGCTTAATGAATGTATATTCATTTTGAAAAGGTTACAAACTTTTACATGTTTTTTATAGATGGCAAAACTGAAGTCACTCAGGATTTACAACTAGAAAAGACAAAAAACTAAAAAGCCTAAATCAAGACATAATTGCAGCAGTAAAAATATTATTTTATCCTTTCTCGAAAAAGTCAAAACACATGATCTTGAAATATAAAGGTTTTTTCATTGAGATTTATTTGTTATTGTTAGTAGTGTTCACGGTCCGGTTCGGTCCGGTTTTAACATAAAAATTCAACCGAATCGAAAAATAATATTTTTTGTTAATATAACCCGAACCGAACCGAGAACCGGTTCAAACCGAACCGATTTTGTTCGGGTCGGGTCGGTTTTTTAGCCTTAGAAACTAGAAAAACCGAAACTAATTAAATAAAAGAAAACTTGGCTGAATCACAATCACTGGATAAACTTGGCCGAATCACATTCAAAAAAATCCTTGTTGAAAACTTTGAATCCAAGCTCTTTGGTTGAGATCTGAAAGATCTCCCTTAATTGAATCAAAATCACTGGATCTATCTATACTAGCACAACTACATGTTAACAAAAATTTCAATAGCATCCTATAAAGTAGAGAGTAGAAAGGCAACAATATAAGAGAAAATGAGTTGCTTTAAGCCTTGTGCACAGCGGAGAGGGAGAGAGGGAGGGGTAGGGGCACTGGAAAAGGAGAAGGGGGAGAGAGAGCGGGGAGGGAGGGATGGGGTTGCTGGAAAGGGAAGGGGGAAGGGGGAGGGTGAGCAGCTGGAAAGGTTTTGGGAGGGAGAGAGAGTGGGGAGGGAGGGATGGGGTTGCTAGAAGGGGGAAAAGGGAAGGGGGAGGGTGAGTGGGCTGGAAAGGTTTTGGGGAAAAGGGAAGGGGGTGGAAAGGTTTTGGAGGGGGGGCGGCGGGTTGGAAAAGTTTTGTAGGGTTAGGGTATTTATTATTTAGGTTTAGGATGTTTTTTTTTTATATTTTGTTTTAGATTCAATTAAACCGGTTCGGTTTGGTCCGATTCAATCGGTTTAAGCTTTTTTAAACCGGAACCGAATCGGACCGGGTGGTTTTTTTAAAATTTTTAATCGGTTTATTCGGTTTTTTCTATCGGTTCGGTTTTTTCGGTTAATTTTTTCTCGGTTTTCTCTGTTTAATTGGTTGGTCGGTTTTCTTGGACACCCCTAGTTATTGTATTATCAATTGGGTTAAAATATAAAGATATTTTAGTTGAGGTATATATAAAATGATTCAAATACTTCAAATAAATAAAAATAAAAAAATTCCTTCTACATTTCACATGAACACTGTAATAACTAATATACCTTTAGAAGTTAAAAAGATTAAAACCGTGTATAAGAGCTTTTGTATTTTTCACCTTCAAGTGAATAGTTAAATGATTGTATGGCCCTTATATTTCTCAAAAATAAAATTGATGGTTAGGGCTATTTGGGTATTTTCCATACATTTTTTTTTATATTGTCAATTAAAATGAGGGACAGTTAAGTCTTTGAATAAATATAAAAATAAAAAAATAAAAAATTACTAGCATGTACATAACGCACTTTAACAAGTAGAAGATATATGTACTTTTTAAGCAATGTGTGTGGCGCCTCCCGATGTTCAAATGTCACCATCAACAACAATATTGGAAGTGGAGGTTTATCCTCTACATGGTGGTTTGACGTGTGCCAACTACAAATGCATCTAGTGAATTTTTTTTCCTTCCTTTTTTTTTCTTTCCACACTTGGTTTTCGTGTTTGCCTTACTAAAAATCAAATATGTCAACTGATTATTGTTTACTTCAATTTTGATATTCACTCTTTTGATTGCTATTTACTTTGTTTTTAATGTTTTTAAAAGTTTTTTAATTTTGATTTCGTCCCTGGACATTTTATTTCATTTAGTTTTTTTATTCAATTTGATCATCATTCTTTTTATTAATTCTTTTTTAATCCTTTTCTTTATTTATTTTTGTATCAATTTCATCCATGAACATTTTATTTTATTTAATATTTTTATTTAATTTTGGTCCTTATTATTTTTATTGCCATTTTTTAATATATTTTAGATTTATTTTATTTTCTAATTAGTCCATGATTATTTTCTTTGATTTATTTTTTATACTAGGATTGGTCTCATGACTCAGGTCACTAATTTTGAAAATTATCTCGATTTAACACTGATTTTTTTTCAAATTATTTTTAATTTTTTGCAATTTTATCATTAGATATTGGGCATTGTGCTTCATTACTTGTTAAACTTTTCTGCATGTTGGTTTATCTCAATTTCATATTCCTAATTGCGGGATAATGAAGTTAATTTGAGTTTACTCGAGTTTTTTTCCAGTAGTGTTTTTTTTAAATTGAATTTTTTTTTTAATTTCATCATTTTACATTAAGTTATTGGGCCTTGAACTTTTTAATTTTTTTTGCTTTTCTTTATACAGGATTGTTGCAGGTCGCGGGTTAGTGTAGCTGTCTCTAGTTTTTTACGACTTTCTTACTGGTTTAATTTCGGTGTTTTTTCTCCAAGTTTGTTTTCTTAAAAAATATTTTTTAATCCCAATCTCATGTCGTGGGTCACATGTTAGTAAAATTAACTCAGGTTGACTAGATTTTTTTTAATATTTTTTTTCAATTTCATTCTTTGACATTAGGTTATTAGGCATTGAGTTTTGTGAAATTTGTTTTTGTTTTCTCCCTTGTGTGGTTATCATGGGTTGCAAGTTGGGCTAACCTAGTTTACACGGGTTTTTTTCGACTTTTTTTTTTATTTAAATTGATATAACTTTAGTCCTTTTTTCTAGGTTTTTTTCAAACAATTTAATTTTTTATCTCAATCTCATGAAGCAAATCACGGGTTAGCCGAGTGAACTCGGGTTGACCCGAGTTTTTTTCTCTAATTTGTTTTTTTATAATTGATGTTTTTTTTTAATTTCATAATTTGAAATTAATGTACCACTTACTATTGCGACACAACCACACTTATTTTTTAAAAAAATATATATATTCCCCTTTAAATCAATTTCTTTGATTTTTTTATTGTTTTTTATTGTTGGTATTAAAATGAATTTTAAAAAATAAAAAATATTATTATTATGCATTACTAAAAGAAAAACACTTTAAAAAACAATAATTATCACATTGTCAGACATTACCTAAATTATCAGGATCTAAGTTTAGTGATTGTTTTTTTTTTTTTTCCAATGAAGCTATTATAATTTCATATTCCGAGTCGTGTATGAAAGAGAGAAAAAGAGGGAAAAACCCTTGCAAGTTCTAGATGTTGGAGTTATCATTCCCTGGACATTTTTCTTTATGTTAGGAAAAAATTTATCTGGCCCACTACATAATACAGGCCACTTGTCTAGTAATAGTTATATAAGAAGAGTGTGCGGCAATTATAAATTATTTTATTGGGAAAATTAAATATTAAAAAATTATCATAAAAGGTTCTTTAAGCAAAACCCAAACAAAAATGAAAACCACTTGAATAGAATTTCTTTAAATATGTAAGAAAAGAGTAATGTAGGCAGCACAATTGAACAAAGATTCTCATAAAATGAGCTTTATTTGGTCATTTCCATTTCATGAGGACACTTGTATATTTAATTTTTAACAGATGCAGATTTGGTATGGGATTAGGAAGCAAGTTCGAGCTTGATCGCTGGAGTTCACTCGGGCCAAAATGAGAGACCCGTGGATTATGTTAACTCTCGAGATTGCTTAAAAAGAAATGCTGGAGGGGAAGAAGTCCGAGGTGGCACTGATCTACTGGTTATTCCCCAATCAGCATTTAACCAGAAATTATATTAATTTAAAGTATTTTTTATTTAGAAATATATTAAAATAATATATATTTTTTATTTTTTAAAAATTATTTTTGATATTAGCGTATCAAAATAATCTAAAAACATCAAAAAATATTAATTTAAAATAAATAAAAAAATAAAAAAATTAATCTTTTTAAAAACGTTATTGAAATGCAAAAATAAACTGGAGGACTTACTGGACACAACCATCTCCAGTGAAGCTCTTTCCAGACACGATTTCTACTTTCTGTATTGCAATTCAGCTAAATCTAGCATTATAAATCTTTTATCTTAGTTTTGACTTTTCAACTCAACAGGAGTTGCAAGGCCGAACTGGTTATATATTTTTTTTTACTTAAAATACCATTTTTTTAACTATCCTAACAGCAAAATATGTTATACAAATAAAATATGTTTTCCCTATTATGTGGAATTCCAACTCAATCATGTTGGGCTAGCAAATTAGAACTAGATGTATAGCTGTTAGTTGTCACTCACTTGATCTCTCAGTTATTTCGTTGTATCAATCTTAAATTTATTATTGTATTTTTTGTTTTATTTTACTTATAGCATGGTGGGATTGTTCTTTTTCTAAATCAATAGAATTTATAGATGGGGACCAAGTTGTAAAATTTGCATTAGGAAGGCAAGGCAGTGCCCTAGAAAGGTTGGAGAGGAATAATTCTTGCGGTAGCCACCCCACCACAAATGTGTAGGGAGACATGCAGAATCTGAACCAAAAGCTTTTTGATTGTCGCAAGTGTCAGGTGGTTTTTCTGCTGGAAACCTCGACCCTCGTCAAGGCTTGATAAAATACCTGTTGCTGAAATTCGCATACCTCAAAGTATGTATTTTTGGGCTATGCATGTAAAAAAATTTCTCTTACAGGCAGATCTGATTTCTACAAAAAGTCGAGAACCTCAAAGTATGTAAAGTATCAAAGTCATAGGAAAAGTTATAATTGTAGGTTTTACGAGGCAAGCAGAAAAACCACATATCTATCAACTAAAAGGTCTACCTGATTGCTTTTGAAAAATTTCATAATCTCGATAATAATTTTAAGGCGGGTCTGACCCTTGAATTCCATAAAAAACAAAGTAATCAAGTTCTCTCAACTAAACCATTGCTGAGAACATAAATTTAAACTTCAACTTCTTCCATGGCTCATTGCCGAATAGACCTTTCGGAGAGGATGAAGACCAAACCCTTGACAACAGCTTTAGCCTGCTCCTTCTCTGATCTTCAACTTTCTATCATTCAGCCACTGAATCAATCACTTTCTTTGCAAAAGAAGGCAAACAGAAAGCCGCTGTATGCAACTGAAATTGGGAACATGAGTAATTGTAAGAACAGAACTATAGTATTCAGTGACACGAATTGGAAGAAACATGGGCTCATTTAAGAAAGGTAATTTGCTATAACGCCCCTCACCTCTGAGTTGTAGAATTTCAAAGGTTTTGATTTTCTTTGATTATCATCGACGTCTATAGGATTAACTGGATGCTTGAAATCAACAGGGGGTCCCTCGGTAGAGCAAAGCATGAAACCAATCATCCCGCTGAAACAAAATAAATCCAAAAAAAATTAGAAACAAAGAATAAATCATATCCACTTACCACCAAATAGCATTAAGTCAAGGGAAACAAACAAATAAAAGACGTCTGATTCTGATAGTAAGGATCGGGCTGGGAAGATATGTTTTGATAAATGATAAGGGCCTTTAATTCTAAGAGTGAGGTCGCTGTTATATGTGCACATCAACAATGCTATAAGTGAGAGGGCAGGGGATAAGTACAGGCCTTGGATAAGTAGGAACAGTAGTCCAAGCATAGTTGACAGAGCCTTTGAAGATCTGACGGCAGTTTGCCACAATATCCTCAATGATGTTCATGTGAAGCCATATACTTTCTGCCTGTGTGCTCACAACTCCTCCTGGACGGAGAGCCTTTGCTACTGACTCAAAAAAGGGCTTCTCAAAAAGCTCTTGAGCAGGACCTGAGTTATGGAAACATAATCGTTTGAAAGTTAAAAGGAATTCAGAGCTACTAAATTAAAACAGACAATTGTCAAGTTCCCTCTTAACAAGTACAAATTTGCAGAGCTTGCAGTAGTGCTGTTACCTATTGGGTCGGAAGAATCTACTATGATTGCATCATAAGTACCTTCAGGAACAGCCTTTAAGAATGCAACTCCTGCAAGTTCAAAGAAATTCGACCAATAAATAAATTCACAAGATAAGAAAAAAGGGGAACAAGAAAGCAGCAGTTCGTACCATCACCGACACGGAGAGTCACTCGAGGATCCTCATACCCGATTGCTACGTCAGGGAAGAATTTTTTAGAAACCTGGAAGACAAAAAGGGAATAAGTTATAGTACAGAGACTGTTTCAAGGATACTTGAAAATTTGGGTCCTAAATGTTATAAAATTGAAAGCGAAACAGAAAACTCAATCAGAAAATGTCATATCCACTTCTTTAATGAGATCAAACTCCATGCCAAAGTAACCATTAAAAATCTGGAAAAATAGCCTAAGTATGAAAGAGGCTTTAGGTGTCCTACTCACATCAACAACCATCTTATCTATTTCACATATGTCAATCTGCTCAACAGAAGAGTGCCGAGCCACTTCCCGTAGGACCCCACCATCTCCTCCACCAATAACCAAAACCTGATGAAGAAAAAAATGTAGAAAGAATTAGAAAGAAAAAAGAGAAACTAAATTTAGCACCATGCAATTATGTTAAATAATATTACCAAGGAAAAACACCGAAAAGAAGTCCTGTGAACATAAAACTAGATCAATCAGCTCAGCATCTTCCACCCCATATTCAACAGCATTGAAATGAATTTTTTAATCTAACTTCTATAGATTGGCACTTCTCGCAAGTCAAAATTCTTTTGATTTTCTCTTTCATCTATTATTTTTAGATCCCATATCCTCTGGCTGTAGTTCTGAAATTCTCAATTAACATGCTTCCTGCTTTCTAAAAATTTCCACCACACCAAATTGTTGATATAGGCTCTAGGTAAAAATGGCGAAAAAAAGAAACAAACCATGTATTCCATTTCTGATGCCACCCATCCCATTAAAACTAAATATAAGTATTTGAATGGCCCATTCCCTACTGACATCCTATGCACAATGCATCAACTACACATAAAAGGTGTAAGATTTAAACCAGGAATGAAATACTAACTAAAATGTGTCGTAATACATGTAACAACGCTCAAATGGCACTCAAGTATGCAAATGCCTTTCCATTCGATTCTTTGATTCTATACCTTCTTTGGGTTTACAATTGAGCAAAGAGGAAGGTGAGTGATCATTTCTTGATATGCACATTCATCCCTCTCTGTTAGCTGAATCACCCCATCTAAAACTAGAACCTTTCCATATGTTGATGACTGCAAAATCGCATCATGATGCATAATTCAGCATCAATATATGTTGTAAGATAAGTTTGGACATGTAAAAACAAAAAGATTAGCACATCTCCAGGGTATTAATTACCTGAAAGACCATGACATTCTGATAGTCAGACTTCCCCTGAAATAAGATCTTCTCTACTTTCAAGGAATGTGCTTCTCCTACAGGTTTCAAGAGTGAATCTCGTAAGAAGAAAAAAAATCCAAAAACGTGGGATTGAGAAAGACTAGGGCCATGAACAAGAAAAGTTACGATGAAGTTGGCAAAGATAATGAGGCTTCAGATGTACATAACAGTACATTAGAAAAACACCAAATATAACTACATTAAAGTGCAGAACAGAGAATGGTGCGACAAATTAGCTGACATTCTAAATACTGCAAGGTATCCTTGCTCAATATTGCAGAAATAGCCTCAGTCGAGTGGCACAAGGACATTTCAAGGAAAACAGCACAAGAAATCATTTTGTAAATAAATGCATAGCTAGTTCTTTACTCAGTAATCCTATTAGTATCAAAATTCAAAACTCCCAACACTTGCAAAAATACCATATTTTTTAAGAATCATTCAGAGTAAAATGAATGAAATTCAGATACATGCAAGAGGACAGAGCAGATACACGCCAATTCCCACCAATCAGGTACAAGCACCTAGACTAGTAAAAATGAAAGGGATTTTAATTAAGTCAGTGGTTAAGGGTGTAATAGAACATTAGATGGCATAAAAATAAAACATGAAGTTCCCATTACAGGGAATAATCATATAAATTAAAAATAATTATGAAGAGAAGAAAAAGGAAAGGCGCCCCTGGAGTGAAGCCATGAACAAAAACAGCCAAACGAATTGTAAATACTCGGAAAAAAAGACCCCCAGGATTACCAGTTAAGCCTAAACCAAAAAAAAAATCTCACACAAACCAAACTGACTTAAAAGCCCGAAATTGAAGTCCTCAGATAAAACATAATTTGCAATAAGATGTAACAAAAGAACACCCATGATTCTTATAGATTAACAGCTACGCAGAACAACATGAGTGTATCATCTTGTATTCCAAAGAAACAGTGGAGGTCTTTAACTTTTCAAGATGCATAGTGTTTTTGGTTGTAATCAAAAGAAAAGGAGGCGAAAAATGAAGGGGAGGGGGGTCGTTAGAGAAGAGAAATACCAGGCCACATTGGGCTAATCTCAGAGAACCAGCCAGGAATAACAGAGGAAATATAATCGCTACTGTTGGTCTCTGTCTCCATGGCTTCAGTGGCAGCACAGGCCCCGTTCTCTTCATCTTCTCTTGGCCTCTTCACTGGCAAATCACCAACCAAACTCTCTTCAGCCATACAGACTCTCTGAGAGTTTCTCTTGCTGGAGCACCTAAAACCCTCTCCTCCTCACAAAAAAAAAAAAAAAAACTCAGGTACGTAGAAAAAGGAAAGACGAGGAGGAGCACCCTGAGAGACAGATAGAGAGAGAGAGAGAGAGAGAGAGCCACCCTCAAAAACCTAATGAAGAGGTATACCCAAAGTCTACTGCTTAAAAGGAATGGAAGGGAAGCCACATGCTACTTTATTTATTTTCCCACATTCTAATCCTTTTTTTTTTTTTTATGGGTGCATAATTGATTGATGCGTGGTAATTTATTTTATTAAATGGTGATATATTTTTTAAAACCAACTTGAACATAAATTAAGATTAAATTTACTTATCAAATAATTGTAAGATTGTATCTCCTATTAATATAATATATTTAAAATAATTTAATAATATTTTTATGATATTAAATATATTTTGAAGACTCAACTTTTTAATTTTTAATTTTGAATGTAGTAGGTTGCAACTTGCAACCTTCATTATTTTGATATTAAAAAAGAATTATTTTAATATATTTTTAAATAAAAAATATTTTAAAAAGCTAAAATTAAGATTTGTTTGTTTTTTATATTTTCATATTATTTTAATATATTAATATTAAAAATAAATAAATAAATATTATTTTTATATATTTCTAAATAAAAATTCTTAAAAAAACCAACAACCACAGCAACAGTCAAACTATCAATCATCCAAAAAGTAAACCTTGATTCGTATGGCAATAATAATAATAATAATAATCACTGCTATACGTTGCATCGCAGAGAGAATCTGCTTATTAAAGACGCGTCCTTGTTCTTGGTTTCCCTTTTACTTTTTGTGAGCATAATATCTCCTTAAAATCAGAGACCTTGTTTATGATGTGAATCATAGCATGAAGGACGTGCTGCAGTAAATGATGGGGCTATCAATTAGGGTTCTGGGAACTTTGGGATGAGGTTTCCTCAACTTTTTCCTCTTTTTTCTTTTATCTGACGTTTGATGAGGCATTTCACATGATTATCACCCACATGGTGTTTTTAGTCTTATATATTGTTTTCTTTAAAATTTCTAAATCGTCCAGATTAATTGACTTTCAGTATGATTTTCTCAATTAATTCATGTTTCTCAGTTTAAATATATTAAATACCAGTGTTAAATAATTACATGGTATTAGAGATTTTTTTATATCGGATAATAGTCTATAACTGGGCATGTGATGTGTTTTACAGTGCATCCAATCTTGATTATTTGATTTATTTTACTTGTTATACGTATAAATCACAATATTTTTTATTTATGTTGTTTTTATTTTATCAGATATAAAACTAGAAAAAATGTTCACCTCGAATCTTAGGTCATTTAATAATTTTGATCCTTAATTTGTATGAAATTTATTGAAATTAAAGCTGTTACAAGCTAGAATCATTTCATAAACCTACTCGATTGACTAACAGAATCTATTGGAAAATTTATAAATTTTAATCTTGAAATCACAAGACCTCAAACAACAAAGAGAAAAAAAAAATGAAAATTTTATTGCATCCACTCCTTGCTAGAGTGCACACTCCAATTTCACTCTTTTTAGATCTTGAGGAAAAAACGATGGGAAGAATTATCCTCACGACAGCTTAGACGAGTTCAAACTCGTAATTGGTTGTTGTCGGACCCGTTTGTTTTTGTGTTTTAAAAGTGTTTTTTAAAAAAATTGAATTTTTTTATATTTTTACTAACTTCAAATTAATATGTTTTTAGTGTTTTTAAATTATTTTGATGCACTAATATAAAAAATAATTTTTAAAAAATAAAAAAATATTATTGACATATATTTTGACGCGAAAAGTTATTTTAAAAATAACTGCAACCACACTACTAAACAAATGAAGAAACAATGCCACGATCAAATAACTATGGTCGACGCAAGCCGAAAAGCGTTAGCAACAACCCGGTTGGTTTTCCGGTGATATCGCATCCCTCTCCTTAAATTTATTCCGGGCTCTGGTCTATTATTTGGAGCCGTAGGATTGGATTTCTAGTGGTTTTGAGTCATTAGATTGATGAGATAAGCTCTATCCTATTCCTCGCCTGTGTAGGAACTTTCAATCTTAACCGTCCACCCCATCTCCCCGGCACCATAGAATGCCCTTTACCTCTTCACCTTCTCGATCATGGAAAAATCATGGGAAGACCCGACTCTTCTGACAACGGAAGGATGGTGGTCACCTAAGAAGAAGGGAATGATTACTTCAATAATGTGATACTTTAATGATTACATCACCTTCCTTCCCCGCCCTTTTTAAAACATGGGTCTAGGCTTTGAAACTTTTTAAGGTTGCGAGCGTGTTGTCGCACTGTTGGACTTTATAGTAAGAAATGGACCGTGCATAATTATTGGCTGTATAAGATTGAGATAACAGGACATTCTCTGAAGGTTTTTTATTATTATTATTATTTTTATTTCAGCAGTTGAATGGTCACTGATTTAGATATTTATACCCATGTATATTAAAACAAAACAAAAAAAAATCAAACTCATGATTTTTTGTTTTTTATTAATATTAATGTTTAGACTAATTTGAGCACACCTTAATTAATTTTATAGATCATAAAATTAACGATTATGTAAATTTTTAATGGCTATAAAAAAAATTCAAACCCGTGATTATTAAAAAACAAACTTAAAATCTAAATAATTAAATTAACCCTCATAGTTAATTGTTATTTTGATTCACATCCTTTGAGAATTTATTATTATTATTATTTATTTAAGCAATTGAGCTATTGTACGTTTAGATTTGCGCTCCATTTATTCGGTCCAGCTAGTAAAATATATTGAGAATACGAGAGAATCCTGTGTAATGACCAAGATAATTGAAAAATAACAAATAAAAACTAAAATATAAAATCAAATTAAGAAAAAAATAACTAGAATAAAATCCTAAAAATTGTAATTATATTTTTTCTTCTTGTTGGTTATATTATTCAAATTTATGAAACTGAATAAAAATTATATTACATTTTTCGAGTAATTCGTTAAATGACACTTTATCGATGCTATCCCACAGAAGACCTCACAATCCGGCAATAAAAGAAAGAATCAAGTCAGGCGCAAGTCATTGCTTAGTCTTCTATTGCAAAAATGGAAAACACTCGTCTAAAAAGTTCAAGACTTAATCAACTTTCAAACCAGAATCATTTTTTTTTTCTTTCATATATCTTCTTTAGGGAAAATATTTTGGAAGCAAAAAGGTTTTTTTTTTTTTTTTTTTTTCTAGTTGACTAGAAACCATATTCCATTTACCAACTTTCCTAAAATTCACTGAACATTTGAAAGTTTGGAAGATAGTTTTAGAAAACCATTTACATGAAACAAACATGGCCTGCAATATATTTTCTGTTCGAAACTACGAAGATTAAGACTAATAACAAGATCAGCTTTGTGCCTATGCAAGTAAAAAGGTATTGCATGCTCTATCATGATTTTGACCTGAGGGAAAGACCTGTTGCCACTTTCTTAATTTCAAAGATGAGCGTCCTCCACATCTTGAGAACAAAAATTTCAGCTTCATCATCTAATATAGCCTGAAGCATCTCCAACATTTGGGATGCCTTCACATGGTCTTGAGTACTCGACATGATGTAATCAACCAATGTGGTTTCTTCCTCTCCCAAAAACTCTGTAATCTTCTTTGATATCCAAGGTCTCATTCTCTCATGAAGCTCATGCTGTGAAGGTGCAGAACAAAACAACATGAGAACATTAAAGAGCATGAACTTCGGGCATGGTAGTAAAAATGAGGGGACAAGAAGGGAAAGCAAATATTTGACACGATTTATTCCTAAGCAGTAAGAACTGTAAAAAGAGTTGCTTACCTTGTCATACATGTCCCAATTTATCTCATACGAGAATAGCTCCTCCTTGGTCTTTGGGATCATATCAATCAATTGCTTCACATCCAAAAGCTTCTGTTTATCTGGTGTCTTGACTTTATCTAGCCCATGTTCTCGGTTTCGGTCCCTGTCCCATTCAGGAACCTTTTCTTTGTTATCATATCTGCTTCGATTAATGTCATCATCATTACAGTCCCTGTCCCGTTGCCTTGACCTATCATGAGAGCATCTGCTTCTTTCTACATCAGGCTTCTCCTCTTTGGGAGTATCATTTGATATTCGCTTCGCAATTTCTGCAGCAGCAACAAGATTTGGTGGCTGTGCTCCAGAAACAGCATGTTGGACAGCCTGCAACTCCTCATTTGAATAATCAATGGGAACCAGTGGCCTCATTTTTTTCTCCTTATGTGCATCATCATCCTCCTCTTCATGGAAAATGGATGGGACAGCAGCTCGTTTTCCAGAGCCAACTAAACCAAAGCCCAACTTTCTTGCAGGAACGCTACCACTCTGTTGCATATCTGATTCAGCTGTTGATGCCATGTTTGATTCATCACCAGCACCATTTTGTAAAATCCCATCACCTGTCATGCAGAGCATGCCACCCTCAAAAGTTTCACATTTTTTCCATCAAGAGATGTCGGGGGACAACACACTAACATTTTTTTTTTTTAAAAAAGAAACAAATACAGATAAAGAAAGTTTACCTGTGTGGTTTTCATTACCAGAAACACCTTCATAATCTTTTTCAACAGCCTTCTCTGTACTTTCAATACCAGGTCCTTCGATCAGACCCCTCATATCACTTCCATTCGAGACATGTCCAGACAAGAGTTTCAATGGATCTCTGAAGCTTTTCTTCCTCGTCTCTCCTCTTAGTCTCAGCAATTTCTTCCTCTTCTTTGAGCCTGTCAGCCAAGTCATCCTCCTTCTCCCGCAGCCTCTTCCTTCACCTATCCTCTAAAAAACTTATGTGCCACCTTTTTCTCGAATCATCATCTTCATCTTCCTCATCATGAAGAATCTCCTTCCTTAGTTTGCATTCTCTTTCTTTATCCCTCTCCTTCTCATACTGCCTCTGTTTCTCCTTCTCTCTCTCCCTATACTCCCAATCTTTGAGGCGTTCTTCATAAGCACGCTTGGCCTCCTCAATCTTCCTTCTCTGCTCCCTCTCTTTCCTAACTCGCTCTCGTTCTGTTTCCCTTCCATATCTTTCAATTTCTCGTTCTTTTTCCCGTTTTAGATCTCGTTCTCTGTCTCTATCTCTGCTTCTCCTGTCATACCCTCTACTCCTATCGGGCAAGTTTGTTTCAGGCCTGTCCTGGTCATTTGCAGCTTTATTGCCACTAGTTGTCTTGTCATCATTTTTACCATCAGCTGCATCTACATAATCATAAACATCAACAATTAACAGTTGAAGTTTGAAAAACTACCATCAGAACATAGACTAATAAAAGTAAACTGATGATGTATCACTGTAAGCACTCACGACTCCTCATTATGTCAGCATCAGTATTAACATCTCTCGATTTAGAAGGCAATTCCAAGCTTGGATTGTCAGAACCATCTGCAGGTGCTTGTGAAGGTGGTGGAGGAGGAGGCAGAGGTTTGGTGTTTAACCTCTCTTCTATCATGCTAGTGAGCTTCTCCAGAGCCTCTTGATCACCTTCCTTGTCCTCATCAGTCACAATACCAAAGTTAGCATGGTCATGATTTTCTTTGTTCCTTTTGTCACTGTCATTGCTTGAGTCATTGATGGAGGATATGGGAGGTTCGCCCTTCTCATTATCAATGCCTGTTCTATCCTCCTTGTCAGCCCCTGCAGCTTGAGTCTCTTTGAAAATCTTTGAGTTTTTAGTTTTCTTTTCAACATACCGCTCCAGATATTCTTTAGTTGCTTGATCAACATTTAACTGTTAACCATGCAATAGAAAGAACAATGATGAGATGCAAATGAATTAGTTAAAACAAATACAAAATAAAATGAAGAAAGAAAACAGTTGATTAATGAAATATCCACTACAGCGATTCCTTGAAGCAGCCACGAGATGCATGCTAGACTGTGCTTTTATTTTCTAGTCCCTATAGCCCCTATTTCCCTTGAGAAAATCAAGTTGATGGTCAAGAGTGCTTCAAAACTGGCAAGGGTATTATACAGAATAAGTATTCCACGCATTAGGTTCAAATTCTGAATTTATGTTAAAAAGTGGTTGCAACCAATAATTATTTGCCTCTCCCAAATTAAATTCTAATTTTATTTCAGATCTGGTAGCAAAATTTCTTTTTCCAATATTCATTTTGGTCAAGCAAGGTTAAAATGAGTGAAGAATTTCTCAAGGATAGAAAAAATTACAAGAAAGGCAAACAATTAATTTTTACATCTTAACCTCATGAAATTCCAGTGAAATACTGCCTGCCAAATTTGATGCTGAAGATTTCAAGATTTAAGACCTCCTATTCACTTGCTAACCAGAGATTTTCTTACAATAAAACCCATTCACATGCCTGCCAAAGAACAGAAAATTTCAATTGAAATTGATACCAAACATTGAAAGTTATTGCCATTCATCTCATAATCAATGGTGTTTCCAGAATTTGAAGGGAAAAAATGACATCCCTACATACCATTAGTTCTTGCCTATCAATGTTAACTTTAGTCAGCAGTCGTAATGCTCGGAGAACCCCTTCAGCAGATTCAAATTCATCCAAAACCTCTAGGAGTTCCATTAGCAAGATCTTGAGGGTGTCTCCAACTCTTGACAGGTCCACACAACTTCAGAAAGTGCAAAACCATAGATTTTGTCAGAATGAAAACTTCAATAGTTTGACATAAACAAGGCTATTGGTAGAGGAAGAGGAAGAGGAAGCCTGATTGTGAAGCATAAATAGTGTAAGTGATAACATACCTGAAGGAGTGATGACATAAAATCATTTTCCACAGACGGTGCTATCTTGCCAACATAAACTGTGGTTTGTAGTTTCTCAGCTGGTGTCACAGAAGGAACTACTGGCCTGATAATTTGGGAGATAACTGGGCAAACAACAGGAATCCCAGGAATAAGGGGCTGAGGCACTGCTGGAACCACACCGAATGCTCCAGGAGGGCGTAGAAGAAATAAGGGGCGAACCATTGTTGGATACAGGGAGGGATAGCTCAGGATTCCTGCAAAAAATAAAATTAAACATCCACGTAGACACATCAGAGCAGGTCTACGAATGAAATACAGAATGAAATCATGGTTCTCACCATTAAGCATATGGGCAAATAAGAATTTGAAAAGAATAATCAAGTGTTGTTACCACACAATAAAAGCATACTAGAGATGGCACCATAGGCATCAACTATCACCAGCAGAACAGATAACCTGAGGGAAACATAAAGAAAAATAGGATCGAGTTCATAAACATGGTCTTGTGAAGTTGGCTTACCTCGTGCATCTGCTTGCAAGAAAGTAGTCTTTTCAAATCATCCCATGCACCAAATGTGGGATTTTGACATGCAGTAACATGAGTTTTGGAATATCTTGTGGGTACAAGGAAGGTAATAACACAGAAACTAGACTAGTATATTATTTGCAATTTTTAGTTTATCATCACTGTTAGTTGTTCAACGAAAGCAGGTAAACAACAAAAGAATAGCAAGAGAGTGGGGAAGAAAGAAATGGATTGATGGTAAATCGGAAGAATTGTGATACCTTAGAACACAAGGCCAGGGATCGTTCAGTTGTTAACATGTTCTGCTGCTGGCAATTCATAGACAGGCCCATGAAATGGAAAGAATCCTTACAATTACCAGAACTAAAATAAACATGACATGATTCAGAAGGATATGATGGTTCAAGATTATGTTAGTACTCTTATTTAGTAAGCTCTAATAATACCGATTTTTTGGCTTTCACCTTCAATTTTTTTATTCCAGAGCAAAAAAGAAAAAATCAAACAAAACCAGGCGAAATATGTGCATACCAAAAAAAGGAGTTGTAGAAGGTGATTGATGGTGTCTCGGTCTTAAAGAGCCTTCTCACCGTATTCAATCAAGACCACTGTAGGAGGAAAACATCCGGTCATCTATATCCCTTTTTGGAGGGTTTTGTTTTCTAAATTCCTCCACTACCCTCTTTTAACTGAACACACTCCCCGTGTATTTAATTCAAAACTCATCGTTATCATTCAGTAATTAAAATAGCACACAAATGAATTCAACAGGAAGAAAACAACAATATCTAATGATTAAACGATGACATGGTGTGTGCCCTCATCGAATGAAGAGCCGAAGAGCATTAGTTTTTTTTTCTTACGACCAGTTTGCTTGTGGTCATTTCAATGGGAATCCTCGTAGATCCAACGGTTAGGATTTCATTTGTACGAGGTAATGTTTGGTTATTAGTTTTTTTTTAAAAAAAATGTTTTATTAGACAATTATTTTATTTTATAAAAAAATAAAATAATTAATTATAAATAAACCCATTGGACTTTACAAACATATTGATTTTTTTTTATTTGTGAATGTAACAAAAAAGATTTTTAAAGTATTTTTTTTTGTTTAGAAATGTCTTAGAAAAATATTTTTAGCTTTAAAAAATATTAAATTAATAATTTTTTAGTATTTTATATGTTTTGATGTATTAATATTACAAATTAAAAAATATAGATATTAATATATCTTAAAACAAAATTATCTTTAAAAAACAGAATCTTAACACTCCTTGCTGTTTCTGTTTGAGGATATAAGGAGGTAGAAATGATACAATATGAAACATAAATTTTTGTTCGTCCCTGTTTAGTTTCAGGAGATGAGACGGTAAAAAATGCAGGACCATGATTGAGTGTGCAACCGTCACCGAGCTATATGTATGAAGCCTTTCATGATTCCGATGGAATCGTCGGCGTGGGTGCCTTCTTTCTTGATTGTGCTGGATATGAAGGTCCTTCGGTGTGACTCAACAATCTTTTTTTTTTTTTTTCATTTTTTTATTGGTTTCTACTCCTAACTTTTCATTGTCTTTTTTATGTTAAATTTAATTATTATTTTATTAATTGCTAATTTTAGCAATAATTGAGTTTGATTTCACTAAATTGATACTAAGTAAAATATTAAATAGTGTTTAAAATAATAAATACACGAGATAATAAAAAATTAAAGAAATATTTAAAAATTAATAATGAAAATACAACATAAAAGTAAGACAATCCATTGCAATAGGTATTCATAGTCTTTTTTTCCTTTAATTTTTTTCTTGTCACTTGAATGTTTTTCTTTCTAATTTAATTATTTCACACTAAATTAATCTAACATTGAATTTGATATTTTATTTTAATTGGTCTTGTACAAGAATCTTATGATGCTAATAATAAATTTTGAAATTGAGTTGATACTTAATTTAATAAAATAAAAATTATTCTTATTAATATTATTTTTATTGATATAGACTAATTGAAACTTCAATAACTCAATGTCAAGCCAAAACAAATATTCAATATTTTTTTCTTTTAGAAAATAATGCTCAATCTTTAATTGAGATTGGCTGGCCCTTTAATTTCAGTTGAAGGGTTGTGCCAACAGCCAACTAATTGAGATTGGCCGGCCCCTTGAATTTCAGTTGTCCGTTGGACTTTCTGTATACGACCCAAATCTTCAAACTAGTTCACTGACTATTACAAGTTTCAATTAGACCCCCCAAATCAATGCTGGCGTTTTATTCAAACCCATTTAACAATAAATAAATAAATTATTGCTGATAAATTTCAAGTGATAAGCACTTGCACAACATTTTTCTCTCAATAAATTTTGCAAACAATACCGTATGAACAAAAATTCTCACTGGAAAAATATTTTGACTCCGAGCAACAAATAAACAAGTTGAATAAACACCAAAAGAAGAAATTGGACGTGATGTTTAAAAGAAACTGGGAAAGAACATAAATGAAGAAAACTGGCTGTGATGTTGAGTCCGCGTGGTGTTAATATCTAATTATAACTGATGGATGAAACGAATTCTGCATATTGAAAAAGTTCAATGAACCTGAAAATGATAGCGAAAGGGACGTGAAAAATGGGTATATATGAAAAAAGAAAAAGAAAAAAAAGAGTAATGGTTTGAGTAAGTTGCGCTTGGCACCGTTTGGGGTATCAATGAAATTACAACATGCCTGCCAAAAATCGTGAGCCACTGACTGGTTTGTATGAAACCTAAAACACTAGGCAAGAATTTTCATCCCCAAGTAATTGTGCTTTGGAAAAACAGTAAGAGATGCAATATGATTGGCAAAATTCTCAGAAGAGAAAAGGGACTGATTGATTGGACATTCAATGCCCTATCTCTGATCTATGTGCACATGAGATAAATTGATCCCGGAGCCAGCAGATTAATCCTCAGTTGCATTTTCCAAAGCCTACAAAATAAAATGCCGAACAATTAAATACAAGGAGAGGAAGACATTGCCAATTTTTGTTAGGATACTAGAATTTAAACCCGACAAGACAAAAAATAAGAGATAAGATAAAATAAAAAATAAGACACACAAGAATTTACGTAGTTCATCCAATGTGGCTACGTCCACGGGTAAGTATAGAAGGATTTTACTGAGTAATGTGGGAGTTACAACCTCTCTCTATTAGTAGGAGAACAACTGAAATCTTTCTATTACTATGAGAAAACACCTCATTTACTCTTTCACAAATACCTCATAATTTTATGGGATTACTTTCCCTCACTTATTCTCCTCTTCTTCTCTCTTGTGGTGTGAATTAAGGCTTGCATGCATTGTCTATTTATAGGCAAGCATCCATGCAAAAGACAAGAGGCACTAATTGGTGCTACAAGTGGCACTAATTGACACCAATTAGTGCTGCAAGTGGCACAAAATTGGTGCTTGCCTAGCTGGCTTCACATTCTCCCACTTGAAGACTTAGATAATTTAATCAAGTCTTCACACTTGATCATTTATGATTCTTCTAACCTTTGTATACTTGCCATCTTCATGCTGCTTACGTTTTAATTAGGCCATAAGAGGATCTGCACCATATATATTTGTCAGTGTCAAACCAGTCAACACTGACAAGTATATATGGTTAGAAGAATCACAAATGATCAAGTGTGAAGACTTGATTAAATCATCAAAGCCTTCAAGTGGGAGAATGCGAAGCCAGTTAGGCAAGCACCAATTTGGTGCCACTTGCAGCACCAATTGGTGTCAATTAGTGCCACTTGTAGCACCAATTAGTGCCTCTTGTCTTTTGCATGGATGCTTGCCTATAAATAGACAATGCATGCAAGCCTTAATTCACACCACAAGAGAGAAGAAGAGGAGAATAAGTGAGGGAAAGTAATCCCATAAAATTATGAGGTATTTGTGAAAGAGTAAATGAGGTGTTTTCTCATAGTAATAGAAAGATTTCAGTTGTTCTCCTACTAATAGAGAGAGGTTGTAACTCCCACATTACTCAGTAAAATCCTTCTATACTTGCCCGTGGACGTAGCCAAATTGGATGAACTACGTAAATTCTTGTGTGTCTTATTTTATCACATCCCTTGTCTTTTGTCTTATTGGGTTTACATGCCAGTATCCTAACAGTTTTTTGGACGAAAGAATCTTCCTTAGCGTGCAGCTGCTAAACCTTCACTGCATGTTTACCTGAATTTGCTCTTACAACTCTATCGTCTTAGCGTTTATCACCTTTACCCCAAATCATATAGCTGGTTATGGTTTAGAAGAGGTAATCACAAATCTGATCTACCCCCACCAATAATCTCATCCCTATCTATGAAACGCTCAAGCAGCTCTTTCTCTTTCAAAACTAAGCACTCGTCAGCCTTCCCAAACCAGCCATAGCGGTGCTTGGCAACATAATCATAGACAGCATCCCTGATAGGAGTTGGAACTATCAAGAGCGTGCTCAGAGCAGAGTAAGGCAGAGGCAAGTATGACATTACTCTCAGTGCAGCTGCAGGGCCACATACATAAAGTAGCGAAGTTAAGGCTCAAGTTTTTTTTGTCAAGAAAACATAGAGGGAAGCTTGAAAAGGGGGGAAAAACACTAGTGAACAGAGAAGCCACTAGTGAATTCACATGCCAATATTGAAAAATTTGCCACGTTAAAAGAAATAGCTAAACTGAATTCACTAGTAGATGAAATCAATCTCTGGGACTACTAGCAGTTTACAGAAATGAAGCTGTTCAGTTTCGGGTGTAACCAGTTGTTCAGTGAAAAAAAAAAATCCTTGGTTCAACTGTGCAAACATTTCTCGCTTCTGTTCAGATGTGCTACAAGGGTAAGCTGATGAAACAGGAAAGAAACCATCACCAATTTACCACTGTCTGGACAGGGGTATCAATTCACATGAACTTCTGATAGTTCTCACTAATGCAGCAATCTGTTATTCTATATTTGATAATCAATTGGCATTGTCTTTGAAGATTGTTACGTCTTTAGACTCTTTTCTATGACAGAACTAGAACTTGGACAGCTTAAAGGGGAAAAAAGGGAGACAATGTGAGCTTCAGTATAGATCATCTTCTTTCAAATGTTGATCAGTCTAACTAGCCTAAATATGAAAATTCCAATAAGGCAATGTTCACGAGTCTTCAATCATTAAAGTAACTTTTTGCTTATCCATATTGAAAAGCCCCAGCAATTCTATAGGGAACAAGCTCTCTTGTAAAGTAATAACACGAGTAGCTCAGTTACCACCTAACCAGCTGTGGTTAAGGAAGAAAAACTACATGATTTGGCATTGCAGAGTATAAGTGTGAATATTTCCTACAGCACAACACAATCTCACTTAGTAACACAACTACTTCTCATCTTAGTGAGGTAGGCTATCAATACACATCAATTCCCATGAACGTGGAAAACTAGCAATGGAGAAGCTGGCATAAGATGGATGAAGAGTGAATAAATGACAGAAAACTAACCGGTGGAAGCTTGGTGGTATGATCCTGGACCTTCAATGAAGAGAAAACGACGGAGAACATCCTCTCGGTTAAGACCACAGAGTGTCAAATATGGCTCAGCAGCCTTAGATTGCAGGCAACAGAACTTAATCTTCCCGTATTTGTCTGCTTCAATCACCCACTTCACCCCTGTAAAACTGGAAGGTGTGAGCGAGAGCATGAAATAACTTAATTACTTAGGACTTAAGACCCGCATTCCCGCATTTTTGGTACAAGAGCGCCAAAAAACTGGAAGGAAAAAAAAACCAGCATAAGCAATTGATTTAATGAACATGAAGATGCAAGCATGTAGTTGTCAATATTATAATAAAGGGAAAATAAGATCTTATTAAAACCAAACTGTTTTATTTATTTACATTTTTGAACTGGGATTAAGAGCAGACTGTTGGGGCACATTTATACAGTGTTTGAGAAAGCTATTGAAATTAATTTGAAATTTTTTTATTATTTAAAATTAATTTTTTTTTTCTATATTTTAGATTGTTTGTTTTGATGTTCTATGTTAAAAATAATTTTTAAAGCATTTCCAAGTCAAAAACAGTTTGAAAAACAACCATTATCATAGTCTAAAACACCCTAATAGATAGCATTAAAACAAACATCCATCCATTTAGGTGACAGTACACACTGTAATGAGGAAAGAAATAGAGATCGGGGCTGGGATTGGGGGTAATGGAAACGCGCAGAAAGCATATACACTGAGAAATAATCAACCGATAATTAGTAGGTGCGTAAGTGTACCTCGGTGGCAGAGATGGCAGACAGCATCATAGACGACGACACGAGGCTGAAGGAGAGTGGGGAGTGTGGCCACTGGCTTCACGGTGGAAGCAACGGATGGGTACAATAGCTCTTCTTCTGCGCCGACGTCGGCAACATCAACTGCAGCAAAGTCCGTTGATGATTTTGATGAAAACCAGCCGCAGCCAGGTTTTAATGGAGATGATGAGGAAGAAGAGAAAAATGGAGCCAGTTTTATGATCCGTCTGGCCATCATCGTCGTCGACATCATCAGAGACTGTTGTTAATCTTCAGTTCTAGAACGAATATACTAGTAATTAGCTGTAATTTGTGTTGGGTTTGTTTAATTAAGATGGACGCGCTGTCAAGGGTCGAGTACTCTCCGGAACCACGAAGGTTGAAACAAGGCCTGTGATTTGCGTTTCAACCGGGTGTCTAAACATCCGCTCGAATGATTGTATTACCTTTTAGATTGTTTTCGTGCTTTGACAGTGTTTTTAAAAAATTTAAAAAGAAATTATTGTTTGTTAAATTAATATTTTTTAAAATAAAAAATATTTTAAAAACTAACCATTACCTTTTAAAAAATCCTTTATAGTTTTCTCTTTAGATAAAGTTATATGTAGGCAATGGTAGATCCCCTATAAATTACGAGAGGTGTTGATCCTTCAACCCTGTTTTTTGTTTAGTTTTAAAACAAAATTTTTATTATTTTATTATTTTTAAAAAATAAAAAATATTATTTTAATATATTTTTAATCTAAAAATATTTTAAAAAACAATTTTTATCATATATTCAAACTTATATATATTTAATAAATTTAAACTCTTGGGATATCAAATGAAAAATATTAAAAAAAATACAATAAGATAGTGTAACAAATTCTTGATATATAATAAATATGTTACAGGGCTAATTTTTCTAATCCCGTGATTTTGGAGAAATAAGAATTAAAACAATAAGAATTAAAATAATAAGTTGGTATAAGTTAAAAATATATATATCAAATTAAGAGAGTTAAAGTATAATAGTCATCGAAAAAACAGATGCACTAGATCATAAAAGGATTAAATCATAAGAGACGCTCAATCTTGAAAAAGCAAAGCAACGAAGAAACACTCGATTATATAAAGCAAAAAAACATATTTTCATTACAATAAAATATTTAATTTTTAATATAAAAAAATGTACAAATAGTTGTATTGATCATGTAATATAACCAGCTAATTTATATATGTCCTGGGCAGGATCATAAATTTTTTAACTGTCAAAAAAACAAAGATATCTAGGTTGTATAAATTTTGTTGGCACTGGCATTAAAATCGGCGCAACATATTAAATTTAAAACTTTTATTTTGATTTTTTATTTAATTTATATTTTAAATTAAATTATATAAAAGTTATTCTCACATAATCTTACCAACCTAATTTATTCAAAAAAAAAAAAAACTTGTGTTAATATAGTCAAGCTACCAAATCAATTATTCAAGTTAATAACTTAACTGAGTTTAATTAATTTTTTTATTTTATTATATAATAAAAAATACAAAAAAAACAACTCATACATAGCAAAACATTGAAGAAAAAAATTAATAAAAATATAAAAATTAATATTAAATAATAATTTTTTTAAAAAAAATAAAAAAACAAAAAATATAAACCAAAGTGCTAAAAAAAAGACTACACATGAGTGTTTCATGTCTATTTAAAAATATACTTTGCGATTTTTTTAAAAAATATTTTTTTATTTTTAAAATATTAAAAAATAATAATTTAAAATAAAAAAATAAAATAAAATTTAATTTTTTATAAAAATAATTTTAAAATATAAAAATAAACAAAGATTAAAAAAAAAAAAAACTGCGGGATGACCCGTGCGCCTAAGCTTCTTCTTTTTTTTTTTTTGAGGGTACACCCGTTATTATTTTGATTAACATCCTAGTTTTTGTCGTGGACACGAGTTTTCACCTGTAAAGGGCCATTTATCCTCTAATTTCGTCAAATTCATTTAATTGACTGGCAAACAAATTGAATATCGACATGGAGAAATTGGAGAAGCATGTAGTTTTGTATCTGAAACTACAATCTTGTGTTCTCGGATTTTCGAAAACGGAAATAATTTAAACGCAATTTCGTAGAAACAGTTCTATTTTATTTTCCGCAGGAAGTACAAACGTGGAAATGGGGAGGAAATTGGAAACAGAAAATGAAATATGTTTTCTGTAACTAAACAGGGCTTAAATTCTCTAGGCATTTTTTTTTTCTTCATATTATTCGATTAAATAGTTCTAATAAAAATTTATATTGTCTTTCAGACAATCTAGGGAAAACGACGGTGGAATGAACTGCTTCTCTCGCTTGTCTTCCTGTATACTTAGAGGGACAAGCCATTTCTTAGCGACGAGGACTACTAACGCGTCAAATCAATCTCGTATTCGCTTTTGGAGAAGGAGCTTCGAACAGTCCGGCCTCCATCTAGAATTTCTCTCCACCAGATTTCGCATTCAGTGCTACTCGTCTCGAAAGCCGAGTTTAAAAGCTTCGATTAGGAAAAAGAAGGATTCTCAGCCAACGACAGTCATGGACCACGAGAAGGATGCTTTCTTTGTTGTGCGGAAAGGAGATGTTGTCGGTGTTTATAAGAATTTTGCTGACTGCGAGGCCCAACTTGGAACTTCGGTAATTATTCTCTTCAACTGTCAGTCACCCTATTATCTACGTATTCACGTTGGCTAATTTGTTCTAGTTTTTTCAAAAGTGATGCAACTGCAACGCTCTCGCATTATAAGATCTACATGTTTTCATTTCAGATGCTCCTATATGTCAATTACTATTTTGAGAAGTATCAGAAGGAGGAGTTGCCAATGCTCTGATTTTTTCATATCTTTTTTAATTTTTATGGAGGTTAAAACATCACTCCTTGGTAAATTTTGCAGCATCTGAAAGTTTATGTTAGGATATTGAATGATCTGGGCCAGCCAGTTTAACTATAGTTTTGCTGCTTTTTACATGATCTTTTTCTAATTTCTGCTTCACATCTGAGGCATTTCTGCCTTGATCATCATTCATTAATCTGTCAGAATATCTGTCCTCCTGGTAATTATTGCAACGCAGCTCTCCGCACTAGAATATCTTTGTTATTTGCATCATGAGTCCTTCAAGTTGTTTTTTATGGATATTCAAACTTGGTAATTATTGCGCGTAGAGTCCCTTCATCATGATATATCTTGAAAAGATGTAAAGTATCACCCACAATCCTTAACCCTTATTTTGAGCTGAAGAACGTTTTCCTTCTACTTTCTCTAGTTTCAAGCTGCCTCATTATACTGACATGCCTGAAAGGTTATGAGTTAGTACACCATTTTATTGAGCGGTTGATTGGTAGGAGATGGTGATAATAATATGTTTTCTTTATTTCTTCTTTTCCTGGACTTATGTTTAATGATAACCTTAGAATTAGATTCCGATGCAGTTTATAAACTATACGGATGCTAGCTTGGATTAGTTTCTAAGATGTGTGGCCTTTTTCCTGCTGTTAGATATTGGACCCTCCTGTGAGTGTCTACAAGGGTTACTCTCTATCCAAGGACTCTGAGGCATATCTTGTTTCTCATGGGCTTCAGAATGCTTTATACACTATCAGAGCTGCAGATCTGAAAGAGGATCTTTTTGGCAAGGTCATTCCTTGCCCTTTCCAGGTGTGTTGAACTCAATCATCACCTCATGAAATTGAAATAACTTTTCTATTTACTAGTTAGACTATATGTGATTTTTAGTCTTTATTTATTAATTACTTTGCAAGGTTAAAGACAGACAAAAAATAACAACTTCTATTCTATCTGATAAGGCAATAAAGGGAAGATATATGATACTCCCTCCACCACACTTTGATTATCCACTCTTGGATTTCCATCTATTTTTCAAAATATTATTTATTGCTTTTGTGGTGTGTATATTCTCAAATATATCCCTGTCTTAGAAAGTGTACAAGTCCATGTATTTTTTAAATGGAGTTGTAATTAATCGAATAATCGAGGTTAAGATAAGAAAATCATATTTTTTTTCATTTCTTCATTTAGAAAGTGGACAAGCACCATGGTTATAACCTTTATAAATAATTTGAAGTGGTTAGCTTTGAGAATGTGAAATTTTGTCACAGTGGTAATGCTTGTATTACCTCCAACCTATAGCATGCTTTCACCTTATTAGCTGAGAAATATCTTGATTTCATCAAACAAAATCACTATGTGTTAAAATTGATGAACAGTTCAGGCAGAAATATAAAAGTGACAATGCAATTAGCAGAGTGCTATGCATGGCCACAAATTCATATTTATGATGATCAAATGAGGTCCTTGTGGGAAGATTATTCCAACAATGACATTTATATAGCATGCATTAGAAAGCATTTCGTATTCCGTTGTGAAGATGTGGTGCTTGAAAGAGTTGGGAGACTTTTTCCTGTACAATACAAACTTAAACTTACCATAGTTTTTTGCAGCAACCTGCTTCTTCCAATGCTGCAACGTGCCCAAATGATGCAAACAAAAAGAGATCACAGGAAATCCTGGGATCTGAAATCAAAGTAAGTTTGATGCATGCTGGTCTATTTGGTTCTCTGCATTGGATGTGTCTTTTTTAATCCTTGTTTATGAAATTCCTCTTCTTGCTAGAGGCCATTTTTTTTTTTAATAAAATATCAATTGATTACAGGGCATAGATGGATCAGCATCTATCACTCTTAAGCATACCAAGTTGGATATTCAAGCTGAGTGTCAAGCACAGTCTTCCAAGAGTGTACGTGGAAGTAAAACAATGGATGTAATGTTATCTATGCTTTTATTAACCAGGTTGTCTTTCATAGTCTGATAGTAGAAAAGCATACTGTTAGGTTACTTGCAATCATGTCTTCCCAGGATCAGCTAGTAAAGACTTCAAAATTCTTGTTTTTGTGCATTCATGGCACCAAGAAAACTCTGATTTTTTACTCACAGAAATCCTGTCTTCTCGAGTTTGATGGTGCTTCAAAAGGAAATCCTGGACAAGCTGGGGCAGGAGCTGTACTACGAAATGATGATGGAAGCTTGGTATGCATTTTCACTCACATAATATGTACATGTATTATCTTTAGTAATATTTATATTTTTCTCAACTATCATTTCATGTAGATCTGCAGATTACGGGAAGGACTGGGCATTGCAACCAATAATATGGCTGAATATCGAGCCATCTTATTGGGACTGAAGTACGCTCTTGAAAAAGGTTATACAAAAATTCATGTCAAAGGAGACTCCAAGCTTGTCTGTATGCAGGTTGGTTTTTCGTTGATTACTTGTCTATATAAACCCCCTCATCTGGGTTGTCTTTTCAAAATATTAATTTGATTTTTCCATCTAGTTGTTGCTTTCACCTTTCACTTGTTTCCTAACATGACTCATGCCAGTTGACTTATTTTTTTATTTTTTTGTGTGGAAATTCCAGGGCCAATTTGTTGAATGCTCCACTAAATTCAACTCCATTTTAAGGAGTTGATTTGGTGATTAAAAATGATTATTGTATGTAAAAAGGGAAAAAGGCAGTAGGAGTAGAGGAGGTTGAACATCATTAAACTACACCAGATGTTTGTGTCTCCTGTCACTGATCGAGTCCAACCTTGTATTTTTCTTCCCAACTTTGAATATGTAGGCCCTGGACAAATTTTCCTCCGAGATGTTCATGAGTAACTCGGGCTTAACTCTAGCTGTTTCTTGAACACTTGAACCAAAACTCGGCCCTCATTACTAGATCTGTTCAATAAACAACAAAGCCAGAGTATCCTCAAGAGTGGCAATGTTGTTGATGTGGTAGAAGAAGAAATATTTCAAGATATTTGAAATTTCATAAATCGTTGGTGATTGGTGGTTCTTTATGCTCCTTGTGAAAAACTTGTTTCTTTTGCAATATCCAGCATGATATCACTGTTCTGATTATGTTGCTGAGCCTCAAACTTTTCAAGCATACTATTTTAAGTACGTTGATGAACCATAAACTTACCAAACATGGTTTTCAACACAACTGCAAGGTTATACAGTGTACTTTCAAGATTTTGCACTCTCTCTTCCAAGATTCTATCTTCTGCAACCCTTTTTTTACCTCCTTTTCTTGCTCTTTCCATTTTTTTACTCAATCCGCTGCTAAATTTTTTTTCACACATTTGCTCAAAGCAAACTTTGAGAGGTGGATCCCCTCTTGGATTTTGTTCTCATTCCTTCTTCCATCTCTTTCTTCAACTCCTACCCCTGTCCTAGATCAATCGGCTTGTGAGCAATCTTGATAAGGAAACTAAAATAAAATCTCATTTGTGATGCGATTGTTTCATGTTTGTTTTTAGAATCCTCCACCTCTTTTATTTAGAGTTCTATTATTTGTTTATAAATCACTAATCCTTTCTAGATATTTTTTTTGGAATAATATAACATCATTTTTAATGAGAATGATGATTTCATATTATATTAGAAAAGCCCAACGTTGAGTACAGTCGTGCTTATGTGACTGGAGAACGTGAACCAGAGTATGGTATAATTGTTCACGAGTTAAGCTTAGGAGGCTAAGCTTGACTAGAGATTGACTGAACTTGGATGCTATGTTTTGAATCATACCTAACTCAAATTTCTTAAAGCTAGTTCTGGCTTCGCTTAGTTCGACTTGGCTCATTTATAGCCTTAGGTTGTGGTTTCTTTAAATTTAAAGAACAGACTAAGCATTCCTATTTCTGGGATGTGATTTGGTTCTGAAGGATGGATTGGATATGGACAATTCCAATAAGATTTCTTTCTTGAACAAAAATCCATTTATTTATTTATTTCATCTATTCCAGTCCTAAGATCTGGTTCTTATATGTTAGTGGTCATATATGTTTCATTCTACCTTAGTTTGACGTTGAGAATTTTACATGGAGCAGATTGAAGGTTCATGGAAGGCCAGACATGAGAACATCACCAACTTGTACGAAGAAGCTAAGAAGCTGAAGAATAGTTTTCTTTCTTTCCACATCAGTCATGTTCCGCGGGTTAGTGCAGTTTGTTATGCCTGTGCTCCTGGGGCTGATATTAGTATTTTGTGGATCGTATAGAATGAGTATTAAATGCTGTCTCAGTCTATCATTATCTCTATCTAGAAGGACATATGCTATGAACGCAATTTGGAAGAGTGCCAAATGATCTCGAACTGCGTTGAGAATTAGTGTGCTAGTTGTTCATGCTACTTGTGTTGCAAACGATCTCACATGCATAGTGACGTGCTGTGCGTGTTGATTGTATAATGGCGCTGAAATCCAAGCGAAGTTGACTTTTGTTTGTTTTATCTACATGCAAGGGTGGAATCTATTTTAAATTGGCTATAACCAATCCGTGTGTGCTGGGTAGGTTTGAGGTTTACAATTTGGCTGAATAGACCTGCCAAAAATCATTCTTTTCAGAGAAAAAAACCCTGATCAAACATCTTAATCCAACCAAGGATTGAGGTTTTAAGATTTACGGTTTCCTTATTTCTGCACAATGGGTTGATTTTAAAATACAAAATGAGCCACTACTGTGAATTTGAACTTGGATCATTTTTACTGGTAATGAAACTATGCTTATCGGTAAGTCAGCATAGATCAATCTGTAAAATTTTGCTTCAGATGCTTCTTCAGTCTTGTTGGTTAATTTTCTGACCTTTTTCAAGTATATGTTCTATAGGAAAATAATTCAGAGGCTGATTCTCAAGCGAACCTGGCCGTCAGACTTGCCGGTAAGATTTCAAGTATCATTCCTTATAGCCCAAGCCTAGCTATATATCACTTTAGTTTCTTAGTTTGTTAAATTAACAGGCTCTCTTTCTGTTGCAGATGGTGAAGTTCAAGAGGAGTTTGAGTAGTATTTGTCTAATGGTGGTAGCTGCTACATACTTTTCATTTGAATCAGAAATCAAGTACTGTATTTCCTGTTTATCCATTGTTCTTCGGGCTAAAAGATTTTGTCAGAGGTCGTGGTGAGAGGATCAAACCACAACTCCTGGTTGCCGGTGCAGTTGCAATGATTGGAGCTCATTGCAAAACTTTTTCCTGCAAAATCAGCACGTTCAGTTAATTAGCATGGGCATAATTTTAGCGACATGCCCTCATGTGTGCATTTGTTAAAGATCCATAATTCCATATTTAGACATTGTTCTATACAGCTCCCGTTTGTTGTGGATGGTAAAATACTCCATGGACCATGATCATATCACTAGTAAGTGATGGACAAACCTCTTACATGGATGTATTTTCAGGCGTGTCTGCCTGTCTAAACGAAAACATACATCAAATTGCTTTCTTTTAGGTTTTGACCTGTTTCAAGGTGCTTAAGGTGTGAAGGTAAATCCAGAATCTAGCAATTATGATTTAAATGAGATTTTATTTATAAATAACTTGTTTTGATTTCGTTTAAGGATTTTCTTACAGTGATCCAATTTCCTTGGAGTAGAATTTAAGGGTTTTTTTTTAAATAAAATTTTATGTATTATCAGAGTTGAACGAGACAATAATATTCGGGACAGAATTCCGTTGACTGTACTCAAGTGAAAAATAGAACCAAATTTCAAGTTGAGAGTCTCTCATCAAGGTAATCCGCTAACAGGTTCATTACCAAGTTATTGGTAAAAGGTGTAAAATAAATTCGGAGAACAAATTAACCAAACAGAGCAAAGAAAATCTCACAATATATTTGAAACGGTGAATGCCATAGAGCCACTAGGAACACTTCATATTACAGGGACAAGTTTTGAAAGTTACACTAAAAACTCTTAATTCTTTCTAACCTAATTCTTTCCAGCCCAAAAATGTAATGCATGAAGCCGTGAAAAGGCTGGGATAATACGACCAGAAAAGTGGACTGATTTCGAAGATTTAGTGTTCCAGATGAACTAGAATGGGGTCGGAAGAACACAAATTACAACAGACTGCTAGTGAAGCTACCGAACTCTGCATTGCAGTTTGAATAATGGAAATACCACAGCTCAACTCTCTTTCGCTGAAGCCGCAGTAGTTTTCAATCCATATTTAGTGAACACATCTGTTAGCACTGCCTTCTCCTTTATCCTCAACCTGCATTTTGTTCAAGATTCACAAATACATTAAAAAAAGAAAGTAATGCCGCTGGTAGAACCCAAGATGCAGGAAATCACCTCTTTGCAGACCCTGGGATGTCCAACTTCGGAACCTTCTTTGCCCCTCCCTTTGCTACTATCTTTTTCTTAGAAGCCCGTTTTTTATGTTGTTTCTTTGGGGAAAGTGAATCAGTAGCTGCTTCCATCCTTGGTTCTGAACTATCATGACTGCTCAAGTCTGATTTGCTTACAGATTCCACGTTCTCTGTTATATCTTCTAGCTCCTCATCCAGGTCATCAGATTCAAATATGTCAGAGACTGTTTCTTCAAGGAAAGAATCATCCATTTTGAAATCAGCATTTCTCTCTCCTTCTGTGACAGAATTCATCAATAGGGGATCATCAAAAGAATCATCCATGCCATCAGATTTAGATATGTCAGAGGCAAAGCTGCCAGCTGACTCATCATCAGAAGACGATGAAGAGCTTGAATTTTTCATCTCACATTTTATCTGCTTCTGAATCTTGCCAAATGCTATACTTTGCTTAGAAAATTGTTGTACAAACCTGTCATGATAGGAATACATTTCAGATAAAAAAATTCAGTTCTAATCAATCAGATGAGTTCACACAGGTTGATAAGATGAACTGTGCTACACAGGATGTATATTGGAAGACTTCGGGATAATTTTCTTGATACAACAATGATCCAGAATGCAAAATATTGTGGATTGTCTGTTAAAACTACACGTGGTGGCTTATCCATACAGTTAGACTCTGAATTTTTTGCCATGTTTTGATTTCAGACAACAAGACATGTTTAACGCTCTATCTAGGAATTTCAATAGATGAAACAAAACAACCCCCCCCCCCCCCCCCCCCCACACACACACACAAAAAAAACCCTTTCCAAGCGAAAGAGTGAAGAGAGTTTGTCTAAGATGTACAAACTTGCAACATGGCATCTACCTTGTGGGTTTTTTTCGGAATGTTACACCCAACATTTACCATTTATGGGTGATGATTTCAGGACCAGGAATAAAAATCACAATCTTCATTAGTTTGTCATGGAAATAATACCATGAACCAAACGCATGCAGAATTTCCTACTATGATCTTTTGATTACAAACACAAAAAACATATATTTACCTAGCAGCAGCATCCTCTGACTTGAAATCAACAAAAGCAAAGCCCTTGCAAATAGGATCTTTTGTCTTCTTGTTTCCAGAAACAGCTGGGATTATATTAATAATACCTTGAACATCTTTAAAAGCTGTTTTCAAATCTCTGTGGATGTTCTTCTTCTTCGGAAGGTTGATGACATGCACACGAATGCCAGTTGGAATAACATCGGGTGCTGCATTGATCCAGTATAGTTTTGCAAAATCAGACTCAAGTTAAATGGACTACACGTTGTTTACCACTTTTGTATTGTAAAAACAATTAATGATACTAAATGCATTTTGAAAACAAACTAGCAATTTACTATATCATGCTCCTCCAAACACTAATAAGAAGTACAATAAAAAGAAATCTAGAAGAACAACATCAACATCTATTTATGGGAAATCTGGAAAGAGGATGCAGGCACTTGGCAATTATGTGGTTGGCAAATATATGCAGCAAGCTAGAGTTACCAGATGTCTACTTCCATTTAGCTTATTAATAGTACATCGTTTACTTTTTGTTTTTGGTAATTCCAGAGCTCTGTAAAAATAAAATAAAAATGATCATAGGTGGGATGACATCACAGCCCTGGTGTGGAGCTAGGCTGACTATTAGCCGAGCATCTTCCTTTAAATTAAGTTTTGAAAACCCCCTTCTTCTTTCTTTTCATTGTCAACTTTGGCTGCAGATACTTCACTAAAAAGTTATTCAAAGCAGCCAAGGATTCATTGTTCTAAATCCCACATTACTGTTTGAGATGGCATTCGCATGAAAGTTCCACTAAAGCATAATCGAAGACATTTCCATTTCAAGTGGAGAGGCCAAATACTTAAACAGTATGTGTACTTCAGGCAATGTCTATGAAAACTCTCCTATCAATGTATACTGTAAGCTAACTGTTAATTGCAATGCTGAAAGCATAAAGCTATTCTCTATGTGTAAATTTCATAAAATTGTTGAAGTATCTAGAACTGATATAAAAACTTTAATTCCTATTTCAGTGTTGTGTATTTCAATCACTGTATGTCCAAGTTTTGATAAAAAAGAAGAGAAACAGTAAAAAGACTCAGGTTTCTTTCTTTGTTTGCTTTTTTTAATAAACAAAAATCGGTAATGGGCATCAGAAGAACACAATACAAGGGGACATTTCCCTATTCTTTGAACCCGTATCCCCATTTTCATCTCAAAGGAAGCTCAAAATGAGAACCTGCAATTAAGAAGTCCATCCAAACTCAGACCTTTTCAGAAGTCCCACCGGGACATTATTTATTGAACTTCATTAGTATATTGCCATCTCATAGTAAATCTCGAAAAAAGTATCTAGTAAGTGAATGTTGCACCAGCACATTATTTTTTTCCTCGGCCGAAGGCATGAGCTTCTTTATCTTGTCTCGAATCTAGGTTCTAGAATTCATCAATTAGGAAATTCAGCTGCCAAAGTAGTGCTGGTGACATGTTTTCTTGGCACTATTTTTTTCTTCAGTACGGGGCCAACTTTACTTGAGGACTTGTATTATTAACCAGCATTTCCTTCTTTTGCTGATATTACAGCACAGACCCAATATAGACAATTAGACGGACAACCCAATTTCCAACCTCAATAAATCCTACTTTTTACATAGGAGCTGGGAAAAATGCACATATGGATGCAATTATTCATGGCTGCCATAGCTGACGATAGAACTCAAAGAAAAAGTGGGAAAAAAAAAAAGAGCAGCACTGACCCTTCCTAGCTTGATGGTGAGTCTTGTTGGGTGCAGCAGGATTAGGATATTTGAGGTTATTAATATTAGCAGCCTGCGCAAGTCTGCTCTGCTCAATTTCTTCAAGCAGCTTGTCTTCAACACGAGTATCATAAACTTTGCTCCCACCAAACCCACGTGGTTTTGTCTCAAGCCACTTCTTCATCTCCCCAAATGGCATAAACTCTTCTTCATCTTCATCTTCATCTTTATCGCCATAATCAAGCTCATCATCGTCAAAATCATCAAATTCATCATCGAGATCGCTCACGACAGCTGGAGGAGCAATGCTTTCCTTTCGTCGAGCATGTAGACGACAAGACGTAAAACTAGTAGTAGAAGTTTTATAGTGGAAATGAGAGCGATGGGCGTGATTGATTTTGAAGACTGGATGTTGGGTGTGAAGAGTTTTGATCGGATTTCTTGGGATTAAAACACAGTAAGGAGAATGGATGGAAGACGCTGGGTTGCCCAAGCCCATCACGATCCTCGACATTTCCAACTCGTCCCTCCTCCTCCTATGCTGATAGTTTTGCTATCGTATCTATTATCTCATTTCTATTATCTACTATCTCTTTCGTCTTCTGTTTTATTAGATTTCTATCCATATCCGTTTGCGGCCTTGGTGTCGTGGTGTAGTCGGTTATCACGGCCCAGTTAAACGGCCCAGTTAAGTGGCCCAAGCCTCAATCCAAAACCCAATAACTTCTTGATTTATTTAGTTGTTTCCAGCGCGTCTTATCACGTGCGCTGGAAGATCACAATCAACAGCATGTACTTAGTCCTTGTGTGGCATCATCTAAAATGACAAATAATTGACAGGCACATAAAGAAAAATAGAAATTGACCGGTCATGAGAAAATATTGATTAGAAATTTGAAAACGCATTTAATAATCATCAGAGCGCCACGACAACATGCATGCCACAGATTAAAGGTTTAGGTGGAATCTACAAATTCCAGCCTCCTCCAAGATTATATTCATACTGTTAGGCAACTTAATAATTATCACGAGTGATGCTAATTAAATTTAACCAAATATTAACAGCTATCCACTTGCATTTTATATTTTAAAATTGTAATAGTAGTAATAATTTAAAATATTTTTTATTTAAAAATATATTAAAATAAAATTTTTATATTTTTTAAAAATTATTTTTAATATTTACAAACCGCGTTCCCGAATACTTTCACTAGTCATTCAAGAAAGCGATAACTTTGATTTTTGGTGCTGCAGCGTGTTTAATTTTTATAAAAGTTAAATTTATTTTTAAAAATAATTTTTAATAATTTTAATGTGCTAATATATATATATATATATATATATATAATTTAACATGTTTTTAAATAAAAAATATGTTTTAAAAGTACTATTCATTACAATATCAAAAACACACTAAATCATGCTAAAGAATAACTAACTAATATGGTCTCAGTTTAAATATTTTGAAACTTATCTCTAAAAGCTATAATATCCTTAAACTGGAACAAATAAATAATTCATTTTTAAATTAAAAGTTATTTAGCTACTGTAAATTACTGTACTTGTTATCTGAAGTTTACAAAAAATAAAATCAACATAAATTAAACTAGCAATATTATTTTTTATAATATAAATTAAATATTTTTAAAATGTAAAAACAAATAGATTATTAGATAAACAACTAGGATATATGGAAGCTAAAAGGGTTAGCTGATAGTTAAAAAATCACTGGAATTCAGACCTCGTTGGGAGGATCAAGTTTTTTTATATATGAATTCTTAGTTTTGACGTGGTTTGTGATTGAAATAAATAGGAAAATTAATTTTGACATTAAAACACTAACTTTAGAATGTCTATGATCACAACAAAAGAAAAAAAGAAAAGACAAGCTAATGTGGAATCATATGCAATTGACTATACTCTAATGCTTTTGCCAGGATCGTGATTATTTTTCAAGAGAATTTGTCAGAAAATTCAAGACAGCCGCCCAAACCTAACGTTCAGAACCACGATTCAACGGGGCTAGACTTGTTGAGTGTCTACCGCACCGCCGACGTCCAAAAGTTGCCTATGGGTCCTATTATACATACTTGTTTGGTGAGCATTGGGGATGGATGGGAACATATACCAGTTTCCTAAGGCCCAATAAAACAAGACTTGTTTGATTTCATTTTCACAATCTAGGGAGGCACTTCAAACCCCCCCCTCCACTTTGTCTATCCAAAGGAGAAAGAAAGAATAAAAAAACCGAAAGAGGAAAAAAAAATGTTAAGCTACTTTTGATAGTGTCTTTGAGAGGCAAATAATAGATAGAAAGGGAAAAACAATTATGAAAATGATGTTTCCACTTTGTATTTAAGAAATCAACGTTGATGCGATTGCAAAATTTAAAGATTTAGCTCCCATCACTACTAGAATATTTAAATTTGCTGATATTAAAGATTTTCTATCCTATGGTGTTTATACTCACATTTCATTAGCAATAAACTTGCTAACGTGATTACGGACAGAAATAATACGTCAAAAAAAATTTTATTAGTGATTTATGGTTATCAATAATAATTTTGCAGATGGATTTACCGATGGACAAAAATAATACTTCACTTTACTCAACTATGAGTCAAATCAAAACCAGAAAACTTCTGCTTACCGGATTGAAAACCAAATACTTGTACTCTGAAACCATTTTATACGTAGAAAAATCATTGATTGTTTGTCTTCATCTGAAATCTCTGTTCCCTTGATACATCACATGTTAAAGCCCGTAGAAGACCACAACTGCTTCAGTTCATTAATTAACGCGAAGATATATATATATATATATATCTTGGACTATTAGGGTTGGGATTGACTATAGATATCTTTGGTGGCAAGTTATAAATTATGAGTCTTATCGACCAATAAGAATAAAAAGCAACAAATAACCCAAATGGATTAAATTTGTTTGTACATAATCCAAGACACATATTCCTTAACTCCATTAAAAACTGAGGATGCTCCATTTAAAATGTTTATGGGCTTTACCATCAAAATGGTGCATCATCACTCTATTTACCGCATCATGTGAATAATGTCATGTTATGTGCTCAGCAGTCTTTGGTGACATGAAAAACATTTACAATCTATGAGTGAATAAGAAGAATCTAAGTTTTCTAGGCTAAGGGGTTTTATCATGGATTGAACATTATAAAAGTTTTGTCTTGACCTATTTTCTTTAGGTAAAATGTTTTTTTTTTTTCATTTGACAATTCTGTCATAATCGGTCTTGCTTAACCCATGATCTAACTTGATAGTGAACACATGTAAAACGATTAATAATTTATTGTGATTTATGCACTCATTCCATAATAGTTAATCAAAGTCTTTTATAAGATTAAAAAAATTGATCGTGCATGCATTAAGTTCTTCATCTATTATTTGACATTGACTAACATAACTCTGATTTATTCCCACAGCATCCATAACCATATTCATATAATGATTACTATTATTATCTACAACTTTATACACATTGCTAAAACTAAATATTGACCCAACCATCCTTCATACTATGGTATCATGAGAAACATATGGTTCTCTCTATGCAAACCAACATATGTATCTCTCAATGAATTTTTTTTGTAGAAGATGCATTGCTGCAACATCTAGATCGATAAATTTTTTTAATTTTTACACTTCTTACATGGATATTTAATACCGCCTCCATTAATATTTCATGGATTAGATAGTATGTAGTTAATAAAACCCTGCACCCCATTATAATAATTCATCCCACACAACCCTTCAAGTAAATCTCGATACATCCATAAACAGTCATCCATTGCTTGTGTTAAATCTATATAGAATACTAATAATAACATATATTGATTAATTACATAAACTAAATAAATAACGGAACATTGGTTTAGCTCAAACTTCTTTAAACTATTTTAATAGTACAACTAATTAATTATTAATTACCTAAATAAATTCAAAATTCTAAACATCAACCAAAAATTTCTACAAATAAATATAATTTTAAAAAATTTGAAACAAACCCTAACACATAGAGATCATACATTCATATAATAAATTTCTATGAAAAAAAGTTATAAAACAAGTCAGCATCCAAATAAAATGCACACATTACAAAAATATGCAATAAAAAATAACATTTTAAAATTAAGTTCAAATAAAAAATGAATAATTTTGCTTACTTGAAGTGGAGAATCCTCAATAAAATTTGAATTAGAACAGTGATGCTAACAAATTAAGTGTTAGGATGGCTGGATTTGTAGTGGGATGTTGGTTTGTGATAAAAATATAGGGGGGTTGTGGTGTTTGTTGTAAAGAAAAATAGAGGGGGGGAAATGAGGGTGGGAGGATCGTTCGTTAGGTCATAAATTAAATATTATAAATGAATTTACCGATGGATTTAGACATGTAAAAATGACATATCATTATACTTTTTAACTTTTTTTTTCATTCATTTTATTTTTATTGTAATTCTCTCTATATATACTAAGAAAATATTTTTATCGGTGTTTACTGATAACTATTACGATGGTATATTCAGTCAAAAAAATTCACAGCAATTTATCAACAAAATATTTATGTCAACATGTCTATGTGCATTTATTTATTTTCTGATAATGCATGATATTGTTCAATTACAAATCATACCACCATAAAAAGAATAAATTAAAACCCCACGATTTCACTCCCAACATCACCCAATTTCTCATCATCAATTTAGACATTGAGCACATGTACATATTGATAAAGGTTGAATACTCTCAATTTCTTATGCTTCGTTTGGTTTGGAACTGTGTTCCAAAGGGTATTTTTTTTAATTTTGATTTTTTTATTTAAAATTATTTTTTTATTTTTTAATCTGTTTGATGTATTATTATCAAAAATATTTTTTTAAAAAAATAATATCTTAATATATTTTTAAATAAAAAATATCTTAAAAACATAATTATTACTGCACTTTCAAATGCATGTTAAACAGTTTACATGATGATAATATTTTTAGTTTGTTGACAAGGAAAAAAGTTTGTAATTATTCGTTCAAAAATAATAAATAAATAAATTCGAGCAAGAGGTTATTCACATCACAACCCTCTTGTTTTTATTTTTTATTTTTTTCGATGATGACAATTTATGATGAGATAGAACAGCATGGAGATAAATAATTACAAGAAAAGAGGGACAGGTGCTCGTAGCCATAAAAAATGTGTATTTTGTTCCCTGTCCACCCATGACCGCTAACGTTTATAAAAAGCTACACAAAAAAACAACCCGAACAAGAAAATTTCCACTCACGAAATAGAAGGACAGAGATGATGAGTCATCACAAGTCCAGGAAATCAACCTGTTAGACATAAAGATAGAATCTTTATATTCATCCTTATATCCCTGTCAACTATTCAGTTTGGTCTCTATATTTTAAATTTGGTCACTTAGGCCTTGGATCTTCTGATTTGTTAACTAGCGCTGTTCAAGTTTACCCCAGTGATCCTTCTGGTAATAAATGATTGATCCTCACAATACAAAAAACAAGGATTTAAATTCATTATATCATCGTAACACACCCAAGTGCAGATCTCCTTTAATGGAAGCGAGGTTTGCCGTAAAGAAAGGTGAGGTGATGTGAAGAAAAGGGTTTATTCATTGTGTCTGCCACTTGATCCATGGTGCATAAAAGCTACACTTGCGCAGCTTCCTTGAAATTGTATCTATACAGATAAAAATCAATCTTTATAATGTGTTCAGGTCTTGCATGAGACGTTGGATTAGAAGACGAGCAGGCTGTTCCCGGATTAAAAGCGATGTGAAATGCCCTAGATGTCTAAAATACCTTCCGAAATATTGAGAAATTAAAGAGTCGCAAAAACTCTGAAAGAACAACGAGCTGACGACCCTCATGTTTTATTTTTACGCGCGAGGAAAACATTGCTAATCAACCCTTGATTCATGAACACACAAGAAATAAGTAATAGATTCAATCGATAATTATGACGAATGGGACAATTTTGTAATCATCAATTAGGAAAGGCAGTGCAATTATTTCAATGCATATCGGAGGCATGTAGGTAATTAATCATTTCAAATAGATTACGTGAAGCTTTTAATTGGGAGTTCAAAATGTTAAATCACATCCAAGATAGGAGAGAGAGGCAGCGCTAAACAGCATGGTTTACTTTATATCATTTCACTAGCTGTGCAGAAACTTTTCAAGAGTTCACTATGTGATATCATTGCCCAATGTTTCGCCAAAAGTTGAGAGAAGTTCGAGCGAGCTTTTATCATTTCACCTTTCATAAAATATTTCACTTTACAATGGAAACTACGATACAGGTTGTTACCCCTCCATAGTTATTAACAGTGCTTGCTGTATTCACCACTCCCTTCTGTAAAATCTATGTATCTTCGTTTTTCTTACTAGATTTGAGGGACCAATTAATGTTACTGACCCTCGACGAGAGATTTCATGTAGTGTGGTGATCTCCGTTTATGTATTATCGTTTGTAGCATCATTTTCTTCGTTTTTCTTGCTAGATTTTAGTCGTCTTTTCAGCTTTAGTCAAAAAATTCTCCGAACAATGGCGTTAAAGATATGCCTTTGTGTAAGAAAATAAATTGTTAAAATGGTTAGATAGAATCTATCATGACTTCTTTTTTGGCTTTTGGAGCAAAGAGAGTAACCATATTCTGTTTAATCGCAAAAGATAGCCTTCTACATTAAGCTCCATTTCGGAGTCTTCAAGCTTCTCGCCCGATTTTTTAGCGCATACTTTTAATAAATAATACTCAAACACGTACGTAAATAAAAAATAGTCTTTCGTTTTGATGTTATACTTGTTGAAACTTGTTCGAATCTTACCTTTGCAGCAGGAGTTTTCTTTCCCTATTCTTGTGGGCACTGACCTGGGCCTTTAGGCTCGTGAAATAATAGATCCTTTCTTATCGTCGGTGCACACGACCTGTCAGTAATAAAAGAAAAAAAAGAAGCCATGGATCATATTTAGAAATTGATGAGTGCTGTAAAATTGCATAACTAGATCCTCACGAAACCTCCAAGTTCATAAATCCAAGGACATTGGAGCTAAATAACCTTCAAGTGGGATTCAATGATGGAGGTATCTCTCCGGGGGATGACCGACAAGTTTCATCAGCTTATGAATGCCACTGGACATTCTATTAAATGAATTTTATTTTAGCACTCGGAGTCAAATATATACAAGACATTTTCTTATTATCGACAAGGAAAAAAAGTTATGACTGACAATTCATGAGGGGCAGCTATTGATTCTGACACCTTGAACTCTTCTCAATTTCTCTACACTGTTCAGCATTGATCATTGGTATCCTCTTGATGTCAATAATACAACATCATATTCAAATCAAAAAGAAGGAAAAAAACAGAAATGGGAAGCTGTGCGCGAACACACAGATGGACTTGTTTTATTCTTTTGAAGTAGTGGAAGAAAAAAGAAAGGTTGAGTCTAGCAGGGGCTAGAGCTAGACTGCCGCAAGAAAATTAAAAAAAATTTGACGAGAAAAATCCAACCGGTAACACTCGGTTCCTTTTAAGAAATTAAAAACTTGAGATGTGACTCAACAGGGCTATATTGCCACTTGCCAGCCATGGATTCAACGCTGGTGAAAAAGGATTAAATTTGAAGAAAAAAACTCGTAATTTATCATAAAAAAAGATATTGACTCTATCACGATAACTGTGCACAAGTCGTGCTTTCATGGAGACGAAGAGCAATACATCAGGATAAGTGGATAACTAATAATTAATCTCTTGAGAATTTAAAGATGAAACAGTGATAATCAAGTGGGTATATTGACAGCCTCCGACAGGTCTGGAGGGGAAAAAGAACAAGGAATCAACGGTGATGAAATGAAGTCCACGGTGCACAAATGAGCCCTGGCATGGCGATAATAAAAATTGCGTCATTATATGCCACGTCTAGCCATGGGATTGGTAGTTTCTTGACCTATAGCGTCACGAGAGGCTCTAAAAGTTTCCATTTAATATTTTCCAGCACCACAAATACATCTCATTGGCGGAAGACCGTCGAGTTATCGTGCCATAAAATTCCCCTCATTGGATTGAGTAATAATGACAGCATAGAAAATTCTTTTTTCACATTATTGTGGTTTCCATAAGCAAAGTGCTGAATGCGTCTCCATGGCCAGTAGCTTTTCCATCATTGGGGGAAAAATCCTATTAAATTTTCAGTAGTAGGTTTGGCAGGACTAGCCAAATGAGATATATAGCCCACAGATTTGACATCTACACATGTGCGTCCATGAATTATGTGATCATCAGCATTTCTTTTGGTGGCAAGCTTTCATTTAGTCAGGTTTATTTACGTTGGCTGTCTTTTAGCTGTAATCTTGAAGATATATACGTAGCAAATAATTACAGAGATGGCTGCCATTAGCACATAAAACCCCCCGAGATTAGCGAGAAAAGTCCTCCGAACGCCACCGTTTTCCTTTTTCATTAATTAATCTCTCTCGGATGGGAAATCGGGGACTAGGAAAAAAGTGGAAAGCAGATAAGCCACCGTTGATGGATACATTCTGTGATCCCGTGGTGGTGATCAGCACTGTTTGATTTCTGGATTTTGCGAGATAGCGAGTGAAGAGCGGAAACACGCTTATGGAGACTTCAGACACTGATTTTACAGTTTTCCCATGTACTTTTGAATCCTTACAATTAGAAACAACTGTAACGCCTATGATGATGGCTACGTGTACTGGCGTCTTAATTCGGAAAAGAACAGTAATTCCTGTCTCTTCATGTCAGGAATTTATTGTTGGGTTTCATTATTTAGCCACTGGATTAGTTAATGAGATTCATTATTGAATTTTACATTAAAATCATAGACAGATTTGTAATCTTCTGGAAGATTTTTCTACTCCTTTTTCCCTTTATATTATCATTTATCATTTCTCGCCTATTAAATCATGGACAGTACTCCTCTACATGCAAACAGCTCATTAGAAAAATAATTTTGATTGTACTGCATATTAATTATTTATTTTTCATGATTTGATATGTATTATGTTTTTTTTCATGGTATTTTTTATTTCAATAAAATAAAATAATACATTTAAGTTAGATTTTTACAGATACTGTACGCTAGTTTATGTATATTTTTTAGAAGTATTTTTTTATTTTTATATTACCATATTAATAACTTTTCAAATAAAATATATTTTAAATATCACACAACTTTATGAGGTGAAATAACCTTACTGTTCCTTAAGTTAAAATCAAAGCTGTCTGTCTTGTCCTTTGTGTTTTCGAACTTTGTCTCTTACACCAAAACTGGTAAGATATTGGCCAATTAACTACTTTTAATAAGTGCGTTTAATAGGTTAACATGTTAGAATAGGACTAAATTGCACATTTTAAAATACGAGTACTTGATTGCATTTTGCTCTTTTTCCCGAAAAACTCCCCCGTCCACTCACTGTCGTGGTTATTCGGTGGCTCATAATCATTCCCGCAACGAAATCTCCCAGGGTGCGCGCCGGACATGAAAGATCCCAGCGTCGAGGTTGTTGGAAGTATTATAAAAAGTTCGATTCAGTCACCGTCTTTCTTGAGACTGCAATTTGGCCTATTTCCAAGCATCGAACTTATGGCATTTATTGATAGGACAAATTAACCCAGATTTTATAAATTTTTGTCTAATAGACCACGTTTGAAACACAAGGATTGGGACTATAAGGAAATCAATTTTACTGAAAAAATTAGAAAAGCTCAAATAAAAAACACCATCTTTTGATTCATAAGATTTAAATATCATCACAGGTTTAGTTAATTAGCAGTTGATAATGAAAATACATGAATAATATATTTAAAATTAGCGGGAAAAGGAAGTAGAGCGGGTTTAAAATTGTTTTATTGTGTTAATTTTAAAAATAAAAAATATATTATTTTAATATTAAAAAAACACTTTAAAGTACTATTTTGAAAAATCTCCACAGGGCTTTGATTAGATGTTAAAAATAAAAAAATAAAAAAGAGTAGAGTAGGGGCTAGGAACGAGTAGGCAATGATAAATCATATGCCACCCTTCGCTTCCCTTCCCTTCCGTCTTGAAATGGAAAATCAATTTTCCCGGTAAAACAAATAACCCCACAGTCTCTTACCTTCGCTCCCCTTTCCTTCATCAATCTACTTCCATTCTAAAATATATAAAAACAAAAAGAAAAACAAAAAAAATTTGCATCCCTTGATATTTATATGGCTATAACACCAAACACTGATGGACATCCCTCCTCCATCTCTCTCCTAGCTCAACTTCAAAAGCCTCTCTAGCTTAGCCCTTCACTACACAAGAGTTTCCCGATCACTACCCGGTGCAGTCTCCGGCCATCATCCGGGCAAGATGAGAGGAGAATGAGAAACTATTATCATCAAAGGCTGCGATGTCCTACACTGATTGCTTATCAGACCTTCTCTGCGGCGAGGACTCCTCCGATGTATTCTCCGGCGAGTCGCCGGAATGCTCGTCGGACCTTGAATCGCACGACTTTGTAGAAGAATCATCCATTGCTGGTTTCATTGAAGATGAAAGGAACTTCGTGCCTGGTTACGATTATTTTTCTCGGTTTCAATCTCAGTCTCTCGATGCTTCCGCTCGAGAACAATCTGTTGCATGGATTCTCAAGGTTTTTTAAAAAATCTCTACCTTTTTCTGATATTTTACTGTATCATGTTTAAGAAACTATTTCAAAGAGATCTGTGCCGTCGAGCTGATCATTTCAGAGAAACTAGCCATTTATCAGCCGTTGGATGAACTGTTTTCAAAGATAGATTTGCGGCGCGCGTTAGATTAACTCAGTAACATGTTCTTACTAATTCGTTTTTTTTTTTTTAAACTATAGGTGCAAGCATGCTATGGATTCCAGCCATTAACGGCGTATCTCGCTGTCAATTACTTGGATCGGTTCCTGTATTCTCGCCGATTACCGGTAATTACTTGTTAAACTTTTAAAAATTATAATAATGCAATATAAAAATAAAATAGGCATATATCATTATAAATCGAGGGACTTAAAAGTAAACGACTTTGACATCAGTAAATACACTTGACTTTTCAAACAATGAAAAAGACGTTAGTACCTCGCATAATAAAGAAAACCAGAGGGGCTGTGGTGAATTATTTACGGATGGAGTGGGGAAATTGTGATTTTTTTCTTCTCAGGGAATGGAAGTCCATCTTTTGAACACGAACCGACCAAAACAATTAGTGTCAAGGCTTAATTTGCCATTAACTTTAACAGTGGATAACTTTGTTTCTTTGAGCGCAATGTGGTTTAATATTTTTTTGGTTTTGTTTTGATTTGGTAACTATAAAAATAAAAAATATTATTTTAATATATTTTTTTTAATAAAAAACACTTTAAAAATAATATTTTAAACTGCCTGTACGCCCAAAGAGGCTCTGTATCTATTATTATGCTCTTATAAAGTTTTGTACTCCGTATGTTATTCTGTTTTAGACTTTATCACATTTTGTCCGTACGTGGAACATGTGTGTATATTGTATGCTTTAAAAATGTAATCATAAAAGTATTACTTTATAAATAAATTAACGGTTGAATAATAATTAAACATTTATAATCGTCATTATCCCTTTTTTTTGTGATAACTATTTTTTTTTTTTTTTTTTTTTAACGATGGTCATTAAATGCATCCTGGTAATTGTTTTTGGTTGCTTTTACTATTTCATTTCAGCAAACCGACGGGTGGCCATTGCAACTCTTATCTGTTGCTTGCTTATCATTGGCTGCTAAAATGGAGGAACCTCTGGTTCCTTCTCTATTGGATCTCCAGGTATTTGCCTGATCATCTGTGACATGAGTAGTCCTCAATTATGACTCAGGAGACTGTATAATTAACCAAGTTAATTCCTGCATGAAGTGATGTGAACTATATTGGTTTGTAGGTTGAAGGTGCCAAATATATCTTTGAACCAAGAACAATTCGGAGGATGGAACTTCTGGTTCTCGGCGTTTTAGATTGGAGGCTAAGATCTATAACGCCATTTAGTTTTACAGGTTTCTTTGCATGCAAGCTCGATCCAGCAGGAGCCTATAATGGGTTTCTGATTTCAAGGGCTACGGAAATCATTTTATCGAATATCAAAGGTAATTGATACAAATACTACATGCATGCATGATATCTCACATGCATTTTTATACGTTTCCGTACATGTAATGACTAGCATATGTATATTTTTCTGGTTTATAATGTGAGCAGAGGCGAGCTTTCTTGAGTATAGGCCATCTAGCATTGCTGCGGCAGCGATACTCTGTGCAGCCAATGACATTCCAAACTTGTCTCTTGTTAATCCTGAACATGCTGAATCATGGTGTGATGGGCTAAGCAAAGTAAGAATTAATGATTATGATTGCGGTTTGGTTGTTTTTTTTAACAAGTACAAACTAGTATCCCAACTCCCATACATATCAAACTCTTTGCAGGATAAAATAATCAGCTGCTACCGGCTAATGCAAGATCTTGTGCTTGACGATAGCCGGCGGAAATCCACAAAAGTCCTGCTACCTCGACTTCGAGTCACAATTCGGGCCAGAATGAGGTCCGGTGGCAGTGACTCATCATCCTCTTCTTCGTCATCATCTTATAAAAAGAGAAAACTAAGTAACTGCTTGTGGGTAGATGACGACAAAGGAAATTCCGAGTGAGGGAGGGGAGAGAGCAATAAAACCAAGAAAAGTGGTTGTGGGGGTATGTTAAAATAAAAGAAAGGTGGTCCAACTTATATGAAAGCCTCAAATATTTTCTTCGAGGGGTTGGAGAAGGAATTGACTTGAGTGATGTAGATTATTTAGTGTATATAGGTTTGGATATGGGAGAGTTTGGTATGGAGATTTTTTTATTTTTTTTAGTGGGCTTTGCCATTCATCATTTAAATGGCATTGCAGATTCCCAAGGGAAGGGAATTCGTTACATTAATATTTTTGTGTGAGAAAGTGAATGAAGGAAGGAAAGAGAGAAATAAAAAGCTTCTGTTTCATATTATATTGTGGAGTCATGGAGTGTCAAGGAAGTGGGGTGCCGAAATTCAATGGCAGCATTGATTTCTGAATGGAAGCGAAGGAGATGGCGGGGCCCTGGGCATTAAGCTTCGCGGAAAAGGAGGCAAAGAAATATCAAAATGGTTTGCAAAGGGAGGGATAGAAGCTGATCTTTTCATCTTTGGCCGCCATTATTGCTTGCTTCAACGAGATGTGTGCATTTCTTTTGATGGCATGGAAATAACATGACTCCCAAAATGACTTCCGACACATGTTGATATGTTTATAGATTTTCAGAGAGTGGTTTGTGTGTCCATGCTCTAGCTAGGTGCATGCCACACAAGTGTGTATGTGTGTTTTTTTGGCGGGAATTGCCTCTTCTGATGGCCTCGATCCACCCTGGCCTAACCATACCATAGACTTTGTCCACGTGTGTGGCCGTCACACGCGTGTAAACTTTTTTATTTTTTATATTTTTTTTGTCTGAGATGGGAAAATTAATACCTGTTTCAGGGCCTGAGTTTAGGCTCGACAATACGAGGGGTCTTTGGGGCCTTTCAAGCGTGTTTGTATCCGATTTTGATCGATATAATAATCTAATATTTTTTTTTCCCTTCGATATTCCTCTCTCCTCTCTGTGCATGGCATGTGATTGACAATAGTAACTTTGTAGCTTTCTGATTTGTTTTATTACTGTACAGGAACTTTTGAAAAACAGGTATGGAATTTAGTGAGGCCACTGCCCAGTGCCATGAAGGGCCTAGCAGATTGAAGCGATTGATTGGCCCCGCAAGTAATAAAAATATATTTCTGTCATGAATACGACTCCTCGATCTTTAGCTGATGTAAAAGTTACGTGCTCTTTCGCCGATTAAATATTTTTTTATAAAAAAATTATATATAGAGAATTTTTTAATATATTTTTATAATTTAAAAAATCTAAATTCAGATAAATCTTTTATGTATATGTGAAATTAAATAAATTAAAAATTATGAGTTAATAAATAAAAAGTTATTAAGAATACTTGAAAATAACAATTAAAAAAATAAAAAGATATATTTAAATTAAGATATTTAAACTCAAAAATAAAATATTTACATGATTGTGCTTGTTAAAATAATATTTTTATTTAAGTTAATGATAATAAAATTAAAAGCATAAATTAAATTAATTGAATAAAATAAAAGAGAAAACAATCATGTAAGGCTGCACATATTAAAAATATTATCTGAAAATATTTTTTATTTTAAAAAATAAAATTCATTCCTACAAAAGATAAAAATAAAATTATAGATGAATAAAAAAACTCTTTAAATTTAAATGCATAACTAAAAAAGTAATCATTATTTAAAAAAAACTCTTCAAGCAAAATAAAAGAAAGAGAGGTATTAATTTAAATATAAATTTAAAAAAATTGAGAAAAAACCATAAAAAATAAACATTAATTTTTTTAAAAAAAATAAAGAAGCAAAGGTTATGCCGACCTAATTACCGGGGTCATACACGAGCTTGTCCTGGAAGGCTTATGTGATTGAGTTTTTTTTTTTTTGTAACTAGAGTGAAAAACATGTTACTTTTTCAAAAAAAAATTTAAAAAAATACAGATAATGTGTTACTTGCTGAGACAGAGGACGCGTTGTTTAATTTTTTTAAATTCCAGCTATTGCAATAGTTGGAAAATCATGAATTTAGTTTTTTTTTTCAGAAATCTATTTTCAACTTGTTTTAATCCAAAATGTCATAGGAGCTATGTATAAATCTATCTATAACGTTAAAAAATTATCCCAAAAATTAAAATCAACTTGAATTTAAAAATCAATCCAAACTTGTATATTTTTTTTACAAACTTTAAAGATAAAAAAACACTTAATATAAACTCTCTCATTAAATGATATTATTAAACATAAATATTATTTTTTCACTTAAATTAATATTAATGATATTTTTTATTTTTCTATAACTAGAACTCAGCAACCTCTTTCTCTCTCCTAGAAAAAACTATACTAATACAAGTAGAAAAAGCCCAGCTTGCAGGCTTTTTGTTGACCACTTCAAATTACTCGGAAGAAATTAATTGTAAACTAATTAGTTTGGGCATGTTGTTAAAGTATACACACAAGTTGGTTCAAGTTTGAGTGTGTGCGCGTAGAGATGATCAAATATCGCGGGAAAAGTCCAAAACCTTAAAAGCTTCTTTTTCCACGAAACATATTTACATCATCTATACTAACACAATAAGAAAAAGCCCAGCTAGAAGGTTGTCATTTAGCCCTAGATCTCCGACACAAGGTCTCTTTATGTTTATTATCTTTTGCATGCATTAATATATATATTAACATGTACAATGACCCTTGTTTTGGGTTTTGTTTTTTAATATATAAAGGTAACCATGATACAGAGGCGATACCCTAGTTTCTCATCGGAGCTTTTCACCTCATCAACTCGTGATCCACATGATTGATCGATGAATAAGCATCCTCTATGTATCACAATCTCTTAAATCACACGCGCATCACATCAAATTCCTGCTTTAATATTGGACCACAAAAGAAGATAGAATAGCAACATACATGTCGACAGTTTCAAGTGAGCACAATTGCGACAGTTCTTGGAATTACCCCGGAACACCATCAATGGCTCCGATCAGCGGGAGGGGAGTCTCCGATTGGCATACATTCTGGTGTTTATCGGCATGGGATATTTGAGTGAACAACCCCGTGGAAAAACCAGTCCATATATAATTAATATATTACTCTCTTTGTACACGGCCTTGTAGTTGGTTCCAACTTCCAACGACGCGGATCCCAGAAGCCATGGTGTGTGTCGGAATCAACTTGGTTATTTATATAATATCTTGAATTAATGTACTTAGATGGTCGTCGTATACGTACGTACGTACAAACCAATTTACTTAACGTGGCGTTTTTTCATTAGACCAGCTTGGTGGGAGCCCTGAAGGTCGGGACCATGTTATATTGTTGGCAATAAAACCCGGAGTCTGCGTATGCATAATTGCGTCTGCGTGACCTTTATATTTATAAATACACATATATATACAAGTAATTATAATAAACGCAAGTATAGTTCAAAATCATGTTGTTGTGTATACCAAAAGAAATACACTGATAAGTGGATAATGTTAGAAGCCCTTGCGTGTGATTTAACACTCGGGTATTCATCCAGTAAACTGGGGGAGGATGATGACTTGATTGCCAGTGTTTTTAAATTATTTTTTGTTTAAAAATATATTAAATAATATTTTTTATTTTAAAAATTATTTTTAATATTATTATATCAAAATGATTTAAAAATATAAAAAAATATTATATTTTAAATAATTCTAATAAAAAAAACAGGTTTAACCAAGATGAAAATCTTCTTTATTTCATATAATATATATAAAAAAGTTGAAGTTGTAAGAATTTGGATTTTGTTAGCAGATGGGGACCACCACTATCCCCCAGAATGCTATTATGCCAAGTGAGTTTGTGTTTGTTGATTAATTGGTAAATGGTAGCTATAATAATTCACCTATAATAGCTTATATCAAAAGAATGGATGCTATTACTGCAGCCACTATTCATAATCATCAGCTGCAAACACTCTTGGGGCCAATAAGAAGAAGGTTTATCTAATTGCTATCAATAATCATGAGCCGCGGACACACTTCCGACCAATAAGAAAAAAGGTATATCAATCTCGATTAACTAGATCTGAATTGAGGTTTATATAGTAATGTTTATTTTTATATTTTAAAATTATTTTAAATTTTTTAAATTTTTTTATTTTAAATTAATATTTTTTTATATTTTTAGATCATTTTAATACATTGATATAAAAAATAAAAAAAATTGTTTTAATGAATTTTTAAATGAAAATTACTTTGAAAAACAATCACAACCATATTTTTAAATACCCTTCAACTATATTTGGAAACGTGGTGAAACCACATTTCTTTAAAATTTATTTTTTAAAAAGAATTATTATTTTTTATAATTTTAAATCATTTTAATATATTAATTTTAAAAATAAAAAAAAATATTTTAATATATTCGGAAATACTTTCAACTAAACCATTACCACAATTACATAGAGGCCCCCTTTCTATAGCACCACTGTTCGTTCTCTTATCCAGACACGTCTTTTCTTCTTCCTTTTTCGCAAAACAAAATGGTGTTCAAAGCGAGGAATCCTAAGTAGAAGCCAAAAGCCAAAAATCCTTTATCCCTCCCAATGAAAGATGTGCGTATGGGAGTGTAGGGAGCAGAACCCTACTCTCTACCTCCTCCTTTCTTCGGGAAATTTCAACTTTATTTTGCGGGCATGACAAAAATGGAGGACCCTAAAATTCAGCCTTTAAAGATGAATTTTAGTCTTAACATCGTGCCTCGTGGGGTTGCTGTAAAAGGTTTATTGGCCCCTTGGGAACTAAAGAGTTCAAAAGATGGAATGATGCACGCAATATATCTCAGATATAGCCTCTGATTCTTTGCTGAATGCAAGACAGCACCTCTCTCTAGAGTCCATAGGGCACTCAAAAGTCGCCATCCTCTGTGTCATACTTTAGCCAAGAAAGAAAAGCTAAAAAGAAGGGAATATCTGATATCGAATATTATCCCACCTTGTACCTCCATAAATTAACATTTTGTCTTTCTAATAGTAGAAAATTCCTGACCTCAGGACAGCCACTATACGCCTACTCTTGTTCCTGTATCAAAGTATTTCCTCCCTGTACGTTTTCCGTCGGATCATGAACTTCACTGTGTATGTTTATACAGCAAATTACATGTTCTGCTTGGCAAAATGCGTGCAAATTACATGTTTTCACCATTACAGATGTCTTGTACGTGGAGTACTAGTATTGTAATTACTAGCAACCATTGCTAGCTAGATCATGATTTTATAGTTGAATATTGCTTGTAATGGGGAGGCTGAATATAAAAAAGGAGGGGAACCCAGGGCTGGCTTTAGGTTTCCAACTCACATGAACTTCCTTGGATGCCATGGAAAAAGAAACTGAAAGGGAAGGAAGGGAGACTACTACTCTCGAGGGAGCGTCTTGCGTCTTTGTCGTGTTGTCCTTTATTGCCTTTGTGGTAGTGCTTGGACCTCTAAGGTAAGAGTGGAGACAAAAGAGCCTTCTCTTGTGTTCTGTTCAGTCACCAAGTTGAACAGCACCATCAATGACCACATCCCCTCGATCTCGCTCGATCGCCCCCATATATGGCGAATTCGAGCGAATAGCACTATATATTCATGAAGAGATGTGTATACACACACACCTTATTAATTTATCTTAATTTGCGCTTTATAAAACGCTATTGTATACAATAATTATGAGAGAAAACCCAACAAAGCTGGCTGTGAGAAGATTAACGTTGCGGGGGAGGGCATCCCTGCTCAGCTAATTCGATCGAGTTTAAAGGGAAAGCCGGGTGGTAATTTCAAGAAAAAGAACGCCAAGGCTTCCAAAAATGGCATGAATTTACTCGGTTTGTGTCAGCGTGGTAGAAAAAGAGTGGAAGGTTATTTGATTGATCGATGCGAAAAAGACATTGCTGTTTGGCCGAAAGCTTCAATGTACTCCGCAGTTTCTTTAAACAAAGATGAGAAAAAGGCCAAAGAACAAAGCAAGTATGCACAGTGACAAGATTGATTGTTGATTATTCAGGGAAGGAGGGGAGCTTTACCAGGAAATTGCTTCTACTTTTTGTTGTTCCTATACAGTAAAAAGATGGGGCACACGGCCTCCTCCCATCAACAAAGCCAAAAAACCCTAGTCCTTGGAGGGAGGGCTGCATCTGGGATTTCCAATTGAGATAGTTTGCAAAGGTTAACTTCAAAGAAACGACGTGGTGTCCATTGGAGACTGGTGTAAAGGATGGATCCAACATGATTGGAGAACTGGAGAGATCAGCAACCGGGTTTAAAGGAAGATATATTTTCGTGTTTTGTAATTAAAAAATTATCATTAATATTTAAAAGATCCCCATTAAAAATAACAGGATTTATTTACTATGTTCAATTAATTTAACTGTTCTTCATGGCATTTATGAGCTCTGTACTTGTTGCTAATTAATGTCCAGTTAATTAAAGAGCAATTAAGAAAAACACAAAGCGACAATCCATCCTAGTGCACTCCACGTCACGTTGTTTTCTAACTTCAGACAACGGGGTAAAAGAAAGAAAAGGCGTGACGGAAAAGACGATCAAATTTCATTCTCTCGAGCTCATATATTTGCTAGCTGCGCAATATATATACATGTATACATGGGGTACCAAGCAAAAAGCTACCCATCGAGCAAAAAGCTATTTTAGGCTTTGATTACTCTTACTTAACGCCATTTCGAGTAAACTGTTCACTTTCTCTTTCTCTTGAAGGGTGTTTTTATTATTTACCAGACACCCTTTGTGACATGTATAACTTTCGAATTTTTTCTCTGCTCGGTTCCCTTTAGTGCTGCTGTTCACACCACAATGGAAAGATCTTTAGGTTAGGTTAGATGTATGAACACTGACCTGTGCATTTTTATACCCTCTCGAGGGGCTGATTTTCGTTCTGCCGAACATTTCCATGTGCCTCGATATACAATACTACGAAAAAGAAAAGGAAAAGAAAGAAAGAAAGAATTAAATCTTTGTGTATCCACATGTTTTTCCTCCAGCCCTTTTTCTATGTTTGATGATGAGAATGTCCCTTCAAACATGAATAGAGTTTTTTTTATATATATATAAAAAAAACCCAGAAGAGAAAAAAAAGAAAAAAACCATGAGAATATTATATAAACATGAAACATCCAGGAAGAAATTGAAATGACTCGTAAATACTTGTATGATATATGATTATCTTTTCATATTAAATCAAATTAAGTGTAGATCTTTTTTATGAATGCATGTAAATATCTCAAATGAAAATTTTTAAAAAATCAGATATGTAGTTGTGTATTATAGAATAAAAAATGAAAGATTACTAATATAATTTTTTTTGTGTTTGTAATTGCTTTAATATAAAGTAAAACAATAACAGCTAGAAATAAAGGAGTTAAACAAGCTCTTAGTTTGGACATGCACAGTTTACTTAAAACTAAAATCAAGGAGGAAATTTAGTCGCACAAAACCAATCCTGAGCTTCTTGACCAGGAGAAAAGGATCCATTGAGCTTGAGAGGCCCATTATTCTTTTCTGGGTTGACATAATTCAGCCTTATGTCTGTGGGTTGCAAGACCCACATGTTTATAACGCATCTATTCAACAAATTCATATTTTCTCAGAGCTTCTAACGCTTGAGGTAGTCCTTTTAATTAGCCATAGTTACAAGTTAAAAAGACCTTAATGGATTGCAAATAATTAAGAAAAATATTTAAACGAAATTTGAGCATAACCTATTTGGGAAAATGCTTAAGTGGGCGAAGCTGGCTGTTATTTTTCTTTCATGGAAAATCATACGAATTTTAGTAAGGAGCTTAATATATTGAATTGAGTGCTATAATTTCAGCTTCAGGTGAGCTCTAGCAACATGCTGGATACCTCATTGTATTACTAGAGAACTTCTTCTGGTGAATATATATTTTAATTTATGGTTTGATGATAAGACAGACCGCCGGCATCTTGTTATCACTTCACAGCTTAACGATCAGATTCATCGTCACTTAACATGGTGGGTATGCTATAAGAGATGATAGAAATTCGAAAGGTTGGGATGGTGAGAAGAGCCTGTGCTATGATCTGAAATTCACAACAAATAATGTCTGCATGCAGAGCATCAAAACATGGACCTACCTGTCACCATACATGTAATAAAACTTCAACAGAACCGGAGGCCCTGTTTCACGGTCAGTATCCTTGCATTGGAGTAGAAAGCATGCATTTATGTTGGTGACAATATCCTTAGTCGTCATTAGCATTAAAAGTGTGCCTAAACTAGCATTAATAATTTAGTGCCAGCATTCTTACAATAAAAGGAAAATCGTGCATCGAGAATGTCCACTAGATTTTCCTGCGCTCTCAGGGTACAAGGTACTTTAAAGGATTCTTACAATAAAGGATTCAATACAACGTAGTTGTTTCATCTTGACTTTCTGTAAGAAAAAAATATTGTTTTATCCTGTTGACTGTCGATGTGATTTGTGTGGTCCTAGGATTTGACGTTATTCTCTACCTTAAACGTGTATGAATTATCTTCCACGAAATCAGTTACAGGTGTCTCCCGATTCAACTTGAATTTGATTTATTGTACATGGCCGAGCTGTGAAAAATCAGGTTAAAAAATTAGAAGAGGATATAGAAGGTGCTGGAGAAGGGAATTGTCAACATGATATGATAGCAAAACTGCTGATCATGAATGGAAATTAAGGTTGTAAAAGTGTTTAGGACAACAGTTATGTGTTTCCGGAGTTCAAAATGGCTGATATGCCAACCACTTCATGTTCATGTAAACCGAGAGTGATGTTACAATCTGATGAGCAAGAAAGGTCGTGGTAAGAATTTAACCCAAAACACCAAATTTGGCACAAAATGACGTGAAGTTTGCTTTCTATGTTGAACTTTGTGGGTAGTGGTTTGCATGTTTCTGGCAAAGCTAGTTACTTTCAGATAGCCCTGTAAACCATCAGAGCTGCGTTCCTTGCACATAAGGTGCAGTTTCATGGTTAAATTGTCGAGATCCTTTATCAGATTAAAGTAGCCTCCCCTCTCTTCTCTTTGTGGGTTGGGGAGTCAAATTTAAAACATTATAGTTGACAGATATTTATAGAAAAATTTTCTACCTGGTATAATGATTTTGGAAAAGGGAACAATTCTAATCTTTAAGCATTGATATGGCTTTCTTTGAAAGAATGACCAGACTTTGTTATTGAAAATGAACAAGAAGAATGTCCCTGGGAAACGATTCAAATGAGCAATTTCTAGCAGGTACAGTAGCGGGCAAGAGGCAGGTTTTGTATCTTCTTTTGAGTCTATAAAAAAAAATATTTTCATTGAGTCTTTGTAGTTGTTGTAGCTGCTAGCCTTATTGCACCTGTACTTCCGCTTCTTTTTCATCAAACATTACTGGTATTAATTTGCTGCTGGCTTGTACTTTGTTCAATCCAATTCCAAGTGCTCTCCTCATTAAAAACATCATCTGGACTGATGACAATCTTTTTTGTGGTGGGATTGAACAATTTGTAGGTTTTTGAATGTTGCTGATTCCAAAAAACACACTTCGTTCACCTTTGTCATCTAACTTTTTTCTCATCTTATCTGGAACTTGTGTATATGCAATACATCCAAAAAACTTTGAAGTAATTAACATATGGCTTTCATCCATTCCAGGCTTTTTCAGGTGTCATGTTTTGAATAACAAATGTAGGATTGCGATCCAAAATATTGATGCTTCATTTCATAGCCTCTAGCCATAAATTCTTTAAAACTCTTATATTTGCTAGCATGCATCTCACCATATTCAGAATAGTTTGGTTTTTCCTCTCCAATATTTCATTTTGTTGAGGTGTGTATGCTACAATTAATTATCTTCAAATTCCATGTTCATTATAAAAAATTTCAGACTCTTTTGAATAAAATTCTCCACCACAATCTGTATGGAGAGTTTTAATGGTCTTGTTTACTTCATTTTCAACATGTGTCTTGAAGCTTTTGAATGCATTAAAAGCTTTAGATTTCTCCTGCAAAAATTAAACCCATGTTTTTCGACTGTAGTCATCAATAAAGGTGATGAAACATTGTTTACCTCTACTTGAAGATGGGTTTATTGGTCCACAAAGATCAGAATGAACTAGCTCCAAGACCTTCTTTGTTCTCCATGATTTTCTTTGTGAAAATTCTTTACGATGTTGTTTGCCAATAACACGGTTTTCACACACCTCGTTGAGAGGAATATTATTGGGAAGACCAATTACCATGTTCTTCTAAAAAAGAGTCCTTAAACCATTGAAATTCAAATGGCCATAACGATAATGCCACGACCACGTTGAATCAATCTCCCTAGCTATAAAGCAATGTTAGAGAGTCTGAATTTGCAGCAGAAACAACCTATTCAGTGTCATCTTAACATAAGCAATTAGACCCCTTGTAGGATCATAAACTTCAAAGCACCATCCTTGATTGTAGCCACGTAGCCCTTCTCTTGTAGTTGTCCTAAACTTAGTAAATTGCTTTTCAAATCAGGAATATAAAAGACATTTGATATAGTCTCAATTTTATCTTCCTTAGTTCTGATTTGGACATAACACTTTCCCATAACATTGATTTTAGAATAATCACCGAAACTCACAGTAGAGTGCAAGTCTTTATTTAGATGAGAAAATATAGACTTACTACCATACATATGATTGCTGCAACCTGTATCTAAGTACCAAACATCTGGCTCACATTTGTTATCCTTTGCATGGAACACCATCAACAAAGTTTCTTCTTCTTTGTTCTCTACAAAGTTTGATTTCTATCACTTTCCTTTGTTTTATGGCAGCTAGGTATAGAATTCAGAACAATAATGACCAAGCTTGTGACACCTATATCAATCCATATTAGTTTTGCCAAATATTTGTTCATACTCTGTCCTTTGCCTCCATTTTTGTTATCTCAACCTCTGCCTCTATTTCTTCCTCTCATGTGCAAGGATTCAACAAAGGTAGAAGCCTTTAAAGCATGCGGCTTTATGATGGCCCTATCATTTCTTCTTTTGTTTATGTACTAACAAAGAGCTCTGAAGTTCATCAAGAGAAAAAGCTTTTATACCCTTGGATTCTTCAATTCAGCAAACAATATCATCATACTTTGAGGATAAAAATGTAGAATCTTTTCAGTAATGATAGTATCATCCATTTTTTCACTATGAAATCGCATCTTATTAGATATCACCATGGTCTTCGCACAATAATCAGTGACTGATTCCCCATCTTTCATTTGTAGAGTCTCAAAATCTCTCCTAAGAGCTTGAAGTTGTGAACACTTCACCTTTGAAGAGCCTTGATATTTCTTCTTCATAGAATTCCATATTTGCTTGGAGTTATCTTTGCTAAGAATTGTCTTCAAGATAGAATGATCAATGGCATGAAATAAATAATTCTTTGCCTTCAAATCTTTTAATTTCAAGCTGTTCAACTCTACTTGTTGTGCTTTTGTTAAAATGATCCCAATTTCTGGTTCTGCTATCCCAAAATCGACCACTTGCCGTTACTTCTTTGATTGTAAGAAATTCTCTATTAGCATTCTCCAATGATTATAATGACCATTAAAACGAGGAATTGTTGCCTGCACAAAACTTGTCTCTGAAGCCATCGTATTACTGCTTCTACAAAAGAAATAATAGATAATAAAAGAAAATTACTGCTACTATGGACTCTCACAAAATAAAGTTACTGTTAGCAATTGCTATTATGGGCTATTTGTGATTCTCACACTGTTTCGGGACTCCCATGCTTTTCTCTCCAATTTGAGGCTCTAATACCAATTTGTTTAACAAATTACCGACAACAAAAAAAAATCGTTTTCAAGGACACTTAGATTTCCCCAAATCCGAAGCAGTCACAAGTTTGAATCTCATCATTCCTATTTATTTACTAAAAAATTAAGCACAAGGTAGTGCATGTATGTGCAAATTTCAAGCTCAAAAAGTTTTTATTTATAGAGGTGTATTAGAAAATAATATAAATTATATCTTAAAACCTCACCTAACAACTTAAGATATTGGATTGAAATGATTCTTTGACAAAGTTTTCTTTCTAATTTATGTTATTTGATAATCTGATCAGGCTGATGAAGGGGTGTTTAAGCCTTAGCTCTTGTTATTGTAAGGCTACATAACTGATTGAGAGTGATGGTAACCATCAGCATTTAAGCCATTTTCTATTTCTTTTGGACCATACAACTTGCTAAAGTTCTGTAACTCCTAATTCCATTCTTTCATTTATGTTTTTTTTATTTTTATTATTTATTTTGAAGCCCTCGTTTCTCCAGACATGGTTCCTTTTCTGATCTCGTAGGAGCCTTGCATTTGCTCGACTTGATAACAGTTAATAATTGAGCCCCAGAAGAAATATCTGACCTCACAACAAAATAAGGACAATCATTGAGACAACTTCCATCAATTGATTCCAACTTTTGTGCTTGTTTGGCCCAGCGTTGGCAGTGTCTCTGTATGCTACCTGATTGTTTGATGCTTCAAGTAAAAACGCAGAGGATTCACATTTTAGGTTAATGCTACCTAACTTGTAGTGTTGGAACCAGATATTTAGTGACTTCTTGCGCAAGGACCATGGAGGACGACGACCTGGGACTTTATTGCCGGAGCCATTCACAGATGAGCTGTGGTTTCTCTTAAGGGTAAGAAATTTCCTGGAGCACCTTTGTCAGCAAGGGCATCTCTATTTTGGATTGCGAAGCGAGGAACTCAAACCTACCAAACTAATTTTTTTTAGTTGTATTTATGACCTTTTTCCAAGTTGTTTTGGCATTTTATTCGAATTCCTGGTCATTAACCTTAAAGGCACAGGATATGGAGGCAACATAAAATATAACTGTTAAACAATATCAGATCCATTGCCTCTTTGGTAACTGTACAGGAGATTATTGCTTGAGAATATTTTTTCTTCTGGGAGCTTAAGTTGACAATGGCACAGATAATTATCCACCGCCTTTGGTTGAATGACTCTATTTTGCTGTGTATAAGACAAGACTGGATACATGGCACATCTGTCCATTTACTGCGAAATTCTGTTAATGGTGAAAGCAATCTGTTGCGCCTTTTATTGGCTATTAGGCAGGTTGTAATTCGACATATCCTCAGCTTGCAGCCTCAGAGATGCTCTGTAAGGAGGGGCGCCATGACTTTGACCTTTGTGAAGCAGAGTTGATAGACGGCGTCCTGTGTCGATGTCTTTCATGTTTAGGTTCCTGAATTATCACAGAATCATTAGAGTCGTCATTACTTTTGAACAGGGTTCAAACAATTAATTTTTTATAGTCTTTCTTAATCCTATTCAACATGCATCAAGATTGTTGGCGAAACAGAGCAGCCCTGTTGTTCTTTTTTGGCTCTGGCTCTCCCACTTGTATTAATTTGTGCATTTTATCTAAACAACAGTTACTATTTCAGGGTGGAAAAGAGAAAAGAAAAGTAGGTGAGAGGGAGAGATACCTTGCAATCCTTCTCTGTGTTAGGCTTCTTTTCTGCCTCACAATCTGTGCTTCGCTTCTTCTCTGGTGCTACCTGCAGCTGTGACTTATTCTCGTCAACCGACTCTGGCTGCTGCTGTCTCTTCAGTTTTGCGTACTTCTTGGCCCGTATCACCTTCATAACTTCTATAACCACATAGGGAAAAGGGAAAATCAGAATTTTATCGCCATACATATACTCGACAGATCTTGGTTAATCAAAATAAGCATCATAGATGGAGAGTATTGAGAGACTAATCAATAATCACAAGCAGCAGCATTCTAGCGATATATATATATATATATATATATATATATATATATATATATTCTAACCTTGAGTAGTAACAAGGCGATAAGCATGACCAAGTGTAAGAGTATCGCTTGGCCTGAGAAGCTTAACACGGGTGAACTGCACAGTTTTGACGTGTTCTTGGTTTTCTTGATCTCCAGATACAGGCAATGGAATGATCAAAGAAACATAGTGACCAGGGTTCATTCTCATCACCTCACTAACGCTAACTGGCCAATATAACCTCTCTATCTTCCCACTTGGATGCTGTATAACCAGCGCTGCAGCATCTATGGCTTGACAATTCCCCATCTCTCTATTCTCTGTCAATCCCTCTAGTTGGGAGTGAGTGAAAGAAAGAAAAGGATGAAGAAAGACAAGGAAGGAGGCGAGGCGAGGCGAGGTAAGGACAAGTCTCTTTCTACACAGCTCCCATCACCCTACAAATATGAGTACTAGTGTTAGTAATAAAGCTCTTATTCATCAAGCACAAGCAGCAGGCCATCTCTCATTTCCCAACTAACTCTCCTCTCCATGTGGGTCAATTTAAAACAAAAAAATAAAATAAAAAATTGACATTTAAATTCTCGGTATCGCTAAAACACAAATAACATCAATATTAAAGACTAGCACTTATCAATACGCTATGCAATATCATTAATTAAAATAAGTACTGGTGTTTAAAATAATCGGCACCGGCATGGATCCTGGAAGCTGGTGGGGTTGCCACGTGGAGAGGTGTCAGGAGATGGAAGCGTGGCCGGCCATCCTCTCCGGTATCGACGGGGCCAAAGGTTTTGACATTAATTTAAAGAGTTACACTATGATTTTTAGACGTGCAAATATAGATAGATAGAGGTTGTGCTACGGTTTGCTGCCGCCTCAGAATATAATGCCCGAGGCAAGGGTTATCAGGTCAGGCGTGTGCGAGGGAGATTCCCTTGCTTGGACAAGGACACCTCATCATCTTATCCACGTCCTTTGCTCTTTGCCTGTTCTTTCTCACAAAAAGTTCATCAAAACTTTGGATATTTTACCACGTCCGAGCTTCCATATTGCTTGAATGTACACTGTTTCTACTTTTGTCTGCCTTCATATTCTCAAATTACTGAATTTCTATAGATTAACCTTGCAGAGTTTTCTTTTCTTTTCTTTTTTCATAAAAAAGAAGAAGAGGAAAGGTTAAAGTCTTCTCGAGTTACACAATAGAGGGTAATTACCTCCTGTTACATGGTCATAATTGAAAGAAAAAATGTTCATTGGAACTTGAATCTTGTCTTACATACTAATCTACAGGCAATTAGGCATATCACTGCTAAATTAAATTTGCTTACCTCTTGTCGAAGTGCTTTAGATGTTCTCATTTTCACATATGACATGCAAGGGCATTGCAGCCATATAAGCAATTTAAGAATCCGATTTTTTTTTTAATTTTTTTCTCAAGCAATTATATACATGCATTGTTGGTTTGAATATATTATCATGTGATTGTGGGGTTTGTTTTTGTGGTCCGATATGCTTTAAATGTTTTTTAGTTTTAAATTAATTCTTGTGTGTTTTTTAAGTTTTCTAGCTATTTAATTTTAAAAAATATAAATAAAATATTAATTTAATATATTTTCAAACTAAAAAAAATTTTAATTTTTTTTTATTATAGATAAAAAAAAAAAGTAGCATAACTTTTTTGTGGGAGGTCCACAGGCCACAGTCCGATGCAATTCAAATGGACTCAAATTAAAGTAACACATCTTGGTACAGAATAAATATTTTGTGCTTTGATTAATACATGTTAATTAACCAAATTAACAAGTAAGACAATTTTTTAAGTGTGTGGAAGGAGGTGGTTTTATGAATAGATGAAATGGAGACTCGATCACAAGGGTGTTTTCGTCTTTTACCAGGATATGAAGGTATGAGCTTTGCAAGATAGAATCATTTCTTATATTAAAAAAGAAGAAGATAAAAGAATTAATCCCTTGCCCGCCTGGACATGTATTTTGGGACGATCAAGAATAGCAAGGAAGAATCTCTTTCTGGAAGGTTGCATACCCTCTTTCCATTTAATACATTAAAAAAATAACAACAAACAAGACAAAAATAAATAAATAAAGAAGGAAAAAGGACGGATATATACTAATATAGGACCAACCAGCATTTAGAAAAGAGAGGGGAGCGAGAAGGAGGCTGCCGGATTTGATTGTTTGGAAGCAAAACCCACCGGCAGTCACCAACTAAAGTGCCAGTGCTGTGTCTTCCCTCGCAAAAGCCAAACGTCGACACAGCGATCTGACGCGATCGAAGATAAAACCCACGAATCATTTGTTTATTTATGTCTAGCTAGGTCATCCGGCTGTTCATAATTTATGAATTCGTGATTGGATTACGAGCAAGGATAACCTAACTGGGTTACGTTAAAGAGAAAAAAGGACAGTAATCTTCGTGAGGATCTTTGACTCTTGTGCTAAATCTACAGAGGTCCATGCTAGATTATCAGTTTCCCGATACGTATGAAGGGTTTACTTCCATGATTCACATGTGTGCAAACATCTCTGATTACTTGTCAGTGCATGCAAGCCATGTGAGGTGTCGGGGTTTTTCGGATCTCATATTTAATGGCGAATGGACTCTTTCTTGTTCAAGCATGACTGCTGTAGGGGACTACACCCTCTAATTTAAAATGGAGGGTCCTTAGCCTCTTGTGACAATGGTGAGGCAACCATGTACTATTAAAATGGTAGTGGTCTAGAATCTAAATTTATATGCTCTCCATATCATGCCAGTGGATGCAGCTCAGACTTTACATTAATGTTGAGAGATTGTAGTTCCTTGTGGGGGCAGCAAGATTACGTCTGGTATCCCTCTATGAACATTCTAATTTCCGATCATAGCTTTCCTACCAAACGCCGGAGGATCAGTCTTGAGGGTGGTCTTGCTAGTGGGGTTATCGCTGTTTTCTTTTTTATTGTTTATAGGACACGATGATCGTCTTTAAAAAAAAAAAAAAAGAAGTTGCTTTCTCTACATTCTTCCCCTTTAATACAAAACACGAACTATCCATTCAAGAGTGAGTACTTGAAGGAATGTCTATTGCAAGACAATATGTGTAAGTTTAATTAAAGAGGAGATGGTCTTGTATACATGTTCACCTAATTAAGCTATCAGCTGGTGCCCACTGATCCCTTGGCGGTCGTCGTTTATGTACAGCGCTACCAAATATTCCAGCTTGTTAATGGATGTAAACACCATCACAGGTCAGTACGATTTGTACACCAGCAGATCACAGAGAAACTAGATTTGTGTAATCCCAGGAACAGGAAGGTGGATATGGAAACAGTAAGCTAGCTAGCTAGAGGCATGTTCATGAGATTATGGATTTGTGTAATTTACTCCCTAATTAACCAGATCGTTTCCAGGTAAGGGTTCCATGAGCAATCTCGCACTCTTGTTGCTATTGGTTTCGAAAACAATGATCAACCAAATTACTCTCTGATTTTTGCTGCGGTATGCTATGATTATCCCTCTATTTAGGAACCAGGTGGACACTAAAGGGCTTGCTTTTAATGAACATTACACTAAGCTCGTAATCAGAAAGGAGAGGAGCATTGTCAACAAGCACTAGTGCTAAGATGGAGGGATTGGGATCAATTTGAATATACAAGAACATACGTGTCCCATTTAGGGAAACGAAAAGGTTATAATATTCATTAACAGTGGTGTCCTGTAGGAATATAATGGGATTTGCATCAACAGCATTAAATTAAGGTCAAAGATGTGGGCTTTCTCCACTTTTTAATTATTTATTGTCGTACGTGCATCTATAGAAAAACTAATCTGCCTAGTATTTTACTGTTTCAATTACTCCGAATTTACAGGTTTTTTTTTTTCATAACCATAAGTTTCTTCTTTTAAATTCATTCATTTTCACATTGTTTTAGATTTGCCTTTCCATTTTGCTTCAATTAGCTTATTATTGGTTCTGCCGTGTCAAAAAAAAATCCCAACGTTTAATTTATGCTCGATTTACAAAAATATTTTGGATTTTTTGTTTAATAAATAATTGAAAATAAATAAATTGAAATTAAGCTTAGTTTTAAAAAAATTGTTTTATGTAACAAAGAGGAAGTACTTTCAAAAATCGAGGAAGGAAAGAGAAGAAAAAAAATATTGCTCTTCATAGACCCATTGAAGTCTCATTGATTACGTCCTTCTTGGGAAATGTAGCCCGAACGGATATTTGTGAAAATTCAAAAAGAAATTCGCTAATTTTTTTTATAAAATATATTTTTGAATTTTCTTGTTATATTAATGTTAAAAATAAATTTTTTAAAAATAAAATATATATATATATATATATATATATTAATCAGTTTAATATGTCATTGATGTCATATTACACGAAAAAGAAATCACTCTGAAATTAATCAACTTGATCTTAATTTAATAAGGTACATCAATTCAAAAAACTATATTTTTTTAAGCATGTGCTTCTCGGTTACAAGATCTCGGTTTTTTTTTAATGTTATAACAAGCACCAGCAATGCTTGCACATTTCTTTTCACGTTGTGTAAAAAGATAATTTGACCCGCAGCCGAGCATAGTATAACTTCCTAGTAACGATCTATACAAACAGAGCCTAAAGATTTTAATTAATACTATATGCATAGCCTTATCAGTAGTCGGTAAGTTCTTGAATGTTGCATTAATTAAGCAACCTTTGTATATATGGAAGTGTGATGATCAATTCTAGCATTGGTATATTCTCTTTATAATGGAGAATTTCAATGGTCCTTAAACTATATAATGCAGCTGCAAGCATCTTCTTCTGCATTCCAAATTCCAGCTAGTGGAAACACCTTTTTAACTTGAAAAAGAATCAATCCTTTGTAATGGTGGGAATTGTTGTAGGAGATATTTATGAATATAATAAAAATTATTTTTGTTTGAACATATATTAAAATAATATATATTTTTTATTTTTATAATGTCCCGAAAGACTTATCATGTAAAAGACGTGGCATTGTTATTTCACAAGGAGCTCACTAAAGTTATCAATGGAAGAATAAAAAAATTCTCCTATTAATAATTATCTCCTATAATTTATGGATAGTGATACGCTTCTCTTTGATCAAGATCCTACTATGATGTGATTTCATAATCATAAATTGGCATCTTTATAAAACATAATTGGGTCAAAGTAGGTTATGAGCTCGAGGAAGGGGGAAAAAAGGTTGCAGGAACTTTGTAATCAAGTACAACAGGGAAATAAATGAAGGTAAACACATAAAGATTGAGCAATAATCATGAACATATTTTTTTAATAATAAAAAAAAACTAATAGTTTGAACGACTTTCTGTTTCCTCTTTTCAAATGATGCCCTACATGTTATATGTTTTTATAAATGTATAGAGTATCAAGGTATAAATTTCAATAGGAAATGTAAAGTGTTTTTTTAAATAATTTTTTATTTAAAATTATATATATAATATATATTTTTTATTTTTTTTATTTTTAAAATTGATACATAACAACATCAGAAAATATTAAAAAATATTAATTTAATATTTTTTCAAATTAAAAATATTTTTAAGAAACACTTAAAAAACAAATCACTCTAAAACACCTTAGGATCTTCGTAGATCTTGTGCAGATAAATCATATTCAAAGTTAAAATCGCTTGCTGGAAATTACAGAAGGACAGTAACATATATAATCAAGACCGGATAAAAGCTCTGGCCACCAACAAAAAATCTTGATTGTGTTTTTCTAATTGGCAAAATGCAAGAGGCATTATTAATTACATAAACATGTTATGCTTGCTAAGTTTTGCTAAATACGTGATTTGTGCTGGCGTTTGTAGGAAATTCATGCATGGGGAAAGAAAAAAATCCACTTTTCGCAGCTTTTGCAGTTGCTGATTGAAACCTTTGCTTACCGTGCATTATACGTGAAGATAAAAGGTACTTGACAAAAAAAATGAATTATTGGGTCTGGCAGGGACATGGCCGGTGGTTACATGAGAAATCAGACATAGACACGACGGCCGTGTGGTGGTCGCCTTGTCACCCTTACCCATCTTATGTTTATCATGTCAAGAATGCCGATTGTCTCGCTGCGTGGAAACACTTTTAAAGAATATTCTATGCATCAAATTAAGGTAATTTTTCACATTGCGGTTAAATTATGTTTGTTAATAAAAAATTTAGTTTAAAATTATTAATGTTTTAATATATTAAAAAAAAACTTTAAAAATCAAAACCTGAAACATAACTTTACTTCATGTTAGACAGCAGCTTCAGCTTGCTGTCAATCTAGAAAAATCCATAGAAATCTTAATCCCTTTTTTCCTTTCACTAACTAAACATCAACTTAAAGTACCGATGCTCCGTTTGAATTCTGATGGGTAACTCTGTTGAATGCCCAGTACGCTTCCTGTGATTTCTTTCTTTTTCATCAGTATTTGTCCGAGGTTGTTTCATGAAACATGAACAGTAAAGATTATTTCCAGTTCGGACAGCTTTTTTCTTCATTTTCTCATCAAACATGGCATCGAGGATGCTATACACGCTCCTATCTGTCTTAAGTTTTGCCAAATAAACGCAATGATCAATGAACAAATAAAGGTACTGTATGAGTGATTGTACCTCAAAGTTGAAAACTGGGTATCTACATCAGCTAAAGTAACGGGGCGGTAGAGACTTGAACCTAATAAAGTGGCGTGCGTTAAGGGTTGATTTCAAAATTCTTTACAGGAGAGACACCGAGATCAAAGAGATTTGGCAGAGCTATTTTGATCAACTATTCGATTCCACTCATGCAAATGACTTTGGGAACCTTAGGATTCCGTAGGAGGATGGGGACCTCAGCTGCACCAGTAGAATTAGGTCTCCTAAAGTCAATGAGGCCTTGAAGAAGATGGGAATAGGAAAAATATGTGGCAGGAGGGTATCCCCCTATTGAAGCTTGGAAGAGTCTCGGGAACATTGCAGTGGCATCAAGGATCTGTCTTGGCCTAGTTGTGAGTGAGCTAACCAATGGCAAACAGGCACGAAGCACCGTGGTGTGTGCTTTTTGTCAATGATGTGGTTTTAGTTGATGAAATGAGTGAGTGACTCGACAAGAAAAGCCATGGAAGAGTACCCTTAAAAGTAAGGATTTCAAAGCTCGGTGGAAGCAGGACGAAGAACATGCACCGAGTTTAGTTCTCCTAAAAGGAATGGAAAAGAGGTTAGATAATTAGGATGGAGTTGTGTGCCGAAGTCTAGTTCTCCTATAAATATTTAGATTCCTTCCTCCTAAAGAATGGAGAGGCAACATAGAATCGAATAGAGGGTGACTGAAGTTGAGGAGTTCTCCAATTATGTGGTATAAACATAAAATTCCTACAAAAAAAAAAGTATAAGAAAACCATGTAATTACAACATGGTATGGATAGTGGTATTGAAGGGTTTAAAATCTAAAGGCGGATCTATAATATGATGGTATAAAATGACTCATAAAAGCTGATTTCATTTACTTTGAAATTGAGACTTTTGTCAAAGTTTTTATTACTTGGGTACAAATCACCAAGCCTAAATTGTTATAATAATTATAAAAATAAGTTTATATATATTTATATTATGGATGAATTTTTAGTATAAAAAATATTAAAGTTAGGAATTATGGAATTATGATGTTTCAGTGTCAAATTTAGCTATGAGTATATGTTTATCTAAAATAAAATAAAAAGAAAGTGAATTTTAAATTAATTTCAAATAACAATGTTTATAACATTGTGTGCTCTGAAATTAAAAAAAAAATCATGAGAGCGCAGAGAAGAGAATATATGTAAATATTTACATGACTTGGTATAATTTTCAGAAAGAAAATAGGAATGAATTCATTAAGAAAAAAAAATAGAAGTAAGAGAGGAAACAGTTCGTGATGGGCCGAGCACTTAGTCCATGTTGCAGGTTAGCACACAGTCCGGCCCAATTGCAGCATCAAATAAAAGAAGGCTCCCAGATCATCAAGCAGAGAAGCTTTGAGGCGTCGTTCAGGTGGGGCTTCTGTCCTGATTTTCTTAGCTTGCCGGCCATCATGCAAAACCATCTTTCAATTTATTTTCTCAAAATGCATCAAAACGTGGTTAATGATATTTTTGGTATGTATACCTCTTTAATTTTTTTTTTCGAGCATATCAATTTATATTTTTATTATTTAAATGTGTGAACTTTTAATTTTTTTAATCAAGTGTTTTTATTAGATACTGTTAAGTACATGCTTACATAATCATTAAATTGTTGATGGGTTGACCACATGTATATTTATTGACCTAACAAGTTTTGACCTTAGTCAAATTATCCAAAAATCCAATGGATGGTGTTAGATACTTCATGGTTCCAATGAAATTATATCCAATTTTTATTTTTTTTGGTTATGTCAGTGGTTTAATTGTAAAAATGATTTTAAAAAAAAAAATTAAAAACGAAACATGCCAGCCAAACTGTCTCAATGCTAACCAAGCTCAACTTCAACAATTTGAGATCTAAGAAGAAACATGACAGATAGAAGAAAAGTAAAGAATTAAACAATAATTATACATGCATTTATACCACTGTAGTTTACTTGTTTTGTTGATCTGAAATGAGGAGAAAAGGTTCGTCTTGTAGTGTAGTGCCCAAAACGAGACATACGAGGGCATGAGAGCCACAAATATAAGTTCAAAATTAGATGTCGGAAGATCACACTGACGGGAAGAACTTGTTGAGATTGAAAGGCAGAGAATAAAATTCTTCACTTCTTGTGTCTGTCTTGAATGACCGGAACCTGTCCCACCAGTGCATCCCTCTGTCCTTCCTGGTTACCGTGTCTTTTTTATGCAATGTGACATCCAAGAACATTGCCAAGAAGCCAGCAACAAAAGGTTCTGACGAGAATGGAACGTTGATCATGTCATTGAACTGTCAGAAGATACAATATCATGAGCTTCCTCGTCAATGAACGGGACAAAATTGGTCAAAAAATCTGATTAGAGGGAGAGAGTCATAAGCAGTTACCCATCTTGCACCAGTGTGGACTGGGGCATAACCATGAATTGCTGTGTACTCATTGAAGTATTGTGGTATTGAAAGGCCCATGAAAACAGAGAACCCAAGAATAAACTTCGTTTTGAAGCTGTTTAGGTTGCAGAACTGGAGGATACTGAGACCTGCTGAACCTGTTCATATGATGAAAGAACTGTGATTTCATGGCCTTGAACTGGATTATATGGTAAGAACTCAAAAAATTCAATAGGACATACCAACGTAGGCAAAGAAAAGGCAATATAAAGCTGCAATAATTGGAGCTGGAATTGAAGCAAAAACAGCTCCAAATTTTCCTGCAGGGAAAAGCTAGTAAGCAGCATTGTACTTTTTAATGGAGAGAGAGAGTTACATGATTCACTCACCAAGAATGGAAAAGAAAATCATGAACCCTGCTGATATTTGAACAACCCTTCGACTGCCAACACGTGTCAATGCCAACAATCCAGCATTTTCACTGCAGTTAACCGAAGCGAGTTTCTGATTTCAGTACAAGGGAGAAATAGAAAAGGACCAAATTTGGTGGGAGATTAAAAAGCTTTTTCAGTTCAAAGAAAAGGAGGATTCTACGCATGAATCTTACACAGATACTGATGATCCACTCCCAGTTCCAAATATTCCGGAAAAGAGAATTCCAACTCCCTGAGATCAACATGAAAGAGATAATAAAAAAAAGGGTTAAAACACTTCGGAAAATCACTCAGCCAACCAATCAGGTTGCAGTTACAAAGGGTGTCCAGCTTCAGCCATGGAAAATTCAGTGAGATCGTATCATTCTGTCATATCATTTTGTTTCAACTTGTATATAGTACGTTCAAACTATGCAAGGGCACGTAAAAATTTGAGCTTGATTGACTATCTATAGAAATTTGATTAAAAGAGAACTGTACCCTCTATATTTTCTGTTTGTGTACGGTGAAATAAGTACACTGCAAATTTATAGCAAAACATAAAAGCTATACCTGCCAACCAACACCACGGCTAAGTATAGAAGGTGGAACTGGAGTTGCACTTGCATACCTAGATACAGCAATGAAGGCACCAGTGGACTGTTTGAACACAGTGAAAAATGAGCGAGTAAATTTCACAGATTATGAATCAAGATACAGCAATGAAGGTACGGGTTGACTGTTTGACCACAGAAAGTGGAAAATGAGCAAGTAAATTTCATAGATAATGAATCAAGAAAAGCTGTCAAGTCCTAACAAGGTGTCGTCGTCAAGTTAAACATTTCACGGAGTAAAAAACTCAAGTTAAACAGAGGTTTTCTCTAAGTGTTGAACAAGAGCCAGACATAAGGTGATTCCAAAATTTGTAATACATGCGGGGGGAAATAACATATTTGAGGCAATTTAATTATTAAATAGAAGAGAAACTGCCTGCTTCAAAATTTGTTGGGTTCGATTCCATAAGCATGAGCTGAGGAATGAAAGAAATTTGGAACACTAAATGGAGAAGGCACCAATTCATATTTAGTAATGCATCTGAGTCATAGCCAAAAGCAACCAACCTCTACTAGTGCAACAAATGAAGTAGCCATCATTGCAAAAGCCTCTCCGGCATCAAAAGTAGGAGCTCCCCATTGGAAAGGGTATGGAACTCTTATCCTACACCAAACAACAATATACAAACAACTATGAGGATCGGTGAGCACAGAAAATTATACTACATTTTGACCTTTTATTCATCAGAGCTGTGACTTTAAAGGAATATCCTTTTGATTACAATTGAACACTTTAATTGGTCGCTTAAAGGAAAAACCCTAGTTACTCATCCATATAGTTAATTTTGATTTTACATCAAAGGATGTTCAGGTTAAATGAAGATTCTGTAAGAGCCTTACCAAGGAGAAGCACCTATAATTCCTGCTCGGTCAGTTCGGCAGCTAGTTTGGGTTGTGGGTCCTGCATTCTTATATGCCCCACTGACAGTGAGGAGGTGAGCATAAATCCACACAATGACCACAGAGAATATAACAGCAAACCGATCAAATACAGCCCTCTCCCCTCGTATCAAATGGGGCACATACTGCAAAAGCAGTCAGATTATTTACTCAAATATACACAACCTCCAAGAAGTAAGCCAAAACGTTGATGTTCTCATTAAAGTCCTCTAACGCACTTAAATGCACAGCACATAGGGATTTATACCTGAGAGAATATTAAAAGAAAGATGATCTGTGGTAGTCCAATCTCCACACATTTTGCAAGCTAGAAATCCCAAAGCCGAAGTCATTAATGAATACTAGTAGTAGATGCAGTTTTAAACAAGACAAAAGGAGGAGGAACGGAGCTTAAATACATACTAAGGGGAAACCAAATTCATAAAGCCCAAATCCAGATAGAGCAACCAAAGGAACGGTAGATAATGGACTCAAGAGCCTGGCCAAGTATAAGAGAAAAACAAAACGTAAAGTGATTGATGTTATTGTGAGAAACTTCTTCCGTATAACCAAGCCATAGTGACTTTCCCAATTATAGAATCTGATAATTATTTGCAAATCAAGTTAGTATATCATGCCCAAGTCATTACAATTCAGAACTAAATCAAGTAAAACAAAAACGTAACTAGATGAGAGAGGAGAGCAGTCCAACAGAGTGAACTTCAATTAGAACACTGCAAAAAACAACTGGTAATGATTTTAAATAACAAGAATTTATAAAACCTTGCAACATTTCTCCAAAGGCCACTGAAGCCAACAACAATCTGAAGAGTTGAGGCAACAATGAGGGCACCTTGAATTCCACGCATTATCTTTTCAAATTTCTGCAACACAAAAGATAGTTGAATAAGAATCATATATATCAAGTTCAATGTACACAAAGTTTAGTAAGGCCGTATCTACGCAAGGAAAAATCAAAGGTAACCTCGACAGGATCCACAATGGCACTGTATCGACCAGCCAAGACAATCGAAATGGTAGTCGGCAAATAGCTATAGGAGCCTCCAATAACAGCAGGCAGGCGAGTACCAAACAATGTTTGCAAAAACGTATTTAATCCAGCCACGAATAGCAATGTTTGAATCATCTTCGCCTTTTCCTCCTGAAAACAGTAAGGAATTCACATAAATTTAGAAACAAATACATCGTAACTGATATAACAGAAACAATAAACATCAAAGAGCAGAATCGCTTACATTTCTGCCCCCCATCTGAGGAACAAGAGTGGTGGGTATGAGCACTGTTGTCCCAAGCATGACCAAGTAATGTTGGAAGCCAAGTAGAATTGCCTCAGCTGCATTTTTTGAAACAACCCCAAGTATCATCAAATCAAGAAACAAATGGAGGGAAAAACGAATAAACATACAAATTAAATGGATTCTATCAAATTCATAAAAACTACAGCAAATGCCAGTACAAGCAAAAGAAAACTAGAAACCCCAATGCTCAGAATGTAAAGATTAACTGATTTTGCACTCAGAACAATTGAACCAGTCATGAAGCACCCAAAAATGATTCAAGAAAAAAAGAACAATAATGACCAAATAAAACAACATGGGAACAAGAAAACTTGGGATTTATAAACAGGAATAGGAAAATTTAAAAGGTGGCAACAAGGAAAACAGGGGAAGTGCAAACAGAAGTATCAAATGGGGTGATAACATGCCTAGCAATGGGCTACTAAATATAAAAAAAAACGTAATATTCCATAATATACAAAAAAAAAAATAAAAAAAAAATAAAAGAGAGACTGACGCCAAGGAGGAGGGCTAGTAATGCAGTAAGCAATATTTGGAAGCTGATCCTTAACAAGATGTGGCTGCAGCTCTTCCTGCTTTGGTGGTGGCGCGGGTCCTCCACCTCCTGCCATGTCCTTTCTCTCTTTGCTGCTCCTTTTGCTCCTTCTATCCCAAATCTCTCACAAAAATATATATAGTAAAACCCTAACAACAAATACCAAACCACTAAAACAAAGATGCCACAATCTCCCAAAACGAACAAAAAAAATAAAGAAACCCCAGAAAACCAGCTAATAAGATAAGAGGCCAAGCCTTGATTCAAAGGAAAGGTGAGTGAAATGATAGCTGTACTAATTAGTAAGAGAAAACAGGGTTGGAGCAGTGAAATTAGCAGAAAGAGAAGGTACAAGGAACTGAAGTAAGAAACATGGTGGTGCTATATATTGCGTAGTACGACAGCCAAGAAAAGAACCAGCTGTCCACCTGGTGAGCAAGCAACGTAATAAAGGTGAGTGTGAACGAAGGCAGAGAAAAAGAAAGAGAGGAAAAAAGCAAAAGCTAGTCTCTCCCAAAGTGAGAGAGAAACCAAAATATACACCTCCCTCTCCCTCTCTGCGCAAACCAAAGGAATCTGCCCCCCTCAAGCTCTCTTCTCTTTACTCGCATTGCTTTTTATTTTTATTTTACGTTGGGTATATTTTCTCTCTCTAGAGATCACAGCCTGGTTGCATCCAGTAACTTCCTCATCAAGTTTGTTATTTGTGTAAAATATCAAATATTATTTGAATGTTACACTCCTACCCTTATATTTTAAAATTTCTTTATATTACCCCTATAATTTTTTAAGAAGTTTCAGTTTCACCCTTTTTTACTACCTAATGACTATTAAAGAAAACTCACCTTTCTTCGTATTCTTATCAAATGGGCACCTATATGTCGACTGTTTTTTATATATATACAAGTTACTTTTAACTATCTTATAGATTCATTAATGTTCCACTTCAGTGTTTATAGTCTAAGATTTTTCAATTCCACTTCTATATTGTTTTAAGAATTTTCAAATATTTCACCTATTATATACTATTGGATCGATGATAAAAAAAAATCAAAAATTTATCTTGTTGATATTTTAATTTTAACATTTCTTGTATTTCTTTTGCTTTTCTTCAAAGATAATAATTTTATTTGAACATGATGGACAAAAATTATCATCGTAAAAAAAGCACTTGAAAACTAAATTTAAAATTTCCTATATTTGGTTAGGGTAACACAAGAATATCTTGGAAACTAAAAGGGTAGGATTGAGAAATTGTATGTTACAAAAGCTAGAAGTGGAGCATTAGGAGGGAAAAAAAAAAGAAAAAAGAATTTTACGCTAGAAGTAAATATCCTCCAGCTAGAAAGAAGAATTATTATTATATTAACTAAAAGATTGAGGAGGGTATTAATTAAACTCTAGCTAGACAGATCAGATTCGGAGCAGAAGTAATTGATAAATCTTTATACTTTCCTTTTTTCTTGTGTTACTCCTGCTAGTTACTTTCTAGCAAGATAATTTATTATATACTCCCTATATAATTAGGCAAAGTAATATACTGCTACGTACTCATCGTAGTGATTGGGAGAAATCCAGGGGGACGTGTTTGCACTGCAATGAGTACTGCTACGTATAATAATAAGCACACTAGAGATAGATAACAATTTTTATGTTGTTGCCGACGGTGATTAGTCTCTCTTTCCCTTCAAGTATTTTTTAATTAATAAGGTCTAGAATGAATATAAGCCTAAAAATCAGAGACTAGATCAGTGATTTAAAAAAAAAAAAAAAAAATTGGGAGCCCATGGGCGATCGATGGCTCCTCGACCTATGCTTACGTGCCTCCCCTGCATGCAAACTTCTCATAAAATGATAGTCATTTTAATTGACCGCCTATCTTATATTATACATCTACTTCTGGGAGATGTCGATGCGTAAATTTTATTTCTTATAACGTGATTTTCAAGAGCATGAAAGTACTGATTAGTTTGTGTTAAATAATAATAAAAAAAAATTATGTCTTTGTTGGGTTTTAATTATACATTCCTCAAAATGATTTCATAGATAATTTAAAATAAAATTATAACTTTACCCTTAAATTAAGATTACTATCATTAGTAAAAGCATGAATATTGGTCCATTTAACACAAATAATTTAGGTAAAAATATTTTTTCTTACATTTTGAAAGAAAATCTGTCTCCTGTTTTAGATGGGATGCATTGTCCAACATTGTGTGAAAAACAAAGACAAATTTTCTATAAATTTAAGATTTTTAACCAGAAAACATTTAAAATATCTTTAAAAACATCTTTATTTGTATTAAAGAAACATCTTAATTTAAAAATTTAAAAAGTTAAAAAGAAACATTCTTATAATACTCTAACGGTAGTTTCCTAGTTATAGGCTAACCGTAGGCTACGTTTATAATCTAATTAATAAATATATTAATTGTATTAAAGCATTGCTTATTATATCATATAGTGTATTATTAATTTAAGAAATCTTTTTAATATAAGTTTTTTATGTCAAAGGTAATATCCAAATTTTTTTAAAACACTTGATTTGTTGCAAGTGTAATTATGCTTTTAGAGATACACTAAAGGTTTTGATTAAATAAAAACCCATGTTAAAAATGAATATCTAACCACATATTTCCTTAAAAAAAACAATTGACCTTATTTAAAAACATAAAAAACTATTAGTATAGACCTTTAGTCTTGGGCATCCTCACTTTTCCCATCAAGTCCTTATAGCACGTCCTCATCTTTTCTTTCATTAAAAGAAGGTTTAGTGTTGTCCTTCTCATATCTAGAATAAGTTCTTATGGCTGAAGATTTTAGACTGGTAAATATGATTAATCTAAAATATTTAAATTCAATCATTATCAAGTTTTAAAGCTATATGAATGATCCTAGATGATTCGTTAAAATAAAAGTATTGAAGGTATGATAAATCAACATATTTTTCCATATAGAATAATTATTCGTACTGATGTAATAATTTCCCTACACTCATAAGTATATACAAGTTCTCTAAAGAAACTTACTATTCTTATTATCTCATTAATATGTGTAAGGGGTATTTATCTCTCGTTAATATCGCTGAAAGCAAAAGACTTTCTGATCCTTTTTTTATTTAAAAACGACAAGGTTCAGGGAATATAAATAACTCTTAAACCATTCAAATAAGAGTTCATAACTTTTTTATCTCATGAGATAAACTCCTATAGATTTCAGAGCATTGACTCACTTAAAACTTAATAATAAATATCTTTATTTATTAAATTTAAGGTTTTTTTAAGATATTTATTGTCTTTTCCATATATATTGACTTTATCATTGGAAGGTCTTTCAGTCTTCAAATTAAAACTGTCTTTGTAGATACTGAAGTTTTTACCATAAATCTAGAATTTCTAAGACTAAAGAGACAACATCCAAGTATCTCAATATATTAATTAACTATTATTCAAAACACTAAATAACTTATTATTTACATATCTTGAATTTTAGAATATTATCAATGACCTATGATATGTTTTGACTGGAACTCTATTTATCACAATTATTAATATTGAAACTTCATCTTTACAATATCTAAAATAACTTTTCAATCTTTCAAATGATATCTTGATATTAAAAATTATTTTAAAACTTAAATCAAACTTTTGAGATTTTAGTTTTTCAACATGAAAATTCCAAGTCTTAGAAAAGTCAAATCATATTATGATTGGGTTTAAAATTGATTCAAATGAACTCATCAATAAGTAAAAATTTGGATTCCAGTGTTTAGTGCCTTTTAGCTTCTTTTTTTTATAATAAAAAAAAAAGAAAATCTATCTCCAGTCTATAAAGTAATTATAAAACTCACAGCTATCAATAAAATATTTATATTAGCAGAGAAAAAGAAAGTGTATTTTAACTAAAAAAATGATATTGACACGTAAAAAATGTTCAAAATCCCTTTAACTAGCAAAATAATCAATTAGTGAACAAATATTACTTGCGCAATTAAAGTATAATCGACAAAATCACATTAAAAAAGAAGAAGAAGAAGAACAGGGTAGAAAGAAAGGTAAGAACTTCTGACTTGGGATGCAACGTTATTTTCAAAAATCGCTATTATTTGGTATTACGTTTTAAATCAGAGTTAAGTAATTTAAAAAATATATATTTTAAAATTTCTTTTTTATATTTTTAGATAGTTTCAATATATTGATATAAAAAATAATCTTCAAAAAATACTATTTTAATATATTTTTAAATAAAAAATATTTAAAAAAACAACCATTTTTTACATTTAAATTTCAAATATCTGTTTCACTCCGGCGCAGCACCGGTCATTGCCGTTGAGCTAAAGTTCGGAATTTTCATGGTGGACGCCATTTTGCGACCCCACCTAAAGGTCCTGTACAAATTTAAAACGGGAAGGAATCCCTGCCCCTCGTACAAAAGCAGCCTCACCTTCCTCCCTCCACCCTTAAGACGTGATTATCAAATAAATAAATAGACATGGATGCATCAACTTTAGAAAAAGCAAAGGAAATCAAAAGGCATCCTCTGCACAGAAACCCTAAAAATAGCAGGAACTTTGATCAACTCCTCAGCCTCCACACTCGTTCAAAGAGTCTAACTTTCAAAATCTTGATAATCTATCCTTGTACTTTATTTTGTCTTACAACTTCATCCTCCAGTCGATTAGTTTCCTTTTATTAAACTCAATTTTGTCAATAGAATACTATATAGTCGTTTGGTCTTAAACATTTTTTTTTAAAAAAAAAGTGGATGAAATGACTTCAAATAAACTACTCAATTTATTTATTTTTAAGAAAAAAAATATTTATTGATTTAATAATTAGTTTTGAAACCCGATTTTATCTAGCAAGTAAACTCGGGATGTAGTTAATTTAAAGTTAGAATTAGATCGGATTAAAAAAAATAAAAATAAAAATTAATTGACTCAGTAAGACCTAGTTAAAAACCTGGTTATAACCCGTTGATTTTTTTTTAACTAAAACAATGTCGTTTTGATTTTTTTAAAAAAAAATTGATTCGACTACCTAATGACCCGATCAAAACCCAGAATTCGAGCCTTGAACTGGGTCGGGTCTAACAAAATAGGTTTTTAGTTTTGTTTCAGATTTTTAAAATTTTCTAGGTTTTAAAGTTTGATTTTTCATTTATATAGTGATTTAAGGTGCATTTTCATATAAAAAATGGCAGAATGATATATGGTAGAGAATATAAATATAGAAGGGCATGTGAGAATGCAAGATTTACAAATAAAATAAACGTGAGAATGGTTCGATAAATAAACAAGGATAGATAAATCAATATCCTAGCATCGAAAATAATAAAAAGCTATGTTTTGTTTTTATTTTTCGGTACTCGTTCTTTAATTTCTTTTACAATAAACTAAAATTCTATCTAGTGAAATTTATTTTTGATTAAACAGCAGAACATTCTTAAGAACTTCGCATACATGATGGCATAAAAATAAATAAATTTTAACACATAAAATGATATTAATATCAATTACAGAGATGAAATAATAAGGAAATAAAGTTGCGTCACCGAAATGAAAAAAAAGAAAAGAAGCAATGGCATGCATGATGTCTTGTAAAGGAAGAACAACGCAGCATGGTGAAAATGATAGGGAGACACGGTGCTCTCTCCCGCTTTGACCACTGCTTAATTGCTGAGGCTTTTTGCCTTTGGGAAATGATATGGTTAGAGCCTAGAGGTCTTTCTCAGTACGGCCTAAAGCGAATTTTTGTTCCCAAAACAGGTCCCATCATTTTTTACATGAAAAAATTTAAAAAAAAAATTCGAGAATTTTTCAAACTTTAATAATAAGTTCTCGTTTTGCCGTGTCTTCTACAAATACCTACAAGCCAATGATGATTAGGTAATTTCTGGAATTGTGTTACTGGTACTTTTTAAAATAATTTTTAAAAAATATATATTAAAACAATTTTTTATTTTTATCATTAATACATTAAAATTTTTTAAAAAACTAAAAAATAAATTTAATTCTTTTTTATATCAAACCACTTTTAAAATACACCAAAAAACAGTTATGAACGCGCTCTTTTAACCCTTTACTTCCCACACAACTTTAGAAATAAGATTTTGCATGGAACATCTCTTTGCTTGCAAAATATTTTTCTACCCTTTTTCAAGTAATTTTTTTATCATTTAGTTTTTAAAACAAGATTAGATACGGATGATAATTTTATCTAAATTCAACAGATACTATCTCAAGTAGCTATAATTTTTTTAGATTCGATTCATTAAAACCTGAAGAAAAAATCATTGTTTGAAAAATTACATGTATAACAAGCTATTTACTAAATAATTATGAATTATAGCATTTTGATTCAGGTGATGTTCGGGCTTTAAATATCCTCGAACCCTAATCATATTTTATACCCTATCAAATTTACGTTGAGTTTAAATAATTATTTAAGATTCAAGTTCAAGGTTCAGGTATGGATACTAAAAGACTCAACCCAGAAGTACTAATTGTCATCCCTAAGACTCGAGTGCTTTCAAATTGTAATGTGATTATCTTGTGGTTTTATTTTAAATATGATTGTGTTTGATTAATTCAAGCAAATAGTATATGCTATTTTATTTTCAAAAAGATTCAACCCTACTCCTAGATACGACCACTCATCCAGGTTAGTCAATGCAGTATCATATCATCCGAATTTAACCTAAACAAGTCAATGTTTTAGCCAGTTTAAATAGAAACCTAACCGAGTCTCCGAGTCTAGGTGTCAGGTTTCGGTCTAATAAGCCTAGGTTTAACAACAATGCTCTCTACCGATCACATTCTACTTTCTTAGCAGACAAGGAATCCCGTTAAATAACCTGAGAGAGACAGGTCTCAACTTCATAATTGTAGACAGAAACGACTACAAAGAAAGCACTGGGCCGTCTTTCTTTCAACCCAATAACAAAATATTAAACGCCCGATCACCACACCTTAATAGCAAATTTATAGGTAAAACTATATGGTAGGAGCTCAATAATGACGACTGTGAAGAAAATGACTGGGTATTTAGTGATAGTTGGCAGCAGACTTATTTCACACACAGCTGAGGATATTGCAGCATGCACTTAACTTTTATTGCTAAAGAAACCGGGATAACTTACCGATGCTTTAGCGCACAACACCTGATAATGATACAATTAAATTGCCAGTTGGAGCACAGTGAAAGAATTGCTACAAGTTAATTTCTAGGTGAAAACTAAAATTCCCTTATCAATAAAATTAGAATCGTCTTAGCTTATGGAATTATGCTTTTCCCAGAGATGGCTGTACGGCAGTCTGGTGGGTACCCGTAATAATACATTCCACAAGGTGCTTCCCAGGCAGTCGCGGGATGAGAGGTAAAATCTTCACCGACTTGCACCACGAGCTTGCAACCTCTTCCTCTCGAGCTCGAGCTGCAAAGGGGCATGCATGAACAAATCATTTTCTTTTTCTACTCAAACTTCTCAAAATAACACAAAATTTTGTACCCTGTTCAGTGTCTTACCACTTTCTTCACCCGGTCATTAGCAGCAGGAGTTCCTCCACTGACGCAATCAGCTAAGTATGGACTACTAACACGCACTTCATTCATAACAACTATGACTGTTTTGTCCCAGCGAACTGGAAGCCTGATTATATATACATTGACACCACTTGCAAAATTAGCCACTTCATGTGATCGAATTACAATTTGCATAAAAATATATAATATTGCAACTTGACAATAATTCATTGCCAAAATTTAAATGGCACAACAAGACAAAGGCAATGAAGAATCTCTCAGAAGCTTATTCAATCAAGAATACGTGTAAATACACACACAAGCAAAAACAAAAGAATCAGCGTATTGTCCATGCACGCAAGACTGTGGAGGTCAAATGGTAGTTTACAGGTGCACAGCAAATGTTACTACATGTATGCTGTTGCTTACGTCCAAAAACCTGTGAAGTCACTGCAACAACAGCAATGCCTGAATCCCAAAACGTATAGATAAGTTAATCAAGGAAATATATAGTGAAAAAGAATATGCTGCCTGGCATGAGAAGTTACAGTTAATGTCAGCGGTATTTCACTATTGGCTCTCCAAAATGCTCACTCGTAGATCCAGGAATAGTCCATTGCTGACATCACAGTCTCCAAATCTAGCGCATCCATATTATTAAGTTCATATAATAAATAAGAGTCCACTGGTATAAACAAATAAATCACTCAAGAAAAACATGCAGCTGGTCCAAATCAGTAGTGAATCCAGTGGCGATCCACAGAGCAGGAGGGATAAAGTGAGAGGAATCAATCATCTTTCATAGCACAGACAACTCTGATTCATGGGCACCGGTAATCAGCTAAACAGGTGGGACAACGAGGCAAAAGTCTTTACGTGGATTCCTTACCTCAGCTAAACATAAACAGCATATCATCTGAATGGATATAAGAATAAAAGACTAATTAAAACAAAAGTGTTATAATTTCTTAATTCCAGTTAAAATCCCTAATCTGTCACATCTTCTAGCAGTCAAATGCCCCTTTCTTCTTTCACAATTGCTTCCCCTTCAGTTTTCATATCAATTAATGACTTGTAAAAATACAGGTTCATAATTCAAGCATGGTTCACCATTACTTAAACCAGTGGTTCCGTAGGATAGCTTATCCAACTTTTTAGCAGTCAATTTCATTTGATACAAACGAATTTTTTGGATAAAAGAAAAATTTGTGAGTGAAGAAAGGGAATTGAATTATAACAAGGAGAAACATTTGATACCACAGAGCCAAACACTATAAACAAAACTAGCAATTAAGATGGACTGCATGTGAGAAGAGAACTCACGCCAATATCATCCAGAGCTCTTTGATCTCTCTTATCACCATCTGAACTCCACATTGCACAAACAATGTCCCTAACTCGTACATAATTTTCAAATCCTTCTCATCTGATTAACCAATCAAAGGAAATCCTAAATCCATTTTTAGCAGTTTTCCTAGAAATCCTGCAGTTTAATCTCTTTCAAAGAATCTATGCTTTGCTCCCAGACTTGGTTATCCTTCAACCATATTCGGACCCTAGGCAACTTACATATTTTGCATCAGTTCAAAGCCTCCACAATCCCAATATAGCAGATACCAGCCAACCAAAAAATACATTAGTCAAATTTCTTTAGCCAGTCCCTATTCGAAAATCACTCAATTAATTCATCAGTGAGTAAAAATAACCATCCTCTGTCAATGCAGAATCAATCCTATCACACCATTCCTTCAGTTCATTTGAGCTATCCATGCACATCTCATCTTTTAGCATTTTCTGTTTCATATTATAGCCAGTAACCCTTGTTCAGCTCCAGCCTAGGTCATGCAGCATTGTGCTGTAGGCTACATCTCCCAATGCTCAACAATCAAATATCACTGACAATAATGCAGATTTCTAACCTTTCAGGCCCCTAAATATGCACTTTATTTCTCACCCTCTGATGTTTCCTTCTCTGTATCAAATAAAAGAATTCCGCTAAGAATAAACTATGTGCATCTATATAAACAACCTTGTCAAAGTCCAGTACATTAACGCTTCATCAATAACAAATCTATGGCAGCTTCAGAGAGCAAAAGCATACAAGGAGTCCAACAAATAGCATTGCACGAAAAAACAATCTATAGCATAAATCAAGATTATCCGTGATAATTCAAACTAATATAACAATTAACAAGTAATAAGCTTTCTTACCAACTTACAAGTACGTATTCTATCATCATATTGCCAGGACATCTACAACCTCTTACATTATATGTTAAAACTCAAAAATCATTGCAGATTATAACGATTTGCGTGTGAGAAACTACGTGAATTCAATGAACAAGAAAAAATTTAGAAACAAAATACACTTGCTAGCAACAAGATATAATCCCAGAGGAATAAGAATAAGGGCACATACGTCTTAGACAAGGCATCAAAAATGCTCTGCGCCTCAGCAGTAACTCCCACTCCAATCCTCTCAGCATCTGCTTCTGCTTGCCTGCAAACCCAGTCCAATCAAGCGTTTCCCACAAAACTTGAAAGAGAAAAAAGAACCACAAACCTCCAGATGGGTTACAATGAAAATCACCTTAAAGCCACTTCCTCCCTGGCTTGGAGACTATGGAGATCAATATAACACTTCTTGATGTCAAGTGGGTCCTCAGCTTGACCCAGCAAAGAAAACTCCTTGATATAATTTGCTTTCAAAAACCTTATGTTTCTCTTCGGCCCATGCTTCGATCCCTCTTGTGAAACAAAAGAGTCAAGAAATCCCAAACAAAAAAACACAAAAGTACTGATATTTAAAAGAAATATAAATGAAGGTTAAAGTTAAGGATATGAAGAACGAGAATGTTGGAGGGGCGGTCGAAAGTCATGACTTGTCCATTGAATTCTTCGCCTAAGGTAGTTTTGATAGAGAGCAAGCAGCCCACCGCAAAGTCCTCGCTGCTGCTGCTGCTGCTGTTGATGATGTTGCTACCTTCCATGGCCATGCCTGCTGTCTATTGTTCCTGCTCTTGATTCAGCTTTGCTTGCTTTCGCCCGGCTTTTCTTTCTTTTTATTTTTTGGGGTTATGTTTGAGAGCTGGGATTCAGTGGGTTCGTATGGCCTGAAAGCCCCATTTATTGTGTGGGCTGGGTGTTCCATCCTGATTTATTAAATTAAGAGATTTTTTTGAAAAATAATAATTTTTTTTACTTTAGTTTTATTTTTCTTTGATATTTTCATGTTGTTTTGATGTGTTAATATTAAAAATAAATTTTAAAAAATAAAAAATATCTATTATAATATATTTTCAAGCAAAAATTATTTTAAAAAACAATTATTATTACAATACAAATTACAATTTCAATTTGAATTTTATTCCATTTTGTTTCTAGGCATCATAATTGGAAAGAAAAAAAATTGAAAATCCAGTCTCGTTTGATGTATTTTTTTAGCAAATATATATATAAAAAAAAAGTTAAAGAAAAAATTTAATATTCAAAACATTCAATTTAAAAATTAAAAAATATAGATATCCAAGTAAACTGGGATTAACATGTTCAATCCATAATTCAGACAATGCATTCTATTAAATTTAATATTTTTTTTTTATTTTTATAATCATTTTTTTTGTTTCACTATACCTCAAACTTAAAACTTTTATATATATATTAAACAAGAATTTAAGGGAGAAAAAATAGGAATTGTTTGTGGGACTAAAATAAAAAATAACCTAATTTTTTAAAAAAATTGATAACAAAATGAGGTTTTTTTTTTCTGGTTAACTTAAAAAATATATTTTAAGGACCAAAAGAATGATTGTGTTTTTTTTTTAATTTGAAAAGGTTAAAAACATATTAAATTAAAAATATAAAAAAAATCAAGTGTTTAGGCTTTCCACACGCCTGATCTAAGAAAGGGCATGGCTTGTGAGCTAGGCTTAGTCCATGAGAAAATCTCAAACAGCAAATCATTTGTTGGTCTACATTCCAACAAACCATAATTGCTGAAAAATCATACCCTGGGTATTGTTTGACCAAATAATTTAATTTTTTACATATTTATTTTACCTAGAACACCTATTATACTATACACCATAAACACTTTAAGAAACTCATCCAATACCTAAAAAATCCAAAAGAAAATACAAAATCCCAAAACTAATCCTAAAATCAAAAATCTTATTAGGCTTATATTTATTTTTCTAGGCAATTTAAAAGTAAAAAATCATGTAAGTGAAACTTCTCTTGTTAAATGAAACATATTAATATTTATATTAATTATTTTAATTGCTGAAATTAGTGTTAACGGTGATTTTTTTTATTGCTGGAACTCATTGATTTTTTTTAAATCATAAACTGAAAAATAAAAAAATAAAAACAAAGTTTTGAAATGATTTATAAGATAATTTTGACAGAAATCAGATAAAATATACATCAAATTAAAAATTATCTATACAAAACTAAAATTAAGAACTCTTGCCAGGCATGGGAGGATGTAACAGGCCGCAAATTTATTATATCCCTGGATTAGTTATTGCACATGCGTAAAATTCGTAGTATCATATAAAATTTCAATCACCGAGAGAGTATTTAATTTTGATTAACTTGTAGACTGGTCTATTAAATAAACATAATTTACGTAAGTGTACGCACCATGTCAAAATTACTGTGATAATCACATTGCCTACTCGCTAATTGTCTTTTCATAGTTTATTTTGTTAAACAAATGATACACACACACACATATATATATACACATATATATCTCGTTTCATAAGGTTTCAAGTTAAAATAAACATACTTGAATGTTGTTTTATATAAATTCCTTTTCTTTCTTTTTTGATACGTATAAATTTTGTTTAAAATAATAATACTATAAAAAACAAAGTTATTATAGCAAGATGACATTAAAGAAAAGAAAGTTGCTTGTTAGTGTCTAAAACGTAAAAAAATATTATTTCTGCAGGTTTTTTTTTATTACTGTGTTAATTCATTCATTCATCTGTTTTTTTTTTTTTAAATTAAAGCTAAACCGTCGTCTGGAAATGAACGACACCATCATAGCCTTTCCCTTCCTCTGCCCATGAAAGGTGGGTGCAATATAATGGCCCCTCCAGCATCATTTCTCTTGCGACAGCTTAGCTGGCCTCCTTTTCTGTCTCGGCATGATGCATTGCTGGTCCATTATTCAAGAACCAGCGCCTGGCTTAACATTATAAAAACATTTATTCCTGTAGATTTCATTTTCTTGTAATCTCCCGCCTGATCCGTGGTCTGTGGCACAAATTACTAAAAGAAACTAAAAGGGCTTCTTTATTACTGCACACGTAGATTTATCCGTACTGTAGAATGAAATAGTTAAATGATGATTTTACTCCTAGAACCACCAAGCATAAATGGTCGTGGGAGCGGGCTACGATAATTTTTTTATTGTTTTTTTAACGCAACACGATGACTAGTTTATTCTTCGAGTGAAAAATTAATCACTGACAGGCAGCGTTATTTTTAACATTAAAATGATCACACTGTCCTTAACTAAGATTATCTTTGCTTTGGGTTAAGGATTTTTTATGCTCCTCTAGCTTCTTTTTTTTAATTATTAAGTTGATTAGAAATAATTTAATATTTAGATATATATAAAATATTTATTAATTTTAAAAAGTTGTTAGCGCATTTCATTCACCCGGATGCATGTGGGCGCTCTCATACTATTCGGATATTATGTATAGTGTTTTTCAACAATCAACCTAGGTTTTCACAACAACGTATTAATCACTTATTTGATGTGTGGTAAAAAAAATAAGAGTTTGAATAATCTAGAAATTAAAAAAATACATTACATTTGAGATTAAAAAGAAAAGAAAAGAAAAGAAAAGAAAAAGTACTAACCAAGACCAATAATTAACAAATAAAAGCAGCAAATTAAAAAAAAGAAGAGAAAATCAGTTTAATTGATTTTTTTCCTTGGTTTTGATTTTTTGATTAATTTTTTACAGTTTAATTAGGTGGTTGTAATTTTTTTCTATACCTATGATATATTTAGAAATATAATTACGGTAAATTTTTTTTAAAAAATTTATATTAAAATACATTAAAATAATATATATTTTTTTATTTTTAAAAATTCCGTCAGTGAATCACGTGGACGTTAGTTAAATCTCTGGAATATATTGGCCATTAAATCTTCTGTCCTTGCTCTGGATGCAACCATACATAACATAACATACAGGATGTCTAGATCGGATCTGAATCATGTATTCCCAGCCTAGCCAATGCAGCAATTGGCTGGAGAAAAAATTGTTCTCTTTACTTTAGAATATTTCCCATGGCAAATTACTACTGGCAACAGTACAGATAAATATTTATCTACGACGAGAGGTCCACTCCCGTGAGCCACCGGAATAGATTCTCATCGTTTAGCTAGCGTTGTCTAATTAACAATACAGATCGTGAAAGCATCGTGGTATGGCAATACGCATTCAAATTCATGGCAACTTGTCAAGGTGCGTGCGAGCTCCCTCCCTCCCATACACAAAAGGTCAAAGAAGCAAAACACCAAATTCTATTGCATTCTTTACTTGGCAGGATCATACAATTATTAAATAAAAAACTAATATATGAGTGTGCTGAGAGCATTTGAGTGCATGCTTCAAGACATAATTGAAACCTAGCTCTCCCCCACTTGCTCTTCATAATCGTCTGACAGTCATATATATATATATATATACTGGAAAAATACGTGGAGAAGGTCATGTGGACATGGACGATTGGAGAGAAAACACAGTCACGTCAAATAAAGGTTTTTTTTCGTTTGACATGTTTGTATTTCTTGCGATGCTGGATCTCGATTTCACATGGTGGTCATGGTTTGCTTTAATTTTTATTTTTTATAAATTAATATATTTTTAATATTTTTAAATTATTTTAATGTGCTGGTGTTACGAATATTTTTTTAAAAAATTATTATTTTAATATATTTATAAATAAAAAACTTTAAAAAACAATTCACATCATATTTTGATGCTGAGTATTTCCAAGTGACGATGCTGATAATTTCCAAGTGATGAATTGATTCAATCTATTTAGCATTTATGCTTTAGCTATTTCTTGAGAAATAAAAATCGTTTTCTGGTCCAGCCAAACAACGAGTTAAAAGGATAACTACTTTTAATTATTAAAATGTAACATTACTATATACAACACAAATTAATGTTAATTTTATGTTATCTTAACTTATATTGTGCTTTTGTTATTCTCTTACAATTTATGTGATTAAAAATATTAAGCAAAAACCAGTTAGAAATTATTTTAGAATCGTAACATATTTTTCCTTAAAATTAACTCTCCGACCAATATAATGGCATCCTGCATGTCGGAAATAAACAGACAAAAGCAATACATTCATACCTTAGTTAAAGCCTCATAGAGATTTTACCCACACGATGTAAAATAAAGTTATTCACAATTTCTTAAAAACAAAGGGCATTATTTTATTATTTTACTTTTTGCAACAGATGAAGTTACTCATTATTTTTATTATATTTTATTTTATTGGATCGGATGCACTCATAGCCTACAACGTGATTTAATTAAAGCTCACTGTACTTTACCCACAAAAACATAATATTTCAACTCAAATTAAACTTGGAAATTTGAATCTAAAAGCTTTTTAAAGACAAAAAATAAAAACAAACCCCACAAATTATACAAAGAAGAGGAGGGCACAGGGCATGTACCAATCGGCAAACAAGTAGACGTAAATACCCACAAGGTCCATAGATCAGGAAAAGGAAAGGATAAAAATAGATCAGAATAGCAAATACTAGAACTACTAAAGAAAGGCAACAAGTAATATCCACAAGGAAAAAAAAGAAAAAGAAAAAGAAAAAGAAAAAGAAACAGAAAGGTGATAAAGAGGAGTAATAGAGTGAAGCACCACTTGTTCCAAGAGGGGATGAAGAAAATGTTTTTTAAGAAAATAATATATATATTTTTTTAATATTAACTGAAAATATTAAAAAAATATTAATTAATTTTTTTAAAAAAAATACATAAATAAACCGTGCCGAAAAATGAGAGATACAGCTTCGTAAAATTAGGTGGCCGAGCCATAATACAAATAGAAAAGGAGACGAGATTCCCGGCGTGACTTTGACCGCTCCATATCAGACCACCACGACATGATCTCTCTCTTTCTTCTTCTCCCTTATCTCTCTACACTTGGCCAAACCATCTCTTCCCCCAGCATTTCAGAATGGGCAGCCCTTTCAAAGACCACCAGCACCACCAGCACCACCACCACCCCTTCTCTCTCGCTAAGAAGCTTATTCCTTGGACCTTTTATGCGATGCTCCCTTTAGTTCTCTTTCGCTTGTACTTTTACCCTTACCCCTTCCACCACATCACCACTCCCATTCTCACCTCCTCCTCCTCTGTTTCTTCTCCCACTCCTTTCGAAGGTACACTCATTTACTTGAAAATCAAAAGTAAACTACGAGTAATATTTCTTTAATTAAGAATTTATTAAAATCTTGCTTTACTCTTTGACACCAACAATGGCTTTTCATTATGTTCTTTATTGCAGAAGTGGAAACTTCTTGTGACTACACCACTGGCAAATGGGTCCGTGATAAAAGAGGTCCTTTGTATAACGGCTCAGCCTGTGGTACAATCAAGGAAGGACAGAATTGCATCGCTCATGGCAGGCCCGACATGGGCTATCTCTACTGGAGATGGAAACCAAAGCATTGTAAGCTCCCAAGGTTTGAACCCAGTACATTCCTCCAACTCCTTAGAAACAAACATTTAGCTTTTGTCGGTGACTCTATGGCTAGAAACCAATTGGAGTCACTTCTTTGCATGCTATCCTCTGCCTCTGCCCCTAATCTTGTTTATCGAGGTGGTGAAGACAATAAGTTTCGTAGATGGTACTTCGAGTCTCACAATATCACCATCTCAGTTTACTGGTCCCCATTTCTCGTGAAAGGTGTGGAAAAATACAATACCGGTCCCAATCATAACCAGCTGTATTTGGACAACGTTGATGAGAGATGGGCTGCTGATATGAATGGAATCGACATGATTGTGTTATCAATTGGTCATTGGTTCTTACATCCTGCAGTGTATTATGAAGGCGATCAAGTACTGGGTTGTCATTACTGTCCTGGTCTTAATCACACTGAGATTGGATTTTATGATGTCTTGAGGAAGGCTATAAAAACCACACTTAAGGCTCTAATTGACAGGAAAGGGGCTAATAGCAATGGTATTAATGCATTCGTGACTACCTTTTCTCCTGCCCATTTCGAAGGTGACTGGGATAAGTTAGGTGCTTGTCCAAAAACCAAGCCTTATAAGGAGGGAGAGAAAGCACTTGAAGGAATGGATGCAGACATGAGACAAATTGAGGTTGAAGAAGTGGAAGCAGCAAAAATGAAGTCTAAACACCTTGAAAAGTTCAGATTAGAGGCACTTGATGTTACCAGTTTGTCATTAATGAGGCCAGACGGTCACCCAGGTCCATACATGCATCCATTTCCATTTGCCAATGGCGTTCCTGAGCGCGTGCAAAATGACTGTGTGCATTGGTGCTTGCCTGGGCCTATAGATACTTGGAATGAGATATTGCTTGAGGTTATAAAGAAATGGGACTATGAATCAAGAAGAAAAGAATGAGTCATGACAAGGTTTCTGTGTAAGAATGTTAATTTCGATCTATCTGGGCGGTGGCTGGTTTCGACTGATCAAGAAGATGGGATAAATGGTGCCAACCATGATGATCTTTGTGGACTATAGTTTGGTCTGGCTCAAATGTATAGACGATGTCAACCTAAGAACATGGCCATGGTCCCAACAATTTGCAACCTTCCGCCGAGGAATTTGTTTGGGTGTGGGTTCGGAAGCTGCCTAAACCCCTTTAATTTTAAATGTAAGTTTCTTTTTATTTTATTTTTTCAAGAAACACTTCAATTATCTGCTTAATTAATTTTTTATATTTTACCCATTTCGTTGTAGAGTATGGAGATTTCTCAGTCAAAGAATTTACTTGTTATTGGTATGGAATAGTTTCCATAATATAAAATTATGGTCTGTTTAGGTGAATTGAATTGATCAAAGCAAGAGGCAATGCTGGTTCAAGCAAGTTGCAATACTGCAGATGTTGTTCAAAAACAGATTCCCTCGAATGTTTATTTGCTTACAACTGTGGCGGCATATTATTATCCATAGCAATAAAATAAAATAAAATTGAAACTCTATTCTCTTTTGATCTTTGTGGGGTTCCATTTCTTTGAGCTCAAAAACCCCATGCAAGGGATCCGAAGTTTCTTCATGTGGCTTGTTCATGACGATGGAGACCTCATTATATCAATGAAGTCTAATATTTTTTTAATTAATATAAATATTCAAGTTAATTTACGTGTACCTCGATTAATTTTATAGACATGAAATTAACGATCATGTAAACTTTTAGTAGCTCTGAGATTTATTAGTTTTAAATTAATAAATTTTAATAAATAAATTTAAAACCTGACCAATTAAATTATAATATTTAATATTATTCTCAATCGTTTTCTTTATTTGCTTTTAGTCAACAAAACTATTAAGTGGATAGCGGTCACAAGAAATCACGTAGTTTTTCTTTTTTATTCTCAATTGATTTTTCAATAGAATGGGAAGTAATTGTACGGTAATCTCTAATATAATTTATATATAAATTGACTATTTATTTTTCTGAATTACTGATCTGTCAACAAGTAACGTGATCTTATCATTTACCACGTCCTAGCATATTCTAAATCAAGAACGAATGATGTAGATTAAGTATATTTACAAATTATCAATCAAGAGGTCTTCTACCTATGTTGATATGGGAGGCTCTACAAAGCTGAAGATTCTTACTTATCCTCCGCAGTATATTCTATATTTAATTTAATACATGATGATATTATTATAAAGTTTATGTATTATAAATGAAAGTTTTAAATTTGTCGTCAAATTAGCTTCAAGTTCTTCGATGCAATAACTAATAAAAACATCAAAGATCATTTGATTAATATAGGATCAACAATAAAGATTGTGGCCAAAAAAATTACCAGGAACCATGAAGACCAGCGCCGTCGCGCGGATCTCCGGGCTAGTGATCACCGGCTACTAGCCCGGAGATCCTTAAATAAGCATAACAGACAGGAGTTTACGCGATGCTTAGACGATCCATTACACATTGATTGTTTTGTGCAGCACAGACAGAATCTGAGGATTAAAGCCCAAGATTACATCTTTGGTATGAACAATATATCAACGAAGCTGCTGGTAAGCTTCCAGGATCAAAGAAATTGAGTGGAATCTGTAATAAAAGAACCAAAGGAACAATATTGAAAACATTGTGCCACCAAATTACTCTCCGTTCTCCTTTTCATTTAATAAAATTCATGAAAATGAAAATGAAAATATGAAACAACATGGTTATAAAATTGAAGAAAGCGAGCTTATGTTCGAAGAGATTGTGGAGGTTAGAAAAAGAGAAGTAAATAGATATTGGTGTATATATATATATATATATATATATATATATATATATATATATATAGGGTTGTGTTGTCAGATTTTGTAAGAAATAGGGTTTGTATTGTAAATGGTGTTTTTAAAATATTAATTTTAAAGTTAATTTCAATAAGAATTAGGTAGGAAATCATAAGCTTTTTCAGTAATTGAATTTTTTTTGAAATTTAAATTAGTACTGCATAAAGATTCCAAACTAAAAAAATAATTTAACCCTAAAATTAATTATACATCAACAAAATACAATAAAATAAATAGTAAAAGTATCAGATTAGGTAACGGTGGCTATCTAGGTAAATTGAATTTCTACTTAATCCAGTTTAACTCCATTAAATTGATCAAATCCGATTTGATTAAATTATTTATATTAGTCAGGATACATAAATGTTGCTTTTAAAAAATATAATTATATGTAAATGTTACCTTTTTTAAAAAGTTACATATATTATTTTTTTCGAAGCATAAAAAAGTGCCCACAATATTGACCACAAAGTCAACGATAGATTTTGTGTTCTTCACATATATAGATATCTGTAAAGTTCTATAAAGGCATTTTTAATGGCAAAAGTTATTTGAATGGGCTAAATTTTCAATATAGTATTTTAAATAATGTGATTTTTTAATTATGTGATGCTCCAATAAAAAAAGAAACATTTTAAAAAGTTATTTTATAGTTTACATTTTAAGACAAAAAATAGCTAGTTGAAATTTCCCTTTCATTTTATATTTGAAAAGGTAGTTAAAGTTTTCGTTTTCTTTTATATTTTCCCTTAAAAAACATATAGGAATCACTCTTTATTTTAATAAAAGAAGTTTTAACATCCCATACATAGCTATTTATTAAAGATCCAAAATCATTAAATAAAATTTGATAATTATATTTTTCAGCTCTTGTCAAAGATGCCCTAACATCTATATCATTAATAAAGTATCTACACGAGCGTGGCTAATTGGAGGTGGAACTTTTATCTTAGAAAGAATGTAAAGGCGAAATTGAAACAGATGGAATTTTCTTTTTACCACGTAAACAGAAGCTCATGAGGGATATTGCAAGTGGCAAGGACTTGAGTGAAAGATCAAAAGGCACTGGTCTCTAAGCTAATATTAGTCGGTAGGTAGGTGGTGTTGGTTTTCATGATAGTTTTTTTTAAGTGTTTTTATTTAGAAATATATTAAAATATATATTTTTTATTTTTTAAAATTTATTTTTAATATTAATATATTAAAATAATTTAAAAACATAAAAAAATTAATTTAAAATAAAAGAATTATATATTTTTTAAAAATACACTTCTAAAAAACACCTACTTCATTCTTTTTTTTTAAAAATACAACTACAGTTTATCTCAAATCTTTATGTTTTTTTATATTATTATTAATTATGAGTATTTGGATTAGTTTGTGTGCATCTCAACTAATCTTATATGTACTAAAATTAACAATTATATAAGCTTTTAATAATTCTAAATTTTTTTAAAAATAAATCTAAAATCTAATTAATTAAACTACACCATATTTTTTTTATAATGATGCTGCCTACTGTAAGAAACCCACGGCTTATAATTTATGTGCATTTAGTAAACTGGTTTTTCTAAAAATACTTTTAATTAAATATATATAGTTTTAGTTTATTTTTTTATTTTTAATATCAATATATTAAAATCATATAAAAATACATAAAATAATTAATTTAATATTTTTTTTAAATAAAAAAATTGAAAAAATAACTTGAAAAACGAAAACAAACAATTTTTTAAATAAAGGAAATTAGAAAAAATCTTCCTCGACTTTCTGGATTTGACCGATGGCGATAATATTGCTTGCTGTTTATCTCATTTTTTTTTTTTTAAAAAAAAAAAACAGAACAGAACTGAACAAACTACCCTTCTGTCTGTCTGTCTGTCTATCGATGGCTGCAGCAATCCCTGTCTCAGTTTCTCTCATTCTCTCCTCAGAGTCACAACCATCCCAAAGACTGCCAGTAATTCTTTCACCTTCAAATATACAACACCCTTTCCTTTCTCTCCACAAATCTTTCAATTTCAGCTCTAGATTCCGTGTCTCCTCAAAATGTTCCTCTCCTTCTCCTTCATCCTCAACAACAACGACGACGACATCAACAGAAACAGAAACAGAAACATCTAGTGCTTCCACCACCTATTCATACCTTGAGGATTCATATAAAACAGGGAGGTTCTTGAGCAATGAAGAGATTGAAAAGCTTAACGCACTTCAAAATTTCAGATATTTTCAACAACTGGAAACTGGGTCTATATGTGTTAGGCTGATGAAGCCAGAAGAAATGGATATCACTGTTAAATTGCTAGCAGATTCATTTGTTGAGTCTATGTTGTTGCCTGTTGGTTATGTATCTTTGCTGAGGTACTTGGTGAAGCAGTACTTGATAGAAAGGAGAGCTGCAATGCCGCATGCCGTTACGCTTATTGGGTTTTATAAAGGGAAACAAGAGATGAATACTGGAGAAGAGAAGGAGGACCTCGAGGAGTTGGCGGGGACTGTGGAGGTTTGTTTTGACAAAAGGGGTGCTAATACTTCTCCTCCCACGCCTACCTCTCCAAAGAATGCTCCTTACATTTGTAACATGGCTGTTAAACAGTCACTTCGTAGGTAAATGATTTTTGCTTTAACTTTTTCTTTTTGTTTGGTGCTTAGAACTAGGAATTTGTAGTGAAAATATGGCAATTATAATCTTACTTGGAAAATAGACATTTCTTGATAATCTTGTGAATTTTGTCTCGTATTAATTTATGACTAATGGGAACCTTCCGTAAACATTTAACTCTCAACCAACGACCGTTCTTTGTTCTGATTAGTTACAACTAAGTTTGAGAATGTGTGATTGTGAAACCATAGGATCACCGAAATCTTTCATGAACAAAAAAGATTGATAACATGTCCATTCAAGTCTTCGCTATCTGAGTATTCAAATAGGATTGGATTTTTAAGCTGGCGAGGATTTATGAGGATGATTTAGAGATAGACATCTGGAATTCGAAAATCTTACTTGCATTCATGCCCGAATATGGTTTGGCTATTTCATCTTTTCTTTTTCTTGCGTTCTAGTTCTACCAGCACAAACACAACTTTGTAACGTGCTAACTAATTAAACAGCTCCAAAAGTTAGATCAAATTGATAGGAGGATGATGCTTTAATACATTATAACATTACCCGTTGGGAGAATTAGAACAGGATAACCTTTGTTACACTAGTATCACAAAGTATAGTTTAAGATTTTTGGATTTATGGCTTCTTTGATAGGCGGTGCCTTGTTTTATGACTGCATGAATTTGCCAATGCCTTCATGACATTTCCCTGATCCACACTTCTTCAAAATACAGTTTATTACAATTTTATATGTTTATGGGTAGATTAATTACCTGTGCATGATGACACTAATCTACCAGACCAGTTTCAATACCTGCAGCATCTAAGTACATTGTGTGGAACTAGAGTGGTTTAATTTAATGCGCGTGGAACTTCCAGGAGGGGAATTGGCTGGAATCTTCTGAAGGCAAGTGAGGAACTTATCTCTCAGATGAGTAGTGTGCGAGACGTGTACTTGCACTGCAGAATGATTGATTTGGCCCCCCTCAACATGTATACAAAGGCAGGTTACAATATTGTTAAAACCGATAGCATAAGGGTCCTGTTGATGTTGCAGAGGCGCAAACATTTGATGTGCAAGAAACTTGCAGTCTTAAAAAATCCTTCTGAACTTGATATTCCAGGCTCTGATACGGAATTATCTTCACAATTGGATATGTTGAAGTCATGACGTATGCTTCTGAGGTACATCAGACACTGTTTTGACTGGACACATAATTTTTCACGCAGCTCCCCTGCATGTCAATTGCATTTGTTTATCATCTACATCGGTCCTTTACTTTCTCATCAATCTCATGTACATCTTTGTTTTCAAGATTTTTCTTCTTGTTGTTACTATATTTGAATTATTGTCCGCAGCACTATCCTTATTCAAGATTTGGATTCTGGTTCAGGTCCTTCAGGGTATAGTCTGGCCAGCTAGTGGTGATTATCCAATTTGGTTGATTTTGGCCAGGAATTCAATCCGATGGTCTGGCATCTCCTTGTAATTTATCATATTTATGGGGAAACCTATAGTGCTACAGGTAATCTGCATCAAACATATGAAAGGCAGAATGTTAATATGTTTAAGATTAAGCTGGGACATAAAGTAAAACAAGAGAAAAAAAAGGAATCCAGTCCCTCTAAATTTGGTTATGAAATCTCAATGGAACCTGCCATATTACAACTTTTGTCAGCTGAAGAATGTGTTCTCCATGTTTCAACATGACATAATATACAAAAGTTGTCATTAAGTGGAAAAAATAATTAAAGCAAAATGTTGATGCTAGACACAACCAGATATACAAATAATGTTTCTTGCTGATTGTAGTAGGTTCTCAGTTGTTTGCTCTCTACATTTTTAAGGTTCAAGTTCTTTACCTTCAAACCATGTTTTTTGGCCCACCTTAAAATTTTCTGCTGTAGTTAAATTACCAGAATCCTTTCTCCAGAATGAATCATTTTCTTTGTTGTGCGCTTACACTTTTAAAATCATAGGTCTGTTGCCTTCCAAGTCTTAGTAACCAAATGAAGCAAAAATAGAGGATCTTTATTGTTGATGTGACACTTTCAATACTGACGAGCCATTGGGGTTTTGTCAGACCATTTTGAAAGTCATCATGCCCATGCCGATGGGTTTTGAATTTATATAAATAGTTGTCTGGAGTTCTTTCACACATTCGGCCATGGAGGGTCTCTCGCTGCTCTCAATGCGGATGCAGCGTGAAGCCAGTTTGGCAAACATGGCTATAGATTCCAATGTGTATGAACCCCGACTAAGCTCTGGATCAATTACCTTGCGTAGTTTCTTCCGATCATTCAAAATATGCCTAACCTGAAACGTAAAGGATCATTTAATTAGTATTTCAGCTATGATCATGGTTAATCTTCTCTTATCCTTGAAACTATAGCAGAAAATCTGTTGGGATGAATTTGTCGTACCTGTAGGACAAGGTTTTGATCACTCGGTCCCTGGTTCAAGTCCACCGCTCGACGTCCAGTTAAGAGCTCAAGAAGAACCACTCCAAATGCATAAACATCACTTTGTAAAGTGAGGTTCCCTGTCTGCCATTAAAAGAAACGGGCTAATCCTCAGATCTGACTTGCTAATCAAGCTAAGTAGCAAAAAGTACTATTCAGGACTGAAGATTGTTCTGCAATAGTTCTGACTTCATCTAAGGCGTAGACTCCAACTAATTAGGGATTGAGGAGTTCAAGGCCTAGGTGCCTAACTAAGCTGAGTTAAGTTGATTAAGAAAGATGAGTTTTCATTGTACTTGGTTCAAAATCAAACTAGTTGTTGCTTGATTTTTGTCAGAGATTCTCAGATCCTTGCCCTGAAGGATAATTTGTTTTATCGTGCTGCTTTCTATTGAAAATGTTCTGTTCAAGAGTAGAACTTGGGTGGTGATTAATGTGATTCTAGGCAGGCTGAATTTAGAGAGTTTGTGGTGTAAAGTTCCTGAAAGAGAATCTGGAAAGAATCTTCAGCATTTGTGTATTTATTTGATAAACAAAATGTGAACATCAGAACATTCAATGTTTGGTCACAAACCCAAGAGTTTTATTATTGCAGGAAGCACTGTAATTGTCTAGGAGTTTGCACAACTGATAACTTAGGTTTGTTTGACTTTGTAGTTGCAAATGAACCAGAAATAATGCCAAAGAAAGCTGTGAGGATAAATTTTAGCTTGTCTGAAAGCATAGTTTAGCACAAAATTTTTAGATAAAGATTACTTAGATCTAACAATTAATGCAAAGTTGTTGGAAATGCCGGTTCAAATTTCCTGCCTTCTTTATTGGTTGTAAGATATAAAGCGTATCTTCAACAGCTAGCGAGTTCTGTAGAGTTGCTAATTTCGTTTGTTCCTTGCTTGTGTTTCTTGGGAACTTTAGATTTTATTTGCAAGTAAGGCGGCACAACTCAAACTAGTCTATCAAAGAAGTGAGAAGTTAACTCTCAAGGCTAATTAGGTTCGTCTAGTTAGAACTCATAATTCCTTAGCTATCAAGAAACATTTCTTCCTAGTACAGACCTGTCTAATCACCATGCTTAAGTGAGGTTGCAAACTGGCCATGGCTAAATATGTTAAACAGGTATTATTGTGATGGCTAAACATGAACCTTATATCTTAATTAGGAGTTTATTCATGAAAAGAAATAGAAATTGTTGTTAAACAACAGTAATCGCTGTTTAGACATGCAAACAAGAAATTAAATAAAAGTGCTTACTGATGTATACTCGGGATCAAAATACCCAAATGTTCCGAGAACTCTTGCAGTCACAAATGTCTCCTGCCCCTCCGGCATCAACTTCGCAAGACCAAAATCAGATATCTGTAAAGGATAGGGATACAAAGTTTAACTATATGCTTTTCATTGTGATATTTGTAAGTATCAATTTTTTTATCAGCAGTAATTATGAACCTCCCTGGTAATATGGGACATAAGCATTTGTGGGTTAGTTGAGATTATTAGAAAGACTCATAATTGTTACCTTTGCTTCAAAATTTTCATTTAGAAGAATGTTGGTGGACTTAAAATCTCTGTGGACAATTGGTATGCCAACAGCAGAACTTGAATGTACATAAGCAAGTCCCCTTGCTGCTCCAAGTGCCACTTTTAACCTCGAGGGCCAATCTACTTTTGCTTTTCCAAATCCTAGAATTCAGGTGCATATTACAAGATATGCAATTAACAAGTGGGGAATGAGAATAGGATTTTGAGTGATAAACTGACCATTTAAATGATCCTGCAGATTCCCATTTTGCAGATATTCATACACCAGAAACCTGTGCTTCCCATCAGCACAATATCCAATCAAGGAAACCAGATTTGGGTGCTCAAGCCTGCTCAAGATGTCAACTTCTACACGAAACTCCCGTTCCCCTTCAGCTTCTTTGAATGTTGGCAGATCCATTTTCTTGATTGCTACAACCTTCAGATTACAGAAGAGAAGCAAGCTTGTGAGTTTTTCTAAAACTGGATTCAACTCTTCTTTGTTTTATCTCTTATATTATATAGGAACTAAATTTGCTGAAGGTTTCCGAGAACTGAGAACTAAAACTGCATGCGTCAGCCATATATCTATTTGGGAAGTTCAGAATTTTAGCCTAATTGTCATTACAGACTTTTATTTGAACGATCATGTTAAACAACCATATCACAGGCTTCTTTTTTTTCCGAGCATAATAAAATTCTGTTAGAAAGAAGTACCTCTCCTGACCGCAGGATGCCCCTATAAACTCGGCCAAATCCCCCTTTTCCAAGCAAATATTTTTCACTGAAAGAGCACGTTGCCTCTTCCATTTCCTTGAGTGTGAAAATCGATGATCCATGGCTTCGCTTTGTGGTTTGAGTTGCTTGATCTTCAAGTTGCCAAAACTCCACAGGTTTATAAACCCCTGGAATGTGGGTGCACAAATTTTCAAAATATGAAACTGCTGTTTTTAAATTTGCAAAATTGGGTGAGAAATTTTGGAGGTTATCAAAAGAAGAAGAGAGCAGGAGGACGTACAAGGGTCCGAGTGATCTTGGGACTTCCTTCTCCGTCGCTTGTTCCATGCTGAGACTAACCCGAAAGGCATAATGGTCTTCCTTGGGTAAATTTAACCTCTGCTTAATTAAAGATTAATGCAACGAAGTGTATAATGGTAAACAGAAAGTAAATGGAGATGAAAATTACATGACAGCCCAGGAAGTAGGATGTCACAGATGTACAATCCAGAGATTAATCCACTTCAGCTGGCTTGAATTGAACTCTTATGTTTCTACGAAAAATTTACGACGAAAGTGGGAATAATTACAAAGTTTAGTTGCTAGAATGTCAGTAAATACTATTAGGAAAATCATCTGATGAGTGCGTATTGAGAAAGTGTAGGAAGATTAGGAGAATACTCAACCACAACATCCAACAACCTGGGTTTTTGGGGGACAGATGTATTTCAAGAAAAAGAAAAAAGTTGGGTATTGCCTACTTACCTACTGATGATTTTTAGTGGACTTAAAAGTTGGGGTACAAGCAAAGAAGGGGTTGCTAATGTGGTGTTTTCGGCAAAATGTACCTTTGGATTAAGAAATAAGATTTAAAAATAACTTGCTTTGGAAAAATACACATTTTTACAACAAGAGTAAGTTATGTATTTATCCCTGCAGACTGATGAGGATCCCAACTCTGCCTTCACAGCTTAATAATTTTCAATGCTATCTCGTAGGAAAAATAAATTGAATATTATTTTTTAGGGTTAAATACCTAATGCAATTTAATGACGAGCCCACTTTTTTTTATATAATTTCTCTTGAGTATTTGTGTGTGTGTGTGTGTAAGGAAAACGATGCAAAAAAAGTGAACTTTCAATTAGATTTCGTTAGCTGTTTAACAGTTATGGGGAATATTGAAACATGTTAAAAATTAGTGGTATAAAATTGAAAAATATAAAACTATAGAGTAGAAGCGGAATTTTGATGCATTTATATGAGCAAATTTGAAGTTTACCAAGGCAAACACATTGACCCATGCTACCAATTGTTTGTTTTTGGGATTGAAATGATGTTTTGTGATTTTTTTAAATTATTTTTATTTAAAATTAGTTTTTTATATTTTTTTATTATTTTAATATGTTAATATTAAAAATTATTTTTTAAAATTAAAAAATTATTTTCATGCAAATGTGTAAGAGTACTCTCTTATTTTTGTTCTTTGGTGCTTTTTAAAAGTGTTTTTAACTTGAAAAAAAAATCAAATTAATGTTTTGTTTTCTAATATACTAATGTTAAAAAATAAATATAAAAAAATTATTTTAATATATTTTTAAATAAAAAACTATTTTAAAAAACATCCTGCCCTACAATTCTAAATATACATTACAAAAATATTAATTTGATATTTTTTAAAGTAAAAAATTATTTTGAAAAACATTAAAAAGCAGAAGCAAAACCTCTCCCAAACTTACAAAGTTGAATTTAGCAACATGACATTAACTATCATTTCATTTTTTGGGAAGCTTGGTGATTAGTATTGTTTTAGATTTTTAGATGGGGCTTCAATATTGGCCTCTGGAAGTAAAATCACACCAAATAGATTGCAGATATTAATGATCGCAGGAAGAGTTTAGGTAACCAAGACATCATTCACCAAAATAGTTATATATATATATATAAACCTAAAATATTATTGCTCGTATATAAAATCTATCTGTTTTTACATCAGCCTTAAATCTCATTAATTATATTGTTTCTTAAAGCAACCTCGAGTCTATATTTTTCTTTAGGGTAATCTATAGGGTTTTGGAAACTTTCTACATGACATCACATATTCTATGTGAGAAGGATTTATTTAATTAGGCTAAAATGTGTATATAAATCTATTTATTTTTGTATTTTAAAAATATTTTTTTTAAATAAAATTTTATTTATTTTAAATTAATTTTTATTTTTTATGCTTTTACATCATTTTAATATGTTAATATAAAAAATAAAAAAATATATTTTCAAATAAATTATTTTTTTAAAATAACTATTATTATACTTTCAAACATCTCATAATCGCTATCAATCATCCATCATATTAATTTACACACCCTTTTTTTTTTAAATCTTAATACTTGAATCATGATCTTTTGACCAATAAATTAACTTAGAAGACTGCTAAAACACCTTGCAAACAAAGTTCCAAAAATCATTTCTTCGAATTTAAGTAAATTACAGAAATTTGTATTTTATCTTTTAGTTTTAAGCCTTGAAACCCTGAATTTTAGCGATGATTGGGGTTCAAAATTGATAATTTGGTATGAATGAATTCATGGTAATAATATATTTCATTTGTTTGTAGTCTCGCTACAAATAGTAAAAGATGAGGTCTGGATCTAAATAACCTATAGTTCACGTATAAGATTAAATAGAAAAAGAATAATGCTAAATATTAACAAAATACTGCTAGAAAAAAATCGCCACGTTATTTTATCTCGAAAAGGATAACAAAAAATAACCCACGAGCATCCATTGCCATGACATTCCCAGAAAAAGATAAAGGAAATATTAATCCCATTGCAACATGCATCTCTTTCTTGAAGGTTTGTCACACCTTCTAGTCACATGCTTCGTCGAACACAAAAAGAATGAAAAATCCTGCACGCTTACAATCTGTGCTTTAATTTCTAGGATACGTAGACAAACACGTAGTACTAGTTTAACATTACTGTAATTTTTACAATTACAATTTAAAAAACAAATTTTAAAAAAGCTATAAATTAAAGTTTTTTCAACTAAAATTTCACCAGATATTTCATGAGGATGAATTTCTTTCCCTTTTTAGGAGGTGAGCTTACCCTGTGCATTGCTGTTGGGTTCCGACTCTATTCCTCCTCGACATTAATCATCCCACTGAAGGAGGGGCTGACCTTCCTGAGCTCACGACCCGAGTGTCTAAATACTTTGGTCATTCCACAAGCTGACATCTCTCATCTCTACATTATCAGAAACTGATGTGTTTATGCATTTAACATATTATTTCATCTGGACTTCCTCCTCCAGTTATAGACATATAAGAAACATGAGATGTTATCATGTGTAAATTCAAACACAGCTTTCACGCAATGACTGTGTACAACTCATTATAAAAAGGAAGGAATAAAGAACAACACTAGAAAATTATACCGACACATTGACAAAGAAAAGCAATAAAATATTTTCTAATTATTTTATCAGTAAAAAATTGAATTTCTTCAAAACAGGCGTTATTTATAACATTTAGAATAATGATCAAATTTTAACAGTTAGTATCAATGGTCAAATTTGACGACATGCCCTCAGTTTCCCAAAAAATTATATTTTGAAAATACAATAGATCATTTGAAACATTTTGCGGTATTTAGGGAGTAAATAGTAGCATCCTGGTAGTTATTTTTTGAGCTCATTTTAAAGAAAGAAACATACAAAGAAGAAAAAAATATAAAATTCATGACCTACAAAAAATAATAAGAATATCTTCACCTATAATATCTCTATCCTAGTCATATCTTTTTATTTTTTTAAAATAGACTCAAAGAATAACTAATACTATACAACTACTTACACACTGATCACCCATAAAATTAATCTATCAAATCGGTAGTCCAGACCTTATTTTACCAATCCATATTTTAGGGGTAAAAAAAACCCCAGATCATATTTTAGGGGTAAAATACGCCATTAAACCCCAGATCATATAAGGAATATTTTTGGCTGGCTCAACGCAAGCAGCTCTAATCCAAACCCAAACCATATTCCACATTAAGCAACCAGATGCTACTATACTGTGGTGCATGAGTTATGGTACAATGTCGATCATATATTCAGAATGTAATGAGATCGATTTTGAGTCAACAAGCTTTCAATTAGCTAAAAGCACGACTGATACATAGGAAATGACTCCACGAACTCAGTTGAATAAGAAATTGGAAAGGAATTAAGGATAAAAGAAGCCAGGTAATGAAGTCCTGAACCACACAACTTTCAACATAATGCAAGGGCAGCTTTTAACATGGGTGCCTTCAATGTGCTTACAAGCAAGCTTGTGTGTCGATCAAATGTGGTGTGAGCGCTTGTTTTTTGTGTATGCATTCATGCATGGGTATGGTTTGTAGGTAAACAGAATTGAAATTACCTTTCTTTCGTTTGCTGTACAAAACTACTTTGTTTCTTCTGTATGGCTTTGCAGGAGTGGGACCTTTTGGCTGCTTGATTCAAAGCTCCTTACCCCATCATCCACTCCCACCTTTTCTTCTTTGGCTTTTCCCCACATCACCGAATAGAACCCGATGACAATCACAGTTGCACCGACCAAACTAAATATTTCAACTAGGATGGTAAATGATGTGTCCTTGTGTCTTCTCTTTATTATAGAGAGAAAGATAATATAACAAGGTAGGAATAGAACCAACTTGGCAGCGTGATAAAATATCAAACCTATTACCACCTTCAAACAAAAAAAGAAAAAAGAAAATATACCTTCCAAGATACAAAGTATCCCTTAAGCAGATGATACTAACAGCAGCTGCGATGACAATTCCCAAGGGCTTGAACATTGCAACAAAAACAGGTCCTGTCTTATGCAGGCACCAAGTAGAAACGCCAACTTGGAATGCAGAGCCGAAAACTCCCTGCATTACAACTTATTAAAGGTTTTAAGTCATTATTTTCAAGTTAAAGACAAACAGACATCATTCAGAGAAGCCAAGTAGGAATGAGAACCAAAATTGCTTACACCAATCCACAGTATTAAAGCTTGCATTGGTAGGTGCAAAAGAGATTAAGCATGTAGATAGCAGATTATTATGTCTTTTTCTACATGAAAAATATGAAGATTTTTTCACTGCTTACCGAATATACAACAGCAATCCATCTTACAGTAGGTTTTAAACTCCAAGCACCAGGGTCCCTCTCCATAAACAAACAAACTATTGTAGACAGAATGGTCACAGTGAAGCAGTAAAAAAAGACTACAATAAGCCCTGCTGGATATTTCTTAAGGATCAATGCCTGAAACATGAAGAACACTAGTTAGAAATTCTTTTTCTGTAACAGTTGAAACTAGTTTTCATTTTCCTTTGAGATTTTTAACAAATATTACCTGTATAATTAGCCATGCAGAAGCCATAACACAATCAACTGCAAGGAGCAGTCCTCCAATAATCCAATTTTGCTGCTCCGAGAGAAGCTTATGAGGCAAGTTTGAAGTAGAGGGTGCCATCAGAAGTGGGGGGCCCTTATAGTAACAGACAATGAATGCCCCTGCAACCGATACTACTGTTCCCGTTGATTTAACTAAGGCACTGGAGCTCCTCCAGTCAAGTTTCTCCATCCTGAGACAACCGGTCAAATAGATTTATACCCATGTAATGTTTATACTAATTTATTTCAATCCTATTTCCCAGTAGCATCTCCAGTCTGCAAAAATTTCGCTACTAGTCTTAATCAAGTATTTCAGCTCTATTAGAGAGCAGAACTTTTGTTTTGTTTTTATTTTCCTTTTGACAATAGAAATTCTGGACAAAATGGAAACAAAAACAAAACAGCAAAAACATAAGGAAAGAAAAGAAAAGAAAAGAAAATCGGATTCCAATGTCAAGGGAGAGCAATGGAGAGTTGAGCGACTACAGACAAGCTCCAACCTAATGGTTCCTTGCCAACATAAAAAGGAAATTAAATGTACAAGGATAAATTTCTGTCTAATTTTTAATAATTTCATTCTTAGAGAATTTTTGGTGAGTGAAAGATGGAATAGAAGTTGTAAAATGGAAAACCCAACTAAAGTTGATATTTCCATTGCCAACCTAAGAAAGCTGCTCTAACTTGTAGAAGCACTGGTTCCTCAAAAAAGGGTTTGCCTTTATTTAGGAGAATACCCTAGAAAACAATGATTTTGCAAAAACCAATAAAAACCTTTGAAAACACTCAGGGCATAATCTCATGCACAAAATGAAGTAAACTAGGTGAATCTCTCTGCTGAATCACTAATTAAAGTAAGATCCATAATAGCCCGCAGGCTTCCTCCATGACACGATCTGAGTACCCTTCATTACTAGCCCGACCATTAGTAAGTAGGTTGCAAGTTCCAACGATGTCCAAGAGAAAATCTCCCACTTCAGCTTTCTTGTGATGAAAAATCACAATGAATCTATAACCATCCAATATAAATAGGATCTGAGGGAAAACAATAAGGACCTGTCCTGGAAAGGGCCCCTCAGATGCTAGCTCCTAGTGTGTATTACGGAATCAAAAAAAGCTAGAACCGCTATTGTTGAGCCTAGAACATATTTAAAGAAAAAGAGAATAAAAAATCAGATGTAGTGATAATGATTCAAAAATTTCTTGTTCCAGCTTCCAAGCCCTACAACATGGCTATTGCTCCTAATAGTATTCCTTCTACAGGTTTGTCAATAGCTCTTGGAAGACACGTTCTCCAAGAGTTCTCTCAGTGATTGAGGAATTTATTTTTCCCCAGCATTGTGTTCAAGGCTCAAAACAGGATTCTGATTACTCCAATATGACCTGGTCAGCCTTCTTGATAGGTTTTCCAAGTGACTGGAAATTAAAAATTGAGCTGATTTAACTTTTAACTAATCAGAAGTTGGATATCTTTGGATGCTGCCTGCCCCCAAAATCCGATAAGAATTTTTTTATCTACTAGCTATAAAAATCAACAGTATCAACATGCACGGACCTGACTTTTTTTCCATCTGAATTAAATATTTAAATGCCGTTAGTTTCATGAAATACCAGATAATATCATACTCACCGATAGAAAAGAAAGGAAAAATGGACGTCAATTCTACTTTAAAAGTTCATCATAATTCATGGAAATCAAATTCAGTGAGTAAGCAAAATCAAGAGGAGAGGTTAACCTGAAAGCAACGGCAAGTATGAAAGTAATACCAGGAATGAGGTTGAGCATGGCAGTGCCAAGTGTAGCAGAGCTCAAGTTAATCCCCGCATACCCAAATATCTGCGCCAACCAGCTGAACAAACACAGCAAATCATCCCAATCAAAACCAAATAAAGCAATAAAGATTCAATCAAACAAAATCAAAATCGCATACCCAAATAGACCAAGCAAGAAGAATCCACAGAGAATAGGGAAGGTGAGTGGAGGTCTCTCTGATCTGAAAAATTATGTAATCAAGGAATTTGAAACCCAAGAAAGAGAAACAACTTTTATTCAATAATAGCGCATGGGATGCGATGAAGAGTAGAATACCTGTGAAGGAAGAAAGAAGAAGGGAGAAGAATGAGGGAAGCAAGGGCATTGGAGTAAAGGACAAAGATGAAATTGGGCATGCCATCTGACATGGCTGCTTTGCTTAAAATCATTAACCCAACTTGTGCACACTCTGCCATTACCATCCCCACGAGTGGAACTGCTGCTTTCAAACCCATTTCCACTTAGCAGCAAGACAGCAGCAGCGATGTGCTATTAATGAATGAACTCCATACGTTGAATCAATATTCAGACAACCTTTCCGGACCTCCTTGTCCCTATCACGAGGACCCCGTCTGGCATTTCGTTCCGTGTGGATAGATTTTGATTTTTTTATTTAAAATTAATTGTGATGGTATTCAAAATAATTTTTAAAAAATAAATTTTAAATTTCATCACGGGTTTTTGATTTTCTTGTTAATTAGTCTATGATTCTCTAAGTTGAACATCAAATTTCACTGTACCTTTAAATATTCAATATACTTTTGTTTTTTGTGGCCGCCAACCTCCACGTGGACTTTAAAAATGCCTGTTGTCCTGTTCTATGTGATTTAGAATATAAATAAAATAAGTCTGTATATATATATAAAAAAAAATATTAACCCACCACCATGATAGTATTCCGTAATATTTTAATTTAAAGTTGTGTTTAGTTTGATATTAAAAATTAAGTGGCAGGGCTGTAAAAAAGCAGATGAAATGTGAATTGTTAAAGGTGAAGTGTGCATCGTGGCGGGCGTTTTGTTTGTTAGTAATTGATTAGATATAATGGTGGAGATCAATAGATATTAAAAAAGAAAAATAACTAAATATGATTTTAAAAAATAAATAATAAATGCTAGTGGAACCCAATAATAGATGTAAGGAAAAAAAAAGAATGATCCTCTGCCACACTGATAAAGTTTCCCAGCACAAAAGTCGAAAGAGGTTAAATACAAATTTATGCAATGTAAGAAATACAGCATCAAATTAACTTTCCTATCCAATTTAGTCCCTCTTCTTTCACGAAGTGAAAAAACATCCTGCACTCCTCGATGGCATGTTCGTCGGCACCCGATCTAATTAGTGGCGGAAAGAATAGCCACATGGCTGTCATCATTACGAACCCCACCGTCAATGGCCCTGAAACCGCCCAATGCAGCTGCCATCTACCCCCAAACCACCTCTTCATAGCAAGCTCCACGACCAAGCACACCCCTTGCAGCACAAAGAACAGCGTGACTTCCCAAGAAGGGCTTGCGCGTGTGACGCGGTAAAATAGGAGCTCGTGCATGAGACCGGAGACTAGGAAACAAGCCGCCACTGCCGGGAGCGGGGCCCACTGACCTAGCAAGGATCCCAAAGAAGACCTCACGGGTTTGTATACGGTATGGCGCAGTAGGTTTGTTACCATGAGGTTCCACCTTCTGCCCCAGAAATCTTGCAAAGATGTTGACAAATAAGGCTCATTGGACGGTGGTTCTAGCTCCATATGTAGTATGGCATGTACCGTAGCGTTGAATACGCCAAAAATTATGTCCACCAACAAGTATACCATGCAACAGTATAGAGCAAGGACCATTTTTTGGTGAAACCTGCCCTTGTAATCATTCACGCCAACTGAGATGGTAAGAAGCAAGACTTTCGTCGCCAAATTCAGAGCTAATTTCGGTGAGTTTTGGGGTGTTTGAGAAGATGGGTACTTTTCATTTTGCTTTATTTTGATGGGAAGGAGAGCTTTAGGGATGAATTGAAGGAGGGAGTTGGATTGGTCACATGAAAGCGGGCCGTGATCGAAGGCAAAGAGGGCAAGCTTGAAATTGGCTAACCAGGAGATGAACAAGGAGGCAATAGCATTTGGAAATAAGTAGGAGAAGTAGAGAGGAAGGGTTATGAAGAGGTAGAAAATGGGAAGGAGAGAGACAAGCCTAAGCTTACCTTTTGGGATCTTGGATGATATGAAATGACAGTAGATTAAAGATGCCAAAACTGAGAGAGATGCCTTGATCAAGTTCTTGATTTCCCCCTCCATTCTCGCCTGTTTGTGTGTTTTTCCGTTTCCAATAGCTTGTAATTTGTGTCTGCTAATGGCTTTTGATTTTGAGAATGTCACGATGACATATACCTCTTCGTTTTTATTGATCATCCACCTTACACCGCCCCGGTCACTTCGGTGCGCTGCCGACTTTCTTTACCATCGCACTACCTGACAAATCCTAAAGTATACTTTCTTTCCTTTCGGATACAAAGAATGTGATTCCATTTTTCACTGAAAAATCAACGGTGTTAGAATTTCTTACATGCATTATTATTAACATATACTTAAAAGTACTTGACATTTCAATATAGCAATAAACACGGAAATGGAAATTCTTTTTTTATTTTGGTACTTATAATTTTAGATATTTTATTTTTTTATAGAATTATTACATCTTATAAATCTAACTCGATTTAAAAATTTTACAAGTTAAGTAGGTTAATTTATTTTTCATCTTTTTTTAATTTAATATTTTTTACTTGAGTTTGATAGGTTAACTTAAATTATTTTTTTTAATTTAACATTTTAATATTAAATTAATTAATAATTCAGCTTCATTTTTTTTTTGCTTTCTATGAAACTATTTTAGTCTTATAATTTAGGTTTGACAGATTATCCAACTCATTTTTTTAATTGAATCTCATATTTTAATATTGGGTTTAATATTGAGTTGATTGAGAATTGAATTAATTTTTTTTATATTTTTTATACAGGATTATCAAGATCTAATATATTATCATTTTTATATTTTTAAAAAATACCATCTTAATTTTTTTAGTTAAATTATATTATTATCGATTTGTTTCTAAATTTTTTAAATCAATTTAATTACATCAAATTAATTTTTATATATTTTTTTATATTAAAAAACACATTAACAACAACACAAAATATACTTTTACATTCAAAAGATCTTGATAGAACACAAAGCATAGTGCGATAGCATATACCAAAACTTCATATTTTAAATCATAAAACCTAGGAGGTTGACAACAAAGTGCAGGAGTCTCAGTAACATGAAGGAGCCGAATGAAAGGTTTCAGAAATTCCCAACATATGCCTTGCCAACAAATCTTAAGCACCAAAAACTTGCTTTGTTGAGATACAAACAAGGCTGGGAAACACAGAAGCCCAGCGTCCACCCAGAATAATATTAATATTAATATTAATATATAAGTCAACAATAACAAACAATAACAACTTTCGTTCCCTGCAGTAACAATTGACTAAACTAATATATTAATATATATTTTTTTAATGAAAAAAATAAAGGGGTAATTGCCCCTTTTTTTCCCTCTGTGGCTCCGACAGGAGGCATCAGAGTTTTATTATCGCACAATCTTTCCCGGTACTTATGGTGTTGCATGTGATCTCATTTTCACGTGCTTCGGGAAACTAGGGTTACATTTTGAAAATTTGCAAACTTTTATCACTTCTGATTAGGCCCCTATATCTCACAAGACTGACATCGTGATCTCTGCGTACCTCGTGTGCCAGGCGAGCAGCATTGCCTTATCTCACATTCTCAGTGAAATCCGAACCATGTATTAGCTTAATTATACGTTTTCGATAATCAACATTACTAGTTTAATCTAAATGTGTTTTCGGAAAATAAATACATACATGCTTGTACTAGGGCTTTCTTTACTTTTATATATTTTCTATTTTTAAAAAAATTAATTTATTTACTAAACGGTCATAATTGGTGTTCCTAATATTTATTCGTAACCCACCTTTTCTTTTATGAGCAGAGCAATCATGCATTTGAAAATATAAAGATCGCCTTTAGTTCTCTGTTCTCGTGTGTGTTTATAACTGGTACGGTTTTTGGCCTCTAAAATATAAGACTGTTATTGGATCTATCAACCACAAGTTCTTGTTATTGAATAAAAAAGTCTAAACAAGACATTAAAGACGAGGTTGGTCTATCAACACCATAGAAGTATAGATAATGATTTCAATTTTCACGCGCAGAAACCAGGAATATGGAAGACCTGCGATGAAAATAAATCCTGGCCTCTCGCCATCACGAGGACCCATTCACGACGCGAAAAAGGAAAGCAAATTTCAAGACAGCATCTCTGTTGCTTTCCCGTCTGCTGGTTGCTCGATGAGTACATCTGTAGAAAAAGACCAGCTTTTCCTACTTCTCGGTACCTGACCAGTCTTCTCAATACTGAAAATACCTATGGATCCTAAAGATGCAACCATTGCCAGGTTGCTGGATAACTAGCTCTTACTAGAGCACTGTTCATATGTTTTTATTCATTGAATAAAGACATGAAAGTTGGTGCTCATAGAAACAGACATGGAATTGAACATAAACCATCGTAAGAGGAAAGCGAAAGCCTAGAGGAATTTTCCCTTTCTTCGAAATCCAATGTGTAAATTGGGGAATAATGGGGGTGGGGTGTACAAACTCATACACACTAAAAGGATTCTCTATTCTTTTCCCTTTGATGGGAAATCAACCTAAGAAGCAGCTGTTGCTCAGAAGCAAAACGTATAGTCATAGTACAAGAACACTAGTAATAATCACTTTGAACATGCGTATCCACCTAACGGAAATCTGCAACTAATTCCTTGAAGAGTCCGAGCAGGCTCTCAATACTCATCACTGAATGGTCAGCGTTATCTCTCACCCGCACACTCACCTGGAAACAACGCAGGACAACAACAATTATTTTTTTTAATTGGAAAAGAGAAGAAAAAATAGTCCAAAAATAGATCTTTTAGGAGAACACTGGCATATTATTTATTATAGTTTATGACAGTGGTTGCAAAATAAAAGAGTTTCCTAGAGCATAATCTCCAGATTCATGCTTAATATTTGGTGATTCCTAATTGAAAATAAGCTGATGATCTACATGGATTTGGAAATCCACAAAACTAATATTCACTTGTATCTAAGGCAAGTAAAATACTCAGTATCCCTATAAAAAGCAGCAGGTCACACTTGTTAAATCAAGTAGTCATGTATACTTAGTTCAATTAATAGAAAAACTGTATTTACCTGTCCAGTTTTGGATTCCTCTTCACCAACAACCAGTATATAATTGTACTGTGCCAACTGAGCTTCTCGTACCTGAACAAAAGGCTAAAAATTTACTAAAATCTAATCGTGTAGCATCCATATTTGCAATAATAACCACTGAAAGACCACAATTGAGCCAATTCTTGTCACCAGAATCCAGGAAGGGCATTCATAACAAAAGAATATGTTATTGGTTTGTAGGATGCTAATTTGATGTCAAGGATGGAAGTTGCAAAAGCACCTTTTTCTGGATCTTTCTGTCGGTTGCGTCCACATCGACAAAATAGCCAGCTTCATGAATCTGATCCCGCACCTATTAATTGTAACAAGAAAATGCATTGATTTGTGTTCAGTGCTATTAGGGTCCAAATATGATAAATAATACAATCAAAAAGCTATTCACATTGCATCATTTCGCACCCAAAACTAGATCAATCCACAACTAAAAAGGACTCTGTAATCCACTATCACTGCAAGGATGGAATTAGTGAGTCCCTTTCACAAACATTGCTCAATAACAAACTTGAAAACTATTGTGCCATGACACGACTGGTTACACAACTGAAACTCCCTCAACAAAAACATCCAAGCTGAGTTGTGCGATAGAAAAATATACAAGCAAAACTTAGACCATGTCATCATGTACAGAGTATATCTGATACAATAAAATAAATATTTGCCATCCATTTTGTGCATGAAACAAGGGGCTCAGGTGAGTATCATGTCAGTAAATGTAACAAGAAAACCAAGACCCCTAAAGTCATGTGAAGTAAAACCCATCACCCTGCATGCATTCCTATGCCAATCATAAGGTTAATGAAATTGGTAAGGGAGAATTCAAGAGTGTTGACAAGCAAAATTTTATATGATACACTCCTCATCTAGGGGTTAAAAAGCATACAGCAAACTAACCTTTAATGCATAAGACTGGGATTTCTCAGACACAGGGCAGACAATTGCTTGACGGGGACTAAGCCAGAAGGGCCACTTGCCCTTGTAATGCTCCAATAGTATAGCAAACATACGCTCAACAGAACCTAGGATCGCTCTATGTATCATAACAGGTGCTTCACTTTTGGCTTCATCTTCTGCTGAATATTCCAACTTAAAACGATCTGGAAGCTGGAAGTCAAGCTGCAAACAGAGACAGACATTCATTCATTACATGAAAATTCTGTATCACTGTAAAAAAGCCAGAAAGCTAGAAAAAATAAATGTCAACAATCTGAACCTGCAATGTGGCACACTGATATTTCCTCTTTAATGCATCAGATACACTGATATCTATCTTCGGTCCATAAAATGCACCATCGCCTTCATCAATCTGTAGAACATGAACCAAAATATCACATCAGTCAAAGCTAACAAAAGAAAAATGAAAATATGTAATAAAGAAATGGAAATAGGAAATAAGAAAAACCAAAAGTCATCTATAAATCAAACCACTTTCTGTAGTTGACCACATTCTTCTAGACTTCAGAAAATTGGCATAACTTTCATATGATCCAAAGCCCCACATCTAATCAACGAAGCCTAAGCACGGTTAAATATGTTGCACCTAACTTTCATATGATTCAAAGACTCATCGAATTGATGAATTCTAGGCACAGTTAAATATGTTGCGATGGGTACAGTAACATACTCTAAACTTTGCAAGGGAAACTAAAAGGCAGTTTGAACAGCTACAGCCTCTGGTGTGTTTTCATCAATTGGTAGATGAACTAAAGATACATTAAAAATTCTGAATAAAAAATTGGGAAAAGTACTAATACGTTGACTTCTGAAAGATAAATGATTATCAAGTTCTATGATGCTTTTTTGGACAAGTAAGTTCACTTTTATAATTTATCTTAAAAGAAAATTCTTATTTGGTTATGATAGCCATATTACCCTCCATATTTAACAAAATTACAATTTGGAGTGCCTTTCATTTTCTTTTTCTTTGTTTTAGTTTGTTTGAACAAATTCTTATCACCATTTTTTAAATATTTTTTCTCAATTGTAAAATAGTTTATTATTGTAACCAATTGTTATTATATTGATATAATTCTAAACCTCAGAAAAATTCAAATGTAATTATGATTATAAAAAAGAAATAATAAAATTCTTCATATTTGTAAAACTTAATTTTAAAAAGAAACAAGATCAATTATAATCTTATTTTTGAAATATATTGTCTGGATAACTTCTTTGAAAGAAAAACTTGATAAGTGAACTTGTTGGTCTTCAAAAAATATCATAGAACTTATTGATATAATTTTTCCAAGGAAATTAATTCCCTAGAAAATCTATAGTCGGCAGATTGCAGATGTCAGAGGCACGACAAACTGGCATGAAGAAGAATTTCAACTGCATATATGCAAAAAATCTACAACCAAGAATTCAAGCAAAGACCAGAAGTACCTAAGAATAACATTACCTTCCATGGCTTCCCAAACTCATCCAGTGCTTCTGTAAGAGCTTTCTCAGCTTCATCCCATGTTTCCAAGACTCCTAGGTATTTCTCTGGCCTCTATAATACAGACATCAGGAGGCACAAAATAAAAACCTTTTTTTTTCTTTTCTGGGAAGCAAGACACTGAAAATTCATCAATTTCTTCGAGAAAATGGGAAATGATAAACTTAATTTACAAAAATGTTTTCAAAAATAGCTGAAGAACAGAAAAATTGCATCAGTTCAAAATCGCTGAACCACAACTATATAAACAAATTCAAAATATCTCCATCTATCTTTTATGCCTGGAACAAAGCTTGGCTTGGTCAAGGAATAAATCATTCTGTATATAAATCCACGAAGGTAAAGGCAAAATGATATTTTTTGAATATTAAGATTTTTCAAATTCAGGTTTCATTTAAGAACATGCAAAATTTTATCTGAGTTTACAGGATAAAATTTTCCAAATTTTAAATCGTTTCCCTAAGCAATCAATTTGCAAAAAAATCAAGTTCATCATACCGTAGATAGCTTCAGCTCATAAGTGAATCCAAATTTTCCATAAGTATAGTCAATGAATTCTAAGACACCTCTGACTTCATCTTTTATCTGAAAAACAGAACACACCATTTCTATTAGGGTTAGGCAACAAAAAGACATTTAAGAAGTTAGTCAGGTGTCAATGTAACTTGTATTACCTGGGATTTCCTGCAGAATATGTGAGCATCATCCTGTAGCAGCGAAATGCAAGACAAATGAGGGACAGAAGAGCAGATACAATGATAGCCATGTATTAAAAGCTAAAGTGACGGATTGGAAAATAAATAAATAGATTACTAGTACAATGCCACAGCTAACGACTGATCACATCAATATAGATGAGCTCTTGAACTTTGTGAAACTTCAACACCACATATGTGGTAAGAGTTCATTGCAGCTCTTAAAAGAATACGGATTAACTCAGAAACCTAAATTCATAACTTTTAAGTACAGAGCAGGCAGTTACGCCACTAGGGTTAAAAACCTAAAATAAGTTTTTTTTTACTAAATGCATACCTGCTGAAATCTTCGAACACGTGTTAGTCCAGTGAGTGCACCACTTGCTTCATTGCGATGCAAGGCCCCAAAATCAGCCAATCGAAGAGGAAGTTCTGGAAAACAAATCTAAACATTTAAGATAGGATGGCAGGAGTATGATGGACCCCACTCAAACATTCAAATCATTAGAGCTTTCCACAAACAGTAATTGCATCCTTGTAATTAAATGCACATAATTTCCATACCCATGACACCAGAACACTCAAAAACACCTCAGCAATTCTGTTAAAAATAATCCAAGGGAAAAGAGTGCAAACAACCCTCACCTCAGCCCCCCTAAACAAACATAAAGATGATAAAAGTGGATAAAATTTCAAAGAAAATGAACTTACCTCTATATGAACGAACTCTATGTTGAAACATCAAACAGTGCCCAGGGCAATTCATTGGTTTCAGTCCAAATTCTTGATTTTCAATCTGCAGCACACAAAGTATCATCACGGCATTTTTTTCTTAAATTCCAAGACGTAAAATAAGAATGCTCTCATCATTCAAAATGACATGCACTGCCTGTAGGTCCTTTGCAGTTCCAATCATTCAGAACTTTGCAAACCTAACCCCTAGAAGAATTTTTTCACTTTACATAAATTTTTATGTGGTGCTTGTCAATCCATCAGCTTACCAAGCATGTTTTCACACCCCCCAACAAAAAAAATAATAATCAGTCAAATGTATATCTGTGCTTATTTCCCATAATAGCCCGTTATCCTCCAACTTCACACTGCAAATAACTTGCACCAATTGATCTAACTGTCCTCTTCATCAGAATTCAGAAAAATATATTTCACTCACCTCAAGCAGAAACATATTCTCCTTGTAATTGGCAGCATGACCAGATGTCTCCCAAAGTTTCATGTTATAAATATTTGGAGACTTAACCTGCCAAACTTGATAAATTTAGGTGCTCACTTTTAGACATTATATAATATAAGATCCATACAAGCATTTATAACTTCAACCTCTTCGTAACCTCTTCTTCTGTACTCATCTTTTATAAATTGCATTAGTTTGTTGTAAACCCGAGTTCCATGTGGAAGGAAAAACCAACTTCCTGGACTGAAACACACCAAAGATGCAAAATCAGCATCATGGAATGCAACAACCTATAGAGATGAGCAAAATACAAGAGCCCATATCACACCTCAGTGGATGACAAAAGAATAACTCCTGCTTAATACCCAGCAACCTGTGATCATACTTCTTTGCTTCTTCCAAGAACTGCTTATACTCCTGCACAAGAAATTAAAGTTCAGAAAAGAAATGGTGGCATCTTAAACCAAAAATAATATAATCACATTTCCCATTTTCATATCACTGGTTTAACCTCTCCAAATCAGAGAAAGCTCATAGTTTTGCTAATAGAGATTAAAGATTCTTATGGAAAATAAAACTGTTTACATTGTCCGATCTGTGCCACACAACCCTGTTACACGTTTTTTTATACACACAATGCTGTGGCGCCTTTTCCAGTTTAATCAGACAGTAGGCAGCCTCCCTCAACAGTACACCCTGAGCTATTGACTCAAGAAACAACTTCTCTATGTCTTTGAATTTTTCTTGAGAGACACAAATCTAAGGCTTCAAAACAATAGTTCCCATTATAATTCAAAGTCCTTGTTGGTTTCATTTGTTTAACTAGAATGATAGTTTGTTTAAACCCAACATTCATAGGCAAATCTGCTGTAGCAATCACAACTTTTATTTTGCTTTTGCTTTTATGGCACACTGATAAGTGCACACCATATGAGAATAAAGCAACCTGTTTCGGTGTTTATGTGAAAAATTTAGTCAGGGTATACACAATAAAACATTTTTTCCAAGAGAAAAAAGTCAAGACAAAGATTTTTCATTCCCTTGTTTTTCTTTATTGGGACTTTTAACAACCAATATAGCAACCCTATGAATTAAAAATCTACCATGATATGAGTCATTATATGAGCCCATAACCCAGTTTGGACACCAAAACTGAAATCACACAAAATCATACACCATTTGAAAGCATTCAACACAACTAACTAAGGAACAGCACACAGTTGAATGTTGCAAAAGTCTCTGCAATTGAAAAGTAGAAATGCAGTTCAAAGGGCAGAGAGATGAAAAAGGCACCTGCAAACGTTTTTTATCAGGATAAGAAATTCCATACACTCTTTGTAAACTTTCACGATCTCTATTGCCTCTCCAATAAGCCGATGAAGCCTGCAATTACAAATTCAAAAGTAAAGCAGATTACATTTGATAAAGCAAATTGATTGTCTATGAAATAATGATTAAAAACACATGATAAAGTATCACCTTCAAACATGCAAGAGCTTTCACAAAGGAGGTGTTAGGTATATGAGGCCCACGACACAAATCTACCAACGGGCCACATCTGTATACAGTTATAGTTTTGTCTGCGGGCAGATCTTTGATTATTTCAACCTGATAATAACCAATTTTTGAAAAAATAAATGAGAAAGGTGGATTTCTTTTGTTTAGGAAGGGAAAAAAACACATTAAGAAATTTTTGTTTCAGATAAAACTGATACTTAAACTTGCCTTAAAATTATTGTCTGAAAACATCTCAAGTGCCTGTTCCCGCGATACTTCAATGCGCTCAAAAGGTTGTTTCTCCTGAAATGTAAGAGTTATCAAATCAGTAAGCACAACTCAACTGCACCACTAAGAACATTGAGAGCATGATGAAAAAGAGACATTGGTTACAGTAACCATGCATCAAAAAGAATCCAACAAATTAGAAAATCATTATAAATCTTGTGTTTGTATGCATGTGCTGCAATCCTAACAAATATACCAACCCAACCCATCCCCACTCGATATAATTAGTTACATTCTATACATTTATTGCATGAATAGCAATTATCTACATGCCCTTCCACATGTTAAATGTATCCAGCTCTCATATACAAATATTTAGAACAAGAAATGGTTATATACAGTACTCTCTATCATTACCAACTTGACATTTTAAATCATTTACCCTGTTAAGTCACTTCTTATATTAACAAAATTGCAAAACATACTAAAGATTGTCAACAAAAATAAGCAACACGTCAACCCAACCAGCCCTTGGTCATAATAATGAGCTATATTATATTTATTTATGGCATGAAAAGGAATTATCTGCATGCCCATCCACATGTCATACGCAAACAGCTCTCACGGGAAGATGTTTAGAACAAGAAAAAAGAATCAGCTATATAACACTTTTATATAAACATATTTGCAAATCATACTCAAGATTATCTACAAAAATGAGCAATATAACTCTGCTAGACCAACAACAGTAAGCCTTCCTTTATTTACTAGAGAGCCAAAACAACAACACGGCGATGCTGACTTAAAGGATGAAACAATACCGCAACAGCTTTCAACGCAGCTGCATCAATCTTCTTGAAGTGATCATCATTCAATCCCAATTCACCATAGAATGCATCATAATAGAATCCCTGCAAGAAGAACATATGAATTTCAAATTGAAACTTAGATAGGGCTTCAAAAAGAAATGCAGCCATGGAAGCAAAGGGCATGATGAAAATGCAACATTTTTAAGCACTTAAAGTAGGAATTGAGTTGCTAATATTTTGTTGTTGGAGAGGGGGATTTATTTAACCATCCAGATAGTTTCCATTTAAAGGATAAAAATGACAGAAAATTGTGCTGGGAGCTCATACATTAAATGGTCAAAGAGACGACACGGTCCTGACAGAGCACCTAAAAGAAAAGGGCCTCTGAAGAGCAATCATCAACAGGAAATTATAAGAAAAAAGTTCAGCTTCATTGAAAAAGAAACACAAATCTCTGTACCATAAAAATGGGGAATATCACAGAAATAAACTTTCAGATATTACTCGTCACACACACATGTGTGTGTGTTGCTTACCCTGTCTGATAATTTAAACCAGGGTTAACACTAATTCTCTCCACCCCCTCCCCTTGGAATTTTGATCTGAATCATGTGATCCCGATCGTGGTATGTTAGCTTTCAGGAAAGTGAAAACTGGCAATTGCTTTCTTTATTATTAAACTTCATGATATATTTACCAGTACTTTTGTTTAAATATAGCAGTAAACATGTGAAACATATATAAACACATAATCAGAGTTGAAGAAATAAATTATTAGTTGGAATCTAAAAAGTTGCATATTTAGGTTGGACTTTTCAATTGTTGCCCTTAAAAAAAGGAAAGAAGATGATTTTGTACAGCTTCATGATTGAATAAAGTAAAAAAAAAAATGGGGGAAGAGATAATTTGCAAGCTATTTTGTAGAGCCAGGGATGGAAAATTTCTTTTTTGTAAGTTTTTGAGTACATGCACCAATATAAATACAATACTTCTATCTTTTGACTATACACGCATATACATGGAAGACCAGCATAAAAACAAATCACAACCCAAAGTATAGATCCCTCATGCTGCCTTCCGGGGGATAGCAAACAAAATACTGTACATCACATTCCAAGCAACATTTATTGAAACTCATATATTTTCTCTTGGAAGATTCCCAGCACACAAAACAACAATATAAAAAAAGTTTTCCTTACACTTACAACCATGAAATTCAGAATGAAAAAAATAAATAAAACCAAGACACACATTAATATATATGAAAAATCTTTAAGGATAAAAGAAAATCCAAGAGAAACAATCTAACCTAACCACCCAGTACAAATTTTCATAACTCTTTGGTTGTTACTTAATCTAGCAGGCTGAATAACTATCAGTGGAATTAGATGTACGTTAGTGGAAAATAAAGAGACGGTTCATAAACCAGTCTTAAGAGCAACAGTATTAAATCCTACTATATAGGAATACAGGTTGAAAAACAAGAAGACGGTTGCAGAGACTTAAGCATGGGAACTAAGTCTTGTAAGTTAAATCATCTTTTGTCCACATCAAATAAGACCCCTCGTCACTTTCTCATCTTAACTGACTGAACAGGCTCCAAACTTGGATAAAACGTATGTTCCCACCAAAAGCCCTTGTATCTAGGAAAAAGATGGTTTCTTATGTTCATTTCAACGAGATAAACAAGTAACAGAGGTACTTGGTTCCATAAACTGCACTGCTGGTATAGTGAGACTCATTATCAGATCTCTTGACAATTTTTGAGAGTTGTGACAGGAAATGATCTCACCAATAATTATTGACTACAGGTTACAAGAGACAGACCTGATCAAGAAGAAGTCAACCAACTTGGCAATCCCAGTAAAGTTTATTTTGATATTGCAAGAACAGACATTATGGAAATAAGTCACAATGAACCAGAAGCCATAGCAAAAAGGTCAACAAATAGAGGAATATTTGAATTTCCACGTATGTAAAATATATAAATATCATACCTCTCCTCTAGTGGTACAGGGCCCAATGCAAAGCTTGCAACCATACTCCATCTCAAGAGCCTGAACCTCACAATGATTAAACCCGATATTAAAACTGAAGTAAAAAGATAGTAGTACATTGCCGCTAATCAAACCAGCACGAATACCTGGCCAAGAATGTGAGCACTGGAATGCCAAAAGGTGTCGCGTCCTTCGTCACTTTCAAAATTAAAAATCTTGAGCTCACAATCATCCTCTAAAGGCCTATTCATGTCCCACAACACCCCGTTGACTTGAGAGATCAACGCGTTCCCAGCCACACTCTTCCCAATCTCCTTTGCGATATCCATAGGAGACGATTTCCATCTTTTTCCTTCCTTCACTGTCCCGTCAGGCAAAGTAATCCTAAAACCAAAACGAAAATGAAAAAAAAAAATAGAATACAATTTTTTTTTCAAGAAAATAGAGAAAAACTAGGGTTTTACTTGATGGAGTCGTGAGGGAGGGATTGGAGGCGGGAGAGTTGTTCAGATTGAATGGATTGGAAGAGCTGGATGCGTTTAGGGATTGCTATATTGAGATATTCTTCATCTCTTGCGTGAGACTTGGAGACAGCCATTGTCATGGAAGAGGAGAAGGAGAGGAGACGGCGAGGAGGTATAGAAAGAAGTAGAGGAGAGGAGGATGAGAAACGGCGGAAAGGTGAGAGCAGCCGGGAACATATGCACATAGCACACAGAGACTGCGTGGATTTTCCCCAGGAAAGTGGTTTAAAGGGCGTTTGGGCTATGTGTTTTCTGTACCTGTCGTCGGGATCGAGAAGTGGCCCATGAAATTACCCCCAAGGAGAGTCCGGCTCTAGCCCGTTTTCTTTATAGGCTTTTTGTCGTTGTTGGGCTTAGCCTACAAGTCCCCTCAAATAGTCCTACATTAGACAAAACCCGGTCGTTAATCGACGCGTTTGCGGGACAAAACATGACCACGGTCCACGGGTATGTTTTTTTTTTTAAAAAAAAAAAAAAAGTTCTGGAAAACAAACCTACACTGCACTCATCCTCTTTTTATCATCCTAGCGGATATCCAGTTCTTAAGAGATCGTAACTGGCAAAGTGGCAATGCTACTTCAATTATACATTTGCGGGAAGGTAACTTTGGCGTTGATCACACGGCTAGGATTGGGGCTCAGAGAAGCGGTTCTGTCCTTCTGCTGGTTTAGCTCCTCTGTTCCTTGCTGGTTCAATTGGAGTTAGCTTTGTTAGGTCCTAGTTTTTTCGTTTTTCATTATCCAAAAAAAAGTATTCTGAGCCAGTGTTTTCTCATGGGGATTCTCCTGCCATCAATGAGGCAACGTTAATGACTTGCCTGGATAATTCGGTCCTAGAGCCCGAGTCAACCTCGGCTGTGAAAGTTATTGCGTTAGCAATTCTAGAAATTGAGTGCAGATCTATTCACCAAGTGAAAATGTTACTGGCAGTTTCTTTTTAGAGCATGATCAAGCTTACAAACACCAATTAAAAAACAAATAAAAACCTTGTTAGCAGGTCTATGAAAACTAGCTATCAAGGACGGCCGGAGCATTTTCTTGTCCTCGCCCACTAACGAGTCTATGTTTCTTTAATCGATTGAAAATTGGTTAAAAAGATGAACAAAATTTTACAGGATATCATGCAAAACATGTCAGGCAATTGCCATCACCGGCAATGAAAGTAGCAAGATTTAACGTGCTCGCCGATGCCCTAATAAATTTTAATCACGTACAGCTTGCTGCTAGGTGGGAGCACTATAATTGAAGGCACGAGTGACCTATTTTGAGTTTCAGCATTCCAAACCTTAAAATTGCTAGCATACAAAGTGGTGGAGGGAAAAAAGGATGGCAAGAAACCCTGGTGATGAATCGCACTGCAGAAGTCATCATACTAGTAATTTAACTACCAGTATATATTCTACAGCCACAAAGCATATTCTAAAGAACTATCGGTTCAAGTTTCGAAGACAAGTATATAATTAAGCTCTTCTAAAGAACTACCGGTACATATTCTGCAGCCACAAAGCATGTTCTATCTTCAATATCAGCAAAATAAAAATACTGATCCTGTGTCTGAATCTCCTTCCCTGTTCTTTGCCTTTTTATTATTTGAAATGCCAATTCTCTTCTCCTTTCTCCTCAAAATGAAAAAACTACGTAAATTTCAAAATTGCCTTGACCTTAACTTTCATCTCGCATCCGCTGCTTTATAGCTGACAGCTTTACACATTACTCGAATCTGGCTCAATCACTGATCGTAATCCACCACGTATCATCATCTGGGAATAAAACTCCGCATGTTCCTGCAAGCCAGATTCCACATTTCAGCTATTATTCATCTCAGATAGCTTAACCTGGCAACTCATTCAATCATAGTTATCTAAATCCACCACCAAGTTCAAGTAGGACAACGGTGGTAAGGTGAGTGCTAAACATTTTATCCATTGTCATGTTAAAAGCAGCCATCAATATAACATTTCCACATCATAGCTGTACCAGCCAGCTCTGCTGTCTTGTTAGGAAGACAATATGTAGCTAACTATAAAAAGAAAAGGAGATTACGTGCTGTGTGTGTAATTGTGTATGAGTGCTAATACATGGATGAACGTCTTAATTTTAAATCACAATGCCATAACTTGGATGGTACTGTCTCATTCCTTTGGGGAGTCGTCTATTATTTTCTACAGCAGTTATCAAGCTATGGTAAGGTTTAAAGTGTGATTTGAGTCAAACAAGAACGCATATATGCTTTCTATCTCAACTAATGCACTTGGGGCCCATCATGTAACTCAACAATTGTGCTTAGCTACAAAAGCAATCACTCTGACACCAGTTTTTGACTTGCATTATATGCTGCCAAATGAAAATAGCTCTTTATTCATAGTACAATAAACAAAGGACAGCTATGGCAACCATTCGGTGTGTGCTTCTGGATGACAATGGGGCCAAAGGCAATATTTTGCAACGAGGTTGCTAATCTGCATGTTATAAAGGAGGTTATCATGCTGTTTATGTATATTTTGAAGTGAGATATTATCATGGCACCGCAATGACCTGCATTTTACAGCATGATACGATGCAGGGAGGTTTGGTTACTAAAGGAGTTTTAAACATAATTACACTACATTAAGGTTTGATTGATTAGACAACCCTTAGTCTTACCCTGACAATGCATATTTCTAAAATGACTATTATGCATCACCACATAAACATTTAAGATATCGTTCAAACAATTATGCAGAAGCAAGATCTTTGTATAGCTTATATGTGCGGCGGAATAATTATACCTTAACTGTGACGATAACGACTGCTACACCATTTTCGCGTGACTCGTGAAATAGTTTTCTAGCATCCTCAGGTGTGACTGATGGCACAGCTCGAGGTAATACCTTTGCAACTACACAGAAATGGACACTCATAGCAGTAAGTACAGAAGTAAAAAAGTGAAATACAATATTTTAACTTTTCCTATAATTTGCTCAGTTTGCAGAAAAATTGAAAGTAAGCAGCAAAGAACTGCCTTCTGATTTCTAGCTTGTTAACTTTCAAGAAGCTTTATATATGCGGCTTTACACTGATCAAAGTGAGCAATTTTAGAACCCGAGAGCATGAAAATTTTATGCTTCCATCTACTTAATTGTTCAATTAAGTATTCAAATAGCCACTCCGCACACAGTACAGTGGGATCCATTAAATTCCGTAATGCTTGAGGCAACCAAAAGAAATTAAATTCCGTAATGCTTGAGGCAACCAAAAGAAATCCATAAATTAGCCTTGCTGTCCTTCTAGAGGGTATTCAATTCATCATTATTTGGATACATAAAAGGAGAAAGACGACTTAAACTCATACCTAAGCTTTCTGAATGGCGGCTATCATCAATTAGCAAGACCCTATAACTATCTCCACTCCCAACTCCTCTCTTATCCCTTAGTCGTCCGATATCCCCTCCTGTTTCGACAAAGAGGAATACAAGTAAGAAATCCAAAATCTAGCAATATAATCCACCGCAACTTTCACAGGTGCTAGCTATTAAAAGAATACTAGAAAAAACTGCTTCAGTTAAACCAAAAACGAAAAAAGTACAAAGCAACAGTGTCAGCAAGAATGGAGAAGAAATCAAAACATTCTTATATAGACAAGAACAGTAAAATTGAATGCTTCCTTTCCAATCAAACGAAGAGGTAGTAAACAACTGCTACTGGAAAATCCCGATAAAAGTGCATCATTCACAGGACAGAGAAAAAACCCGCCAAATCTTGTCAACAATTATAATCTCCTTTTATGCATTCCTTGTCATTAAACATGGGAACATAAAGAAAGGAAAAGATAGAGACCTTCGAGAACTTGAGAAGAAGGGTCGAACTGGGATTGATCAAAAGTGGGGCGTTCCAAGACGCCAGGACCTCCCTTGGTAAAGGAAGCCTTGACAGTGAGACCCGTAGACATGGTAATTGCTCTTTTTTGTGGGAAACTTGCCTTGAAGTTGCGAGTGAAAATTGAACCGTCATCGTTGTTGAACTGAACAAGCTGCCGGGTTGTAGAGGAAAACCATGTTGTTGATGCTGCTGTTAACACTGTCATTTTCCTTGTTCTGTTTGTTCTCCTATAAGGAAATCTTGTAGCTGTGCTAGAGAGTCTAAAGAAAGAAGACGAAGCAGATGGATCTGAATGGCTTTGGAGCTCTGTCTATGGCTATAATAAACCCTGGGTGGTTGCTTATCCACCGGCTACTATGGTAGAATTGTCTTTTACTGAGGAGATATTTGTCCGGCTAGGCTCTTCCGCTATCAAATTATTACTCATCACAGTTGTTTGTTGTTCTTACTCTTATTATAATTATTATCTTTATTTTTTTAATTACTGCTACTACTATTTTTTCTTCCTCTTGTTTAAAATTTCTTATCCCTTAATCCCTTATTTTTTTCTTTTTTCTTTTTTTAATTTTCAGCACCACGCCGGGCGTTGAAAAGGAGTGGCTTGGATTCAAATTTCAATTTGGGCCGCATCTCTTGTGAGAATTTCTAGAGCCTTCCTTTTGTCGGTTCGTAGAAGATTTTTAGATGGATAGATTCTTGGTGGCACCGAGATGGCCATCCCTTGTAGTGATAGTAACGGAGGTATTTGTGGTGTTTAAAAATTATTTTTAAAATTAAAACATTAAAATAATTTAAAATTTTAAAAATAAAATAATTTAAAATAAAAAAATAATATTTTTTTCACAAACACTTTTATGATTTTTATACACCCCAAAATGGTTGTAAAATTAGTCGCGGGTCATTAGAAAAAATAAGGGAAAAAATATTTATAAATCGGCAATGTATCTTTTAAAATAAAATAGATTTTAACTATAAATTAAGCTAACATGCAAAACTGATAGTCTTGAAAAAAATTAAAAAGTTTAATTTTAAATTAATTTAGTATTGAATAATAAAATCAACACAAATATCATTTAATTAAAAAAATAAAACAAAACCAGATTAATTAAATAAACTCACAGAAAAATTTATGCACATCCTGGGTTCAATAAAATTTTTATTCAAGAAATATTTTTTAATTAAATTATATGATAATAAGGTGAATGATAACTTATTTTATGAAACATATTTTTTAAAAGTAAAAAAAAAATCATAATAGGTTTAACTTAAATAAATAAAAAATGAAAATATATTTTTTAACAAAAAAATTATTTTAAAAAATTATTATGTAACACATTACCAAATAAAATCATAATAGCTAGCATCATTGTTTCCATCATGACTAATCATCGTGTTGCTGCCATGGCATCACCATTGCCCACCTCTTCCCAGTCTCATTGCACTCCATCATCTTATTATCAATGCAACATATCATCATTCCACCATACCTTCCGAGCACCACCATCACGCCAACGCCACTTCTTGATCGAGAATTTTTTATATAAATTAGCATAATAATTAAACAAAGTTGATAGAATAACAATATTTAAAACAAATTTGACGAAATAACACACTGTAGCTGGTTACGTTTTCAAAACAGCTTAGCAGCTTTAAAAACATCACATGTCGTAGAATTTACACACAGACTAAGCTTCTTCTTTACTTGTAATTCCAAAGAATTGAAGTATACTCTGTTAGTGGAACTTTTTCTCTACTATCCATACCACTCATCAACAACTGCTTCCAGTCCGGCTCGTCAACTAGCGTAGTTTCTTGTTCCCGAGTTTGAACATTGAGATCATCCAACGAAGAAGGTGAATCTTTCTTAAAAACTTTTTCTTCAATTTCCAGGCCAGGAAGTTCCTCCATAGAATTATCGAGGTTTGTAGTTTTATGGGGTTGACTTGGATTTTGCCCATGCTCTTTTATCCCTTCCTCTTCTTTCTGATTCTCAATGAAGTTCATATAACCATCATCCTGCACCAACCTGAAACTACCAGGAATTAAGTTCATATTGTCCTCATCTTCATCGCCATATATAGTAATCACCATCCTGCACCAACCACCATTAACCTCAAGACACTACCATAAATACCACTGACAGCTCCTTCAAGCAACTATTCCCTGAAAATAAATGTTTTGGGTCTGCCGTTGGAGAAAATTACACCACCAACAGGCAACAACCTCTCCTTCTCTTCCCCTACTTTTTTTTTCTTTTTACTAATCCCATGTCTAGCTGCTAGATTTGATGTCTTTAAGAGTTTAAATAATCACGAATATGATTAAATATCATGATTTTGTTTCCTTTTCTCCTTGATCTTTGGGATTTGTTTTTTTTATCTGTGTCGATAGCAGATTTGTCCAACGATCTATAGTGGATCGTAGAATAGCTCGACAATGATGTATGGGATTTCAAGTGATAAAGTTATCGGATAACGCATCGGAGATGGTTTCAGCGGCTGGCTGCAACATTGATTCTATGTTAATGAGACCTGGTAGTGCAGTATGTTCCCTTGTCGATTGATAAATGATAATAGAAGATTCTTGAAATCGAGATACGTTAAAAAAAAGGTTTTTATCTCGGATAGTCTCGGAGGAAAAGGTTAAGAAAACTCACTGAAAAGTCTTTAAAATGGAGAGGATAATATGCTACTCAAAGTTTAAATAGTTACCGTTTTAGCTATTGAGCTTATTTTCACTCGATTATATTCAACTTTCATCTCTACTATCTATAATTAAATCTTCTAAAAATCAGAATGGTAATGCACTAAAATCATATCAATATAAATAAAATTATATTTTTCTATCAACTGTACGTAGTTATCAATATCAATATCGTTGTTTTTCTTATTTTATTATTGTTATTGAAAACCATAAAAAAAACAATATCTCACAAAAATTATATTTTTTAATACATCCAAGCTATTAAAAATAATTATTTTTTAACAAAATGTTTCCTGCGAAAAATATTTTTTTATAAACAAACATGTTTTTGGTTATTTTTTTTATTTTCTATGGGGTATTTTTGCATATTGATAATAGTTTCGAGGATGTTTATTTATCTTATTTTTTAAAATATTTAATTTTTTATTTTAAATTTTTTTGATATAATAATATTTAAAATAAATTTTAAAAAATAAAATAATATTATTTTAATATATTTTTAAATAAAAAAACTTAAAAAATAACCTGTAACACAATATTACGAGTTTAATTCCGAAGAATCAATTTCTTCACCCTTCGCTGGAGAATAGAGATAATCAAGTTACCCTTCATTTTAACTTTGCTCTGACCGAACCGAGGGCTTAAAGTGTAATTTTACTGTCCATTTGTATTAATCCAATTGAAAGAAGAGAGAACAGAAGGAAACGGGTGCAGAATCTTTCCAGTGGGGACATCATCTCTTATTTTCTGGGCAATCCATTAATCCACTGGTATGCGATTTTTCTGATCTGATCCCTTCGAATTATTATTTTTTGTGCGAATCAGAGAACATCAATCAAGCAATAGTTGGAAACTGGAATTTCTTTGTTTTTTTTTTTTTTTTTCTAGGGCTAAAGAATATGATAATGGTTGAGGAAAGTACACGGCGTCTACCTAATTGGATGCTAGGTGTAAGTGTAACTGCTGATAATGATAATAATAATAAGAAGAACATTACCGACGAGCCTGAAGGTGAAGAGGACGAGGCAAATTTGGCAAAGAATTCAAAATTCGAAGCTAAAAGGAGAAAGAGGAACCAAGTTAAAGACAATAAAGAGCTGGAAGATGATACTGACAACGACGTAAACAAGAAAACAAGCAATCGGCGTGGGAGAAAGCGAAAAGCAAAAAGTAAGGCGGAGATCAGAGCTGAGTGCGAGGACAAGGAGGGGGGGGAGCTGACTGTTGAAGACTTAGTCAGCATTGCCGAGGAGGTGAGGTGATTTATTTAATTCTTAAGATGGATGTAATGCAATGTGGCGTATCATGTTTTACAAATAAAAGAAAGGTTGAAATTTTAGTTAAATGAAAGCCAACTCGGATGATAAACAACACTGCGTACATAGCACGATTTTCAATGCCAACAGAGACTTGCGAATTGGAATTGCCTTACCATCATATTTACTCAAAACTAAGAACCAAATTTGTTGTTGAGAGGTAAATCATTTACGTTGCTGTACTTGAAAATTGAAATACACTCTTTTCACGGCTCAAGCAGTGCGTTTGGTGATTGATCCTAGGGTAGATTTGAAGGTTCTTACGAAATCATTTCTGCTTTGGTTTATTTTCAACATTATTGTGTGGAAAACTGTCAAGATGGCGTGATCTATATGCAGTATGTGAAAGCTGACGAGGATTCACGGAGAAAACAAACATCAGGCAGAGAATGTAAATTGCAAAGACAATTTCCAACAACAGCTTCTTCTAAGAATGATTTAGGAGAGTCTTTCATTGTTCTTGATGGCAAGCATATATCAGCTAGTTGTGAAACCACTTCTTATGGTTCAACTATGAATTTAGTTAGCGAAGAAAGTCTCATTTCCTCAAGTAGGACAGGGAATCCTGCTCATGACATGTTGGATTTATTTTTGGGTCCCTTGCTTAAGAAGCCGATGGAGAAAGAGAAGAGGTCTGAATTTACTACAATGGATGTTGATTTTACCTTTGAGTTGAAAAAGAAAAGTCGCCATGATGTTGGAGACGAAATGGTGCCCCCAATGAAGAAGAAGAGCAGTCTTAAAGACAAGGTATCCTTATTGCTTGACTGATTAAAGAGTCCAAAGCAGATATGTTGAGATGCTACTGTGATCCTCTCATTCTGGTTCCATCAAGCAAGCGATTTCGGACACTTCCATCTCTTCTTCACTTCAGATGATATTTCCCTAGGTGTGTTTTTCTGATGACAATTTTATTTTTTAATTCACTTGTCAGAATGCTTTGACCGAAAATGGTAGAAACTACATAAGAATGACATATAACAGTTCCATCCGTGTTCTGTAAACTAACCTTTTACAAGGACTATACTTCCACTAGAGCTGGTACTTGGTCTTATAGACTTGTTAAATAGTTTTGTCTTCAATACCATGCTTCAGCTGCAGAATTAGCTTTCTTTTTTCCTGTTAGAACACAACCCTTTTCGACATGCTAATATGATTCGGCAGTAGTAACTTGCATTTATACCATCTTAGCAATCCAAGAGCTTTTTCATGCTCAATGAAGTTATTGTCTAATTTATATTGTTTTATGATCTGTAAGGATGCAAAATGATTGTGATTAAATCTAGGTTTACCATGTTGTGATCCGAATATTTCTTCTCGGGCCTGTAAAAGAACACTGGATCAAAATTGTCTAGTAAAGTTCGTCATAAAACATTCCTGGGAATATGAGATTCCATGAGAAACACAAGATTGGTTGCAATCTTAAATTCCAGGCTCCTGCGAACCCTACTTATATTGTACCGAATGCAACCTTTGATATATTGGCGTTGTTATCTTCTTTTGATTAATTATTAAATCCATGATTGAACTTTATTGACTGAACATAGACAGAAAATGCTGCTTTCATTCTGTGCTTAAAAAGTAAGGTATCCTATGACGTGCTTATTTGACAATGCTGGTGTTGATACAGATATCTTTTTATGAATCTAGGCCCTGCCGATGCTTACAAACATGATCTTTACAAAAAGTTGACCATGTGCCAGTCGCAGTTTGTTGTGTCTAGTATACCAGTCTTGTTTGTTTTATGATTGTAGAACTCTTGGATGTTAACTTTGGCATGGCAAGATAGCTGAAAAATTACGCATGAATGTCAAGTTGACTGGTTACAATTATCCTAAAATCATTTACTTTGGTGGCACTTTTGGGATACCTATCTGAACCTGATTCATTTGTGCACGTATCATTAGCACCTTGATATGTAGGTTACAAAACTATATATTTTATCTAATGTATTTTGGGCTTTGAGAAACAATGAGAGATGGGTGCATGCACAAGGGATCTCAATAGATGGTGATTTGCCTGATTTTAGAGGTGAACTATTAATATATTACTAATGTAACTGGCTACGATTTTTTCTTCTTTTGCTGATATTTTGTTGCTCGATTGACTTTCTATTGGATGCGAGGCCTAGTTCTTCATTTTCAGTTCAGTCTTGTATGAACCTGTGGGTAGGCAGTTCTTTAGATGGTCTTTGTACTGATCTGATTTCTTCTTCCCTCTTTAAGGTTTGACTACAAAGCTTGCCCCTAGTTATCAAGTTAAATGGTCGTTTGTAGATTAAGCTTAGAGACATGGCTTTCTGAGGTTTATTCATCACAAAAGAAGTTAATGGCACCTGGTTGTAGCTTGATAATTTTCAACCAAAAGGCTATGTTTATTTCAGGTCTTCCTGATACATAAATAATAATGGGTGGCATGATTCAAGGAAATGCATGGAGTTGGCCTGGAGCTAGGTTGGAGGAATTGATCTCTTACTTGTCATGCCTGCTGCTGAGAGAGAGAGAGAGAGAGAGAGAAAGGATGTCAGGAGTCAAGGACTTGCATGAAGTGGCCTTGCGCTGGGTAACAAATTGCTAGCTGAAGCATGTTCAAGACAATGCTATTATATTTTTTTTTAGCTCTAAATTTATTTTTTTGAATTGTTTTGATCTACTTTAATAAAAAACAGAAAATATGATAAAAGAAAGAAAAAGAAAGGCAACAGGAAACATGATATCCATCTATTCTTCTTCGCATGTAGCCGCATGATGCAGCACTCTCTTCACATGCATGCTATAACCATAAATTCAATGACTAGATCATGCGCGTCTATTTGGTGAAGAAATAGATTCATAAGGTTAATAGAAACTGGTACAGTCTGTGGACGGGAGAGAGGCTCTAGGGAGGCTCTTCAATCCAAGCAACAAAATTACTTATAGACCGGGCCGTCGATGGGCCCTTTGGCTACATGATTTTGAACAATGGGCTATCGAACTATTTCTAAAATGGCAGACTTGAGTCTGTATGTCTCCGATAAACTGAAGGGTGGCAGATTTTTATTGGGCTTAACTACATCAATGCCCATACTGGCGGAATCAGACTTGACTTCTATATATATATATATATATATATATATATATATATATGTATATCCGCCTCCTGCTTATCTATTCAGCTGCTTTGAATGCTGTGTTTTGATACCTAAAGGCTGAAGGTTTTGTTAATGGATTGTATGTGTTAAAGTAGAAATCTTGGAAGGCCAATCTTACGGCCTGTTCTTTTGACGTCTTCTTGGACTTGGTTTCTGTACTCTCCGAAAGTGAATTTTCTGTATATAGAAGAAGGCTCTCTGCAACTGCCTATCAACGAGTCATAAGAGGGGCATAGAAAGTAGGCGATTGAGTATCTCTCCTTCTCTCGATTTGCCATGACTCTGTGCTCCACGCTCTTGTAGATATCATTGCTCCATGCCTGATATATTATTCACATTTACAGTAGACAAACCAACAATCAATTAAAAAAAAAATCAGATTCTTACTTTATAGTATTCTATGAATTTAAATTCAATAACTAGGTTTGACTTGCTCAAGTCGGACAAAGATTAAATGCCAAAACACGATGTGCTGTCTGTTAGCTCAAGGATAGGGTCGATGCACAATTATAATAACAATATCAGAATATTATCGTCGTTCTGAGTCTTCACGTCCACGAACAAAAGCAGGCAATGAAGGATTTTTTAATTAGTTACTTGGGACACTTGGTCAAATTCTAGCTTGAAACGCAGGCTAATGAAAACTGAAAATAGAAATTTAATCTTACCTGGGAAAGATCTCCGATGTTGACTATAAGAGCATCTGGATTGGGTTTTACAGCCACCCATTTTGAATCTTTCATGAGTTGGAGTCCTCCCACTTCATCTTGAGAGAGGATTGTTAGATAATCGCTATCAGTGTGGGGCACTAAGCCAGAAATCTCTGATGATATTGGACAGGCTGGGTAACGATTCAACCTAAGAAAGCAATTGCTTTCTTGACAAGTGCTCTCAAACACTCCTCTTGGGTGGCCTACGTTTTCCTCTAGGACCCCAGCCAGTAACCTTGCTAGCTTTGACATTGCTGCTGCAAATTCCACCATCACTTCCCTGTTGATACAGGTCATCAAATTGATTAGAGTCTAGCTACCATTTAATAACACAGGCATCTTAGAAGAAAGGTTGACTTCAATGCCTGTTAGGACGGCTCCTGAAGTTAATCAAGATATATACTTATATTTTATTTATCGCCTGATCATGTTGTGGTTAGTTACAGAATATGTGGACTCGAACATGGTGCCTGGGGTTGTAACGCTAAAGAGTATTGTGAAGTTATTTTCCTGATCCCACGAGGAAAATAGTGCATGAAACTCCATTAGACTCGAGATTGAATTGAAATCAAGTGTTAAAGTTTTGGTGACTGTCTTTTGAAAAAAAAAAAAAAACGATGAAAGGAGCCAGTCAAGAACGTAGATTTTGCAAGTTAAGAGTTGTGCTGTTCAAGTTAATTTCTAGAGGCAAAGTGGTGGAGAGAGACCAAATTGGAACATGGTGAAAATAGAGAAGCACCTTAAAGAGCTAAACTCCCCATAGCAAGCTTGCTCAAAAACTTTTGAGATAGGAATATGGAAAGCTTCAGACCAGGAGAATTGCTTCGGACAAGTAGCTGTTGGAGTTCCCCATCTATAAGAGTTGTTCAAAACCCCACAGGTCGCCTTTTTATCAAAAGGTGTTTGAAACAATTTCACTTGTTCCCTCCTCATATTCCGAATCAGCTCAGGGCTTATACCATGGTTCACTACCTGGAAGAATCCCCACTCTGACGAAGCTCTGCATATAGCGTCAGCACAAGCTAGCCGCACCTTTTCGTTGGTGCTACTTAGACAACTGAGGTCGATCAAGGGGAGGTGGCAATATTCTTCCATGAGAACAGTACCATCTGTGAGGTCATTGCGTTCGGGTGTAGGAATCTGAGGTGGGAGGCGTGAAAGCTCTCCATAATGGTGAAGAAGAGGTGGGCTTGAATCAATCATGTTTACTGGTTGGCTAGTAAGATCGTACAAGATAGGATTCAAAGATGGCAAGTGCTTTTATATAGATTTCAAGGGGGGAGGAATTGATGAGGACAAGGAACACAGAGAAAATAACAAGAGGAGAGCTCCCGAATTGCGACAGTTGTCACAAGGGCAGGATTTTCACTCTGGAATTGTGCAAGACAGAGAGAGGGAGAGACCAAGTCTTAACGAAGATACAGTAAAAACAATGTTTGATGAACAGCCAGAAATGAGAAAGCTTAACAGCGGGAGTGGGAGATGACAATTTATGAACGGAAACCAAACCTACCATGTCTCATTGTCTCTCTCCCTCTCTTGACTTTGTTGAAAAATGTTTATTTTAATTATTTGTAGGGGCCTTTCCTGTTAGATTGCCGATGTTTTTCTTTTCCAATTGACCAAGAGGCCAGAGTGAAGGAAAACTATTCTTCATATACTTCGACCCTTTTAGTTTTGTTACGTTGTTTTTTTATGTACCTTTCCAAATTGTTCCTAAATTTAATTCCACTAGCTAGTAAAACAAGAAACGCCAGAATTGTCTTAAGAGTTGCATTCCCAACTCCTTTCCGATAAGGGGAGGGAAAAGGCTCATCAAATCTAGCTAATTAGCCTAATTCTTTTTGCCCAAGCAATTAGCAGAGGGAGCTGGCCTTGAATCTGCAGGTCTTGCATTGCACATGCCTCGCCTAGTTAGGAGCAATTGTCTGCCTCATCGAGCGTGTCGTTGTGTGTAAAATAAGTCGTTCATGGCTCTCTCCCACACATTATGTGTTATTTTTTTTTATTAATATAAATATTCAAGTCAACTTATATATATATTTCAATTAATTTTATAAATTCTAAAATTAATAATTATATAAACTTTTAATTATTATTATATTACTAACCACATTGATAGATTGTATAGCTCGAATATTTGTGTGATAATTTGTTTGCATGCAAGGGCGAGAGAGAGCATCAAGTCTTACTTTACGGCCTAAAAGATTACAAAAAAAAAGGGACAAAATCTGTTTCCACAGTTTTTACTTGGTTTCACGTACTGGTTGAAACAGGATCAGTGCTATGAATAATGTATAATTTTATTTTTTTTCAAAAGAATTTTCTTTAAAAATTAAATTTTATTTATTTATTTTAAAATTAATTTTATTTATTTTTAGATTATTTTAATATCTAATTAAAAATATTTTTTTAAAATTTAAAAAATATTATTTTAATATATATATATATATATATTTTAAAAAAATTAAAAAAACAAATAAGCGTACTTTCAAGAAGCCGGCAGCTCGAGAATCAAAAAGATTCTCTAGTGTTGCCACTGTTTACGCTTTAACAGGAGGCATGGCGATCGAACGATTAAGGCAGGCAGAGGCAGAGGCAGTATTATTCAAAATACACCCACAAAAAAACAAAAGGCGGCAATGCAAGCAGCTGATAACTAAAATGGAATCAAGGACTCTCTTGATTTGATTGTATGGCTGCTTCCCTCGCAAGTCTTTTTTTGTCAGCGCTCTGTGTGTGCTTGTAAATTTTTTAGTCGGCAATGCCAGTAAAATTTTTATTATTATTCCGTCACTGTTTTATCTAAAATTACCGACATAAATTATTATTTTTTTTTATCATTGTTTTCGTTTCTAAATTATGAAATATTTTTAATATTTAATTTTTTTAATTTTTAAAATTTTAGATTTTTTGCTTATATATCACCGGTACAAATTTTATAAATTTTAGGATTATTAAAAATTTATCTGGAAGATTAGTCGAGATATGTTTAAAGTAGCTCGAATATTTATTTTAATATATATATATATATATATCTTAACCAATATAAAAGACACAATTTAATATTAATGGTGAAAAGTTTATAAGAGGAAATTATTTAAAAATTAAAAAATTAAGAACTGTCATGCATATATCCTCACCATATGTCACTATAGCTCAAGTAAACTCCGAGGAGCAACAGAGTAGTATATCATGGCATCCTTAACCGAACAGTCAGGAGATTCAATTAAAAGGATGATTATTAGGATATTTCCTCCTCTTTTTCAACAAAATCAAAGTGGTTGAAAAATGTAACAAATTAATGTTTCTTAATCTTCAAATTAATTAATGCCTTTGGATTTCTCTCTCACCGGGTCGACATGACCATGTCGAGCGATGTCTTTCCGACGAAACGTTTTCTTTATCTGATTATGCATCGAGTTTTCTTTTTCCGAGCTCTGTGATGGACTTTAAAACCCGAACACTGATGAAAAAAAAAGAAGAAGCTCATGAACCATACACTAGTTCTGTTTCACAGAAGCATTCGAGACCCGGGGATTGAGAAAGAAAAGCTTTAGTTATGAATTAATAATATTATATCTCCGAATTCGAAAAAGGAATAATAAAACATGAGAGCACACATGTGTTGTAATAAATAGGAGAACCAGACATCGACAAGGGGAAACTATGCAATATGCATGAAAGAACAGGTTTCATATTGCTCGCAAAAATAAAATTAAATAGCCATATGATGAGCAAACATGCAACGTTGGCTACACGATTCTCTCTCCGGCTAAAAGAGACATGTGATCGACATTGTGCCGCCCAGAAGAGCCCTGAATTAATGTAACCGTGTTTTTTTTTATATATATATAATTTTTTTGGACGTGGTATGCACTGTGCTGCCGGCCATATATATACATTATGTTTTCTTTTCTAGACGACACGTGCAAGCCATGTCTTAATCAGGCTTATTTCTTCATTTAATTGCAGGATTAACATGGTCTTATAAACCTTATACCATAAATTGATTACATATATTACTTGGAGTATGTTTGTTTTTTCAAAAAATTAGTATATTTTTACTTCAAAATATTTTTAAATTATTTTGATATATTGGTATCATTATCATAAATAAATTTTAAAAACAAATAAAAAATATTATCTTAATGCATTTCTAAACGAAAAATATTTTAAAAAGCAATCTCTATAGAGGTCTGTCAAAGTATCATCTCAACCCAATAGCTTAAACTGTTAGGTAAGATTTCAAGATATGATTTATATTATTCTCTAACACATCCCTTGAAGACTTGCACAAGCCTACATTACCTTATGCTTAATTTTAATCAAATAAATAAGGATGGTGAGATTCAAACTCGTGACCGCTTGGTCATTAAGGCTCTAATATCATGTTAAAGAACCATCTCAACCCAATAACTTAAATTGTTAAATAAAATCTCAAAATATAATTTATATTTTTTCTCTAACAATGTCTTCCCATGGCATTCAAAAGAATTTGATAATTACAATGAAATGATGTCCATTGTCCACGCTTGTTTGCATGTGCATATAATTCATATGGTAAAGCTACAAAAACAAGACGTTGGATGCGAACCTTTTGTGCTTGGAAGAGCATGTGACTGCCGTTTCGAACCAAATTTTGTTTCTTACTTGTAACTAAAAAAGATATTCGTCATTCGAGACGGACAAGATAAGCCCATAAGATTCACAGAACTCGAAGTTTATTATACCCTTCCTTGCTTTATCATTAGGGGAAAATATATGGAACTTTCTTGCCTATTTTTCACGAGGGATGATCAAAGTCAACCAGAGATGCTCTGTTAAATTGACTGTCACTACATTTATAATTGATGTGACCAGGAAATTCCCTTTTTCCTTGGTGGCAAGCTGGTAATTTTGGGATCGTGTTTATCTGTGCGTGACTCAATTCGTATTTAAAATTAAATAATCTTTTTAATGGGCCAGTATATTGTGAGGGCTAGTGTTCATGCACTGTATTGGAAATGTATTCGGGAGATTGATTTAATGGAGTTAGAACAATGTCCATTAAAAAGAAATCATTTTCCCCCCCTGTAAGCTGACCCAATACGACTCGTATTCTCTTGTATTGTTCAAATTTAACCATTTTAACATTATTGACGATTAATGTAGTGCTACGGACATCCTCCGTCCACTATAAATATTAATGTATTGATGATGACGGGCTTCCGCCGCCCACTATAAATATTAATTTGCTTACACTGTGAGGGTATCTGGGGTTTTTTAAAATGTTTTTTTTACTTGGTAATAAATAAAAATAATATTTTTAAAAAATTTATTTTAATATTAACATATTAAACTGATATAAAAATATTTTAATTTTTTTTTTTAAGAAGAACGTTAAATTTTTTAAAAAATACAGTAGAACATCACCGAAAAACACTCCCCTAGACTTTAACTACTCACCTGACATGCTCCTCATTGGCACTTTACTAGCACTGCCTGCGCTTCCTTCCACGCTTCTTCTTACTTTCATCCATTCTTTTTTATTCATGGATTGTTGCTTTTACAAGTTACAATGCTCGCTTTCAGCATCTCCTTCCTGACCAATTATTTGACATGTTAATTTCCAAGAACATTAACACGCAATATTGTCAAGTTACTATTTCATAAAACATTTTATGAATTTTCCTATCCAATTATTTAGTGAGATTAATTTCCGATGTAATATGAATTATTTTTGTGCAAAAGACATTTGTAGAGTTTGTGAAACCTATATATCTATCTATATAGAGAACAGCAGAGTATTTTGTATGGTTTTGTGTGGGTATACAGCAGCAATATTTATCAGAAAGGAGGGAGATCAAGGGAGTGGTTCGTGAGGTTACAGTGTTTTCCACCACAACATTACACCATTTCTGGGGAGACAATATTGGTCGTGGTGGGAATATATACCTAACAGTATATATCTTGAAACCCTCCGATCGATGGGAATGGCAGCAGTCGGAGCCGGAGGACGAGCAAAGATGTTGGGGCATTTCGCAGGGGGAAGTGCGGCCCAGCATGTGCATCAATTATTGTTGACATAACATGTGTTTCACAGAAAATTAAATAAAAATGATTGCAAATGATTTCCAAGTTGTATGTTTTTTCTGTCGCCAGCTGATGCCTTCGCATCAATGTGCACCAGTTCCTTTCACCTTTTCTTTTATGAGGAAAAAGAAGCAAAATCTTGAGAATAATTATAGCTGTAATCTCTTGCATGCCTCCCCATGCAGAGTATGGGACCTTTTTGGGGTCGAAAGGGACACCATTTATTTCTGATTGACATGATGATTCCAGAGTCATGTGAGCAAAAGAAAAGACCAACAATCATTTCCAATTTGTATTTTTTCGTGTATATACGTTTAATAATGATTCGAAGTTGTTCGACCATGTGCTCCAGGATGGGAACAAAAATAAAAAAACAAAATCCAAGGAAATCCTTGGAAAAACTTCGTTTTCCATGAAATATATACCGAACAATATATGCGGTTGTTGTTTATGAACATGTTTTTTATTTGGTATTGATTGATTTTTACAGTATTTTTATTTAAAAATATATTAAAATAATAATAATATTATTATTTTAAATTATCGCATCAAAAAATTCATATTTGATTCAAAAACATATAAAAAAATCTATTTTTAAAAAATAAATAATTTTTTAATGAACAGTAGCTTAGCTACAATGACAAACACAGTCTATGGCTGCTCTGCTCGGTACGTGTAGAGTTCTTTGGAAAGGAAAAGCACCTCATTCCTGTTTATATTTTAGAAAAAAATTCTTATAATTTATATAGCTCAAGTAAGGCAACACTTTAAATCATCGGGTTCATATGTCACATTTTGCACCTGCTGGCACCAGAGCCCATGCAGAGCTGCGGACTCTGCTAACCAGAGACATGTTGGCAGTACCAAACAAAGAAAACAAGCTTTAGGGTTTGTGGGCGTCCTTCAAAGCCGAAACTCCAACGTCTATCAGGACGAGTACTGATATGCTTGTAGCGAAAATTATATTGGACAAAAGGAAAAATAAATAAAAAGAGGAAACAGGGAGAGAGAAGTAGGGTATGCTTGTAGAAGAAGGGGGGTTGTGGCCATGATAACCCTCTCTAAACCGTCGAGGGGTTGAGCCAATCCATCCTTTCCCAGTATGATATTTCGGACGACAGTAGAAATCTCAAGCTCGATGGCTTTTCTTGGTTGTTCTCACTAGGTCCACAAGCCTAATTACTTGCAAACTTGTATCATAGCCACCCGATCGACCCTACCATCGAGCTCGGCAGGATAGATGAACTTATCCAGAGGATTTGAGCAAATAAACCAGCTTGAATTAGGAACAGTGAGCAAAGAACAAATTAAAATCTCCACCGTCAGACGTAATTCCTCCGCGGTAAGACTACGATCAGAGAAAAAAAATGATCGGAATATATGCCTCACATCAGGTCTTGGAATCTCATACCCCATCTGTGTACAGCTTTCAACGAATATAGAGCCTCAAGCCCGTGATCTTTAAGTCGATCCTCCAGCTCCCTCCGCCTTTGACGTTCAGCAAAGTCACCATCAACTTAAAGTGTGTTTCTCACAAAAACTTAGCATTGAGTATCAGAATATCAATGGTTGCTTTCAAGGTGCATGCCCTTTGATTATGAAAACTAGGAGTCCAATCATATGGCTCATCTGGGAGTAATCTTTAAAACATGCATCCACCGTTCAAATTTTGGGGGAAAGTGGGAAATGATTGTAAAAGAACCGAACTTATTTTTTGTAAGGATATTTGCAAAACACTGAAACGCATAAACAGTAATGTTAAAACAACATATTAAAAGGAGAATTTTCTGTGACCAAATAAAAAAAATGGTAATTCAAGAGATTAAAAAATGGAAGAAAAAATAAAATTCAAGACTAATTAAGCACAAAGTAAATTAAATAAAGTTTGTTCATTTTTTTTTATAATAAGCCCACATGCTGACATGTGGATAGTTTCGGTCACACTTGACAGTTTGACTTGGATGGAAGTGGAAGAACGGTCCACGTTACTCAACGTCTAGAAGTACAAATGTCATATTAACAAGTTAAGATGACGACAAGTATTAACAAAAACAAAATAGCAGAAGGGGCAACCAAGTTATTTATTCACGAGTTCTTAAACAATTGATATGGCTTTAAGAGTTATTTAAAAGAAAAGCATTATATATATATATATTCAAAAACACCTTACCATGTCTATACTGCTTTTCATTGATCTTCATATTAAAAGAAAACGGGGGGAATGCAATATGCAAAGTACACTAAAACCTAACAAGCTTCTTTTATTGGATGGAACTTGAAGGTTCATTGAACTTGCTGAGAATGGCTTCACCAGTGTGTACCTAACAAGGGGTGTAGGCAAACCAAGAGTGTCAAACTTGCTGGGAGCTATCCTTCTTTGGAAAATGGAGTCCTGACCTTTTCAGCTTTACTAATGTTTTCACCAGCAACGTCAGCGAAAGAACCGAAACACGATTAAACATAGCATTCAGAAGAACCACTTCAAATCTTGTTAAAGAAAAAGAAGAGCAACGTGATCAAGGATCATTTATCGGTCTAATTGGGTACATTATGGATCACAGCAGCATAACGTGCTCAAAAGTAGTCATAATTTAAGCACCAAATATTCCACTCCAAGGCTCTCTTATCTCATGAATTTGTACACAAGAAACTTTCAACTCAAAAATTCATCCAAATAACAGTGATCAGGTTAGAAATTCTCTCCCAGGCGCCATGGAGCAACGGGCAGCTGGTGTGTTCTTATTATCAGGTTCTTGAGTTTGATATCTGGTGAGGTAAGCATTTCAGGTTCCAAAAATGGGATCTCTACAAATTTTTCCACTGTGGGACCCATAATTGTGATGAGTGCGTACACAAAAAGGAAGAATGGCCTCCTACCATCTGCTTAGCATATACAGTAGTGAGATTTCTGTACTTACACAGACCAGATAAAATCCAAATCAGCCTCTCATGGATTCTCCATCAGCACCTTGGCTCCTGCTTCAGTTGTATTCCAGAAGGCGAGCCAAACATCATTGACTAGAGATACAAGGAAAAGAAAACAACATTAACAAAAACACTCGATCAAAGGCTTTGTTATCTAACAATGTTACTTCAGCAGCACCAGCACAATCATAGGTCTAATGCCTGATAAAAGTTCCATATTTGACTGCATACCAGGAACAAATCAATTCTCTAGCTACCAAAATTCGAGCTGTCTAGCAGATTGGCTGGTGATTACATCAAAGTAATTGGACTTCAAAATATCACCCCAAGAAAGGGTCGAAATAAATGAAAAAAAAAGGGACCGGAAAACACGAAGATAAACAGTTAATAAAACAACACGTTCCAACCAGAAAACATCATGAAATCTGCATCTAATGTTCAGGCCACAGGTTAAGAAAAGATATTCCGTGGAGGGGATGCCTAGGCAGAAATAAAACACACATAGATGATCAGCTAAGAAACTTAATGAGGTTCATATATCGATGAAACGAACCACAAAAGAAGACAGAGACTAAATGATCTCCACACGGTCCTTGCATAAATTTTTATTAAGTAATGATCAATCTGAAATATATTTAAGTTTTAATATATTCTTGATGTGTTACTGTATGTTAACTAAGGGAAAATATATATACCAATCATCCAGGGTCATCAGATCATCTGTCTGTATTGGCAATATACCAACAAAATGATCTTGCATTTTTTTTTTCTTTTTTATTATTCATTGACATATATGAGTCTTAACGTGACAACACAAAGAAACTCGTCACTCGTCCATTGAAATGTGCAATCAAGACAAGTTGTTTATAGATTACCTGAATTGTATTGGGCAATATACTATTTGCAAGATCCTCATCAATGGACACAGGCAGTGGTGGCATCCGACTCATTATTCCAGGCATCTCTCTCATACTGCAAAAAACAAAGTAGGATTTTCCACAACTTAGCAATTTCATAGACAACAAATAGTGTGGCATGTCACAGGACCAATACCGAAATGAAGATATTGAGAATCCACATACTCGTTCAGGATGGCAGTGATATTGTTCCTTGTGTAACAAAAGAAGTCAATGTTATCCTGCAACTGTTCATGAAAATGTTAAACTAACAGCCCATCCTTGGAAACCACAACTAATCTTCTGCCACTCAAGACCTCTTAACTCAAATTCGAAAACAGTATCATAAACTGGCTTCTCAAACCTCTTAAATCAATGAAAATGACAACGAATGTGGAAATAATTAAATAAATAAATAAAATAAAAAATGTTAAGAAATATTATTAAAATCCTCATAAAGTAGCAAAACCTTAGCAGCAAGATCTTGATTTGGTGGAATTTACACCGATGGTTTTAAATAGTGGAGCAGTTTTGCTAGTCATCACAGGCACTAAGGGCATCGCCATTGTTACCATGAATTGTTGGCAACTGAGCAAATTGTCTCTAATGTACATAGTTTAAACAATTTCACTATAATTAACAATGCTAATATTATAAATGAATAAACATCACCAATTTTAATAAAACACAGATGTCCTTTTCCAGCTAATTAACATTCACAAGAAAATTTTCACTAAAAAAAAATTATTCCTTTTTTTTAAAATAAATAAATAACTAGACATAATAGTAAATCTACACAAATCTAACAATCCCAGACTAAAAAATTGTATGACTGCCTGTAAACTGAGCAATTTAAAAAACCAAATGGCTGAATTTTCAAGTGCGGCAACCATGATAGTTGCAGGCTGTAAGGTGACATAACAGCACCATTATCCAAGTCCATGTTGACATCCCATGGGACCAGTTTCTCAAATATGCATGTAGAAAGGGAGATGATGCAAAGAAAAAATATGAAAATTCAACACAGAAGATGGAATTCCTTTCATAATGTTACATGGGTTTGTGCGATCGTGTTCAGGGTCGGCTCACAGCTAGGTGTCAACCAAGTCAATTTTCATGATAATTTTGATATTTTGTTGAGTCTAGTACCCACACCATTAACCACATAACAGTGTGGATATGGGCATGACAAGATAAGGTCTTTCCAAGTAACATGATTGTAAACATGAAGCTTAAGTACCTATACTCAGAAGAGAATCCCTTTTCCACAAGCAGAACATTTGCATATGTCCATCAAATTGCACTGTGGCATTTTGCAGTTTCAACCATACTTGCTATTCATTCGCTTTTGTATTAGTCAAAGTAGTAAAAATGTGATTTAAAGTATCTAGAGTGTGATTTGTAACAGGCCATGTATTTAATTTCAACCATTCAACGCAAAACCTTTTATGGCTATACGGTAAATGTGTTTTTTTCTTTTCACCAGTGGAACAAGGAAAGCAAATAACCAGCCCAGAAAAACACAATGTCATCTTCCCAGAGATCAGGTTATAATTATTATGTTTAGAACAAATTCTGTTGAAAGGGAAAAGGGCAAGCAATGTTCCTAGAATAACAAAAGATGTTGTCTTTAATACATTGCATCTGAGTTCAACCCATTGATTATTGAAGATCGATCAAATTTCAAGAATTTTAAGAGAAATAGCAGCCACAACACTTCCTTTCCACACAATGCTGAAAACTTTTGAATGTGCAACCACTTCTTGCTCTGAGCTAATATCTATGTTTTAAACCAACATTTAAAAGATAAAAATTAGTAGTATTCACCTTGAATGTAGAAAGGTTAGCTGATATCTGACTAAAAGCTTGAGCATTCTGGTCCAAGAGTCTAGTCGTCCCACTAATTCCTGAAAGCCACCAAAATAAATGGATATTAGAAGTATTATGAAGGCAAAGAGTAATTTGAACAATGAAATGAGGCATAATAGAAGATATAAAGCAAAGGGGAACAGTGGAGATAAGAGAACAAGTATTTTCAACAAGGCAGAAAATGTTGAATAACATATGACAAATTACAAAGATATTAAATTGAAAGAAAACAATCATATTGAGAAAACTGTTCTTCTACAGCCAACTTTTGACAATGTAACTTTTTCCAAATACCTTCTTAAAGTTCCTTTTCCTACTAATAGGCCATTCAATCACATAACTGCCCAGTTACCGTGCTTTCTCTGGAACAGGTTATTGTTGCTCAATTGTTCCCCAAAAGATCAAAACATTGCATTTTGATCCAACCAGAACAAAACACCAACATAACACCATGTTGTGGTCTGCAACGTAACCTAAAGCATCTCATGAATTCATCTGAGACTAAAGGCCCATTTCTATACATGATCTCAATCCATAATCTCCAGATGTTTTTTCTTTTATTTGAGCTTAGCTTAGATTGGCAAAGTGGTCAGCAGAAGAACTGCCATGACCAGGATGGATATTGGACAGCTAAATCTCAAAATGATGCAGCCATTATATGGCTACAGAAAAAGGTTCCAAAGGGAAAAACCAAGACCAGAAACATTCCCTAGCCATCCAGAACGTCCAATAATAATTCCACATCAATTACAAAAGCAAAATCAAACTAGCTGGTCATTACCAGCTGTGTCCATAAGAACTAACAGCTTTTTCATTGGGTTTTGGGACCCAGATTGGAAGGGCACATTTATTAAGAAAGAAAGAAATTCAACGACATAGGGTTCTTTAAATTGTTTAGTCACTAGCTCGACATCTGATTTTCTTCATGCTTTAAGTTCTCTTAGTGATGAGAGTCCTTTATGCAAAGTAATTTTAAACAGCTTAGAAACGCATAAATGGGCAGTGACTTTTAGTCATCAACAATCTCCTCACCACAAAGAAAGCTCTTTACCACGAAGCACTCTTTAAGATGCCCTGTTATGTTGAGCTATTAAATGAAAAGGAATTTTAGTTGCTTTACCAGAATCTTAGCGGTTATCAAGCTGTTTTCTTTTCGGTTTTCTTTCTAGCATCTTGCCTGTCAAAAGCAATTTGTCTCTTTAGCTCTCATCCAAATCTCAGCTACAGCATATTATTTCATCTCTGAAAAAATTAGATTATTAATTTTCTTATCCTCCCAAAACTAAATTTATTCTAACCTCTCCCAATTTACCACACCCCTTGCAAGATAGCCCAATTCTCACATTATCAAGTTATGAAACTCAAGCTATTCTCACATTATGCTACATGAAAAAAAGTAGAACAAGAATAATCCGGTCAAAGTGAAGAAATTGCAGGTCAGATTTTACACAAGTTTTCGACAACTTCAACAAAAAACAATGCTTGAATCAACAGCTGTGAGGAAACTCATACATACATATTGATAAGTCTAAATTGCATTTATACTATGCTGCTGATCTGCAATTTGAGTTCAAATCATATAGCAAACTCCACCACATGAAAAGAGAAAAAGAGATTTGCACAAATAGGAACCAGAAGTTACTTAACGCAGAAAACACAAACAAATGAGACATTAAACAAGGATGTTTTTCAAAAAATGTGAAAGCTAACCTTCAAAAGGCATAGGTTCACTTTGGTTTGTATGGTGCATCATTAGAGGATATGAAGCCACATTCTGCAGTAAACCTGCAGCCATGTTCATCTTCGAGGATGATTCCACCAGCTTATCCTGAAGAAGCATGATCTTTAGAATAGTGGTTCTTCAATCAACATTACATCCTAAAGACATTAATCATTTCAATCCATTAAGATAGAATTTATATTGTTGGTTCTAAGCTATATGTAAATAAGTTGTAAACATGAAGGTTATGTAATGGGATTTTTTATCACTTGTCCAGCCATGACAACGTAATCAAAAGCTGAACTCCTGCTTCCATGAAAATTAACTATATATATATATCTGCCAGCAGCAACAGGGGGATGGCTGCTACAGTTTTCAACTTGGAGAAGGTATTCCCAATATAGATAAATTTCACATTTTAGAAAGACAATCACACCCAAAATTGTTACCCAAACCCATGAAACTATTATCCAGAATGAGGGATGCAGCCAAATTAACAATATTAGGGCCAAGCATCACATTTCTGTTTAATGGACCAATATAATTATGGCATTTAAAAGTTCAATATTGAAGGCTGGTGCATCCTTTAACCTTAAACTTAGGCACAATTCTCTTTTTCGAAGCAATGAACCATATGATAAAACAAAACAAGCTAAGGTTACCTTCCTGCTGTTGATCTTCTTTCCCATGTTATAATCTTCTGCCTTCCTTCGCTTTCTCTGCAGAAGATTTTCATTACTTTTTTAAAGTCACATAAGGAGATGTAAGGTTAAAGTTTACAAATATTTAGCAAGCAGAACACATGATCCATGATATTGTCAACTAAAACAGGTTTTTGTCAGATAAGCATAAAGATAACTGTCATCAGATAATACATCAAAGCATAAAGACCCATCTGCCTAAGAAGATACCTAACTACGGTTGCCCTTGTACTTTCTTCCGTTTATTTAACAAGCTTAAATTATTATCACTCCAAAGCTCCAAACCAAAGCCTTCATGAGCAATAAACATCCGATGCAATCTTCTAATTGCAGCTTGATTTGGTTCAAGGAAATGAATAAAATAAGAAATTCAACAAAAGAAGGTTGAATCTCACAACGTTTATACTTTTTAATTGAAGAATGAACAAGAGGGAAACCAAAAGAAGCAAAATCTATTTGATAATCAAAAAGTTCCAATATGATGAACGATGTCTTTCAAAAATTTCCAATGAACTACGGGGAAAGAAAAGCCTACCGTCATCCATCTACACATCAACGCAACATCACGAACAGTTTTATCATGGAGCATGGCTGCAATCTTTATGTATCTCAGAATACGTGGTTCATCAGCATATCTGTAAATTTAAATTGATACATCACTGCGTGAAAATTATCAACAGAACCAAAATTAAGTAAAATCCTCCCTAATAGGAACCATTCCAGACCATATTAGAATAGACTAGTACAAATTTGGTTGCAACATAACCACATCAAACTAAACTTTAAAGCACAGAAAAAATGAGAAAGCTACTAAACCATCATCATCAATGCCAGGTGTAAGTACCCATACTACATATAAAATGAAGAAAACTCACACACGTGAGTTAAAACAACAAAGTTTCAACTAAGATGAAAATGGGTGGAGAAAAATAATAACCCTAGGAGAAAACAACCTACTTTTGAAGGCCTTCCTCCAGTTTGTACTGCTCCTCGACGGACCACTCAGCAGCCAAGTCAGCATCATGCTTTAAGCCAGGAACGGAATCAAGAAGCAACGAAGAAGAGGCAGAAGAATTCCCAGCTTGAGCTTGAACAATTCCATCACTTCCACTACCACCAGGACTGGTATTATTACTAATCAAGCTGGAACTCCCAGGCAACATCAAGCTACTACTAGTAGTACTAGTATTAATCCCAAAGTAAGACCCCATCCCCATGGGAATCATATCCGTTGTGCAGCCACTGTTTATAGCGTCAGATTGAAAAGAAATTGCATGCCGATTAAGAGCAGAACCTAAGGTCCCCTCTAGGTGAAACCCTGTGTTAGACTCTGCAGCCATTTCCTCTTCCTCTTCTTCTTCTTTTTTGGGCTTCAAACAACCTTCATCGTCACGTCCAAACTAATTGAGCCCCAATCAAGAATCAAAACACCCCCGAATCGCAATTCACTATCAAAACAGCAGCTTCAGCTAACGTTTTCAGTTGAAGAACCAAACGAAACTGAAAATTGAGCCCGAGATATAGGAAGAATCTCGCAAATGGAACCCTAATAGACAAAAGGCCCCAACTAAGTATGGTTCCAAAGCTCAAAAGAGAGAAACAAAAACTAGTGTACAAAATAAGTGAAAGAAAGGTCTAAATAGAAGAGGAGGGGAATGTGGTAATAAGAATGAGAAGGAAAAAATAAAAAAGGAAAGGTGGGTGATTGAATGGTTTACCTTTTTGAGGGCTTACTTTTCCGACGAAGCCCTAATTGGTTCTTTGCCTTCTATTCTATTTTATTGCCTTCTCCCTTTTCTCCCTCCCTCCCTCCCTCCTCACCCCCTTCCACTCCAACAACAACACGTACGTGTTATACTTTATTTATTTTTTCTTTTATTATTCAAGATAATACTTGAATTCGAGAATTTTAAATAATATCAATTGAATTATAACTATCACACTTTACCCCATCGTGAAATCATTTCTCTAAAAATAAAATGGATTGATTGAAATAAGAAGTGACCAGCTTGTACAGCATACGATATCAGAAATTACGAAACCAGAAAAAAGAAGAAAGGTTTTACAGGGGAGTTTTTCCGGTGGTAAGAAAACGGAGGACAAATTAATGTTGCATTGCATGTAATAGAATAATAATAAGGGATGGTGATGGATACAGATCTTGGAATTCAGGAACGGTGGCCATATCTTGGAATTCAGCAACAGTGGGGATCCCCATAAGCATTTGATGCCCAATTATTGTGGTCTCTCCACCTTCCCTTTTCCTTTCCTTTTTTTTTTAAAAAAAAAAGTTGTTTTTATCCTCTTGGTTTTATTAATTTCTCCCCTTTACAGCCATTCCTATTTCTCCTCCTGTGATTTTGTTTTGTTTCTATTTGTTTTGTATATTTTATTTTATAGACCTTTAATGATTTTAACAATAAGGGTTTTGGATTCTTGCGGTTCCATTTTCATCCATAAGCTTTTGCCCAGACAAGATAGTACTCCTCCCATGTCTACGAGAATAATTAATTAACGATGCCATTATATATATATATATATATATATATATATATCTCGAAGTAATTATTTCCCTTCGGCTCCAGTAATTCTATCTGCAGTACGGTCTTTGGAAATGATAATCGAACTATCAAAGTCAAAAAATAAAAATAAAAATTATTATGCTTTGATTTGAACAAAATGTGTGATTAAGTATGTGGGAGGAAATCTAATCGGAAAATGACAGGTTTGATAAAACAAGATAATGAAAGTACATGTTCTCAAACAGTATATTTCCTTCCAATCGCCTCTTGCCGATTACCCCGACCAGTCTGCGGTCTGATAATTGAGTTATGGTGCTAGTCAATAGTATTGTGTTGAATATGCTTGGATTTCTATTAAGCTACTCTAATAATTAACCACTCCATTTGATGTCGGACTAAGTGTGTGTTTCTGATAAAGACGGTTCAAACTATTTTTTTTTAAGAGTGAAAAATCAATGTTTTTTATTACTTTCTTTGTGGGTCCTATTTGAAAAACTTAACTACAATTCACCACATTTCTATTCCAAACTAGATGCTAAGTATGCACGATACCGTGACCTTGTGATATACTTGTGCACTGTTATGAATTTATAAAAAAAATAAAAAATATATAAAAAAAAATTATTTCAATTCACAATATTTTTAATGAAAAAACTACAATATTAAATTTTTAACTAATTTAATATTAAAAAAATCATAAAAAAAATACATTATAGAGAAACACTGTAATAATCTATAATGTTTCATAAGAAAATCTATTGTTGTAATTCTTAACTAGCTTATTATTAAAAATAATAAAATTAATAAAGATAATTTTGAAAACAAATCATAAAAAAAAAAATATGAAGAAACACTATAGCAATAGGTGTGTTTTAAAGAAAAAAATATGAAACTAAATTCTCAACTAGCTCAATATGAAAAGAAAAACAAAAGCCAATAGAAATAATTTTGAAAAAAAAATCATGTGAGGAAACACTGTAGTAATTTACAGTGTTTTAAAAAAAAATACGAAGCTAAATTCTCAATCAACTTCATATTAAAAAAATAAAATTAACAAAAATAATTCTGAAAAAAAAACAAACAAAAAAACAATGAAAAAAAAGTAGAAGATATATATATATATATATATATATATATATATATATATATATATATATATTTTGAGGGGGGGTTGTTACATGTGTGGAAAGCTATAGTTGGGATCTTTTTCTTATTAGAGAGATAAAACTACATAAAGATCACCTATTTGAAGAAATAAAAAATGGGATGACAATTCATTGCATTAAAAATGAGTTTAGAATACTAATTAACCTAAATTTAACAAACTTAAAACCCCTAGCTTTCAAAAAAAAAAAAAAAAAGATCTAGGTGTTGCATAGACCCATACGGTGTGTCTGGACTTGTTTTCTTCCCCCTACCAAGCTTAAAAACCTTGCTTAAGCCTAACACTTTCTTGGTAGTTTTCTAAAATCTCCACCCCAATCCTTCAATATTTGTACATTAATCTAATATGTATTATTTTAAATGAAATACAACTCAAAATATCATACAGACGAAGTGATTTTTTGGTTACTCATTTCCGTAAAAGGATAAAACTCATGAGTTATAAGTATTCCATGAATCCTTCAATTTCTAAGTTTACAATCTCTTTATTCTTAATTTTTTTATCATTTATATTTTTAAAATTTATCTTTCTAAAATATCATTATACTTTTTATCTTTAAAAAAAATATTTAAACATGCAAAAGTTTTCAAATCTAGCAAAAACATTATATCATATGCAAGCTATTTTGGCTACAAAAAATTTATTAAATTACTAAAATCAAAATATTAATTAAGTATCTAACAAATAAATCTTGCTTTGAAATTAAAATTACCATATCAATTAATTAAAATTACCATATCAATTACCTTGTCAAGTACAAAAATAATTAAAATTGCCATATCAATTAAATCATTATACCTAGATTAAACATAACCCATCAAATCCGAATATAATAGTTCAGCTGGCATTGGCCACGTATCTTACGATATCAGCATTGTAACAACCCATAAAGGCTTAAATTTATAATGTTTATTTATTTATTTATTTTAAGAAAGAATAAACATATGATGTCATAATGCCCTTGGGTATTGATTTTCATGCAAATCAGTCCTGAAGTAGGAATCTTTAGGCACATACCAATTTGAGGATGCGTGGTGATATTAGTTGATTATAAGGGTCTGATTTTTTTGAGTAAAATATTTTATGAATACCAATGAGGTGATATTTTTTAATATAAAATATAATATATATAAAATATTTTTTAATATTTAATTTTAAAAATATTTTTTAAAATATAAATATTTTTCAATGAGGTGATGGTTGTGAGATAATGATGGGTGGTGAAGATAGTAGCAGAGGAGGAGATGATATCGATATGATGGTAATAATGAAGGAGATAGCGATCGTGATTGTGATTAAAAAAATAATAATGATGATGATGACGAAGGAGGTGATCATAATAGTGATGGTGAATGAGGTGATAGTTACATCATTATGGTAATGGTGATTAGTGGCGGAGCCATAATATTTTAAATGAGGGGGCAAATATATTATATAGATATATATTAAAAATTAATTCAAAATAAATATAGCGACTTGTATAAAGCAAAATTAATTTAAAAATACTTTTAACATAAAAAAAACTTACATTATAATCATTCTCTTTAAGTTTTCATAATAATAAAATTAAGTTTAGTTACATAATAATTGTAAATCTTTCATATGAAATTCATGATAAAATACATATTAATTCATCACAACTTATTTCACATACCCATTACCATATAACATGCTATATATAATGCATGGATATGGATCAACATTAATAGTTTAAATTTATCATGATAAATTATTTTTAAAAACATAAAAATAGTTTTTTTCTTTTTTTAAAAAAAACCAACCTTTAATTTTGCAAATATCAATACTTATTCATTGACAACAATTAAAATGTTTGCTTATTTATCCCATGAAAAAAATTAATTCCATACCTTTATTAATTCAATTAAAAATAATATAACTTTTAATTAATTTAAATTAATTAAATTAATACCTATTATTCAAAAACAATTAAGGGGGCAATTGCCCCCTAATATACTATGTGGCTCCACCACTAATGGTGATGGTGATTAGGGGTGTTCAAAAAAACCAAATAACCGAAAAAACCGAGAAAACCGATAGTAAATTAACCGAGAAAACTGAATCGAGATGTTAAACCGATTAAACCGATTACTAAAACCAGAAATCTTTCCGGTTCGATTCGGTTTCGGTTTTACCACCAAAACCGGTGAACCGAACCAGTCACCCATAAAATACATTTAAAAACGACCTGGTATAAATAGCACAGTAAACCTAAACCTAAATCACATTACACTTTACTTCTAAGCCGCCGCCCACACCAGACCAAAGTCTTCTCTCCTTCCTACTTTTCCTTTCAATTTTCTTCCTCTCTGCCTCTTGCCCCCTGTATATTTCTCTTCTCTAGCCGATCAACAAGTAAATAACCCTCATCTCCGCATCGATCTATTCATCTAGTATACTCGAAGTCGAAAAAAAACTCAAACAAAACCCCTCAGCGTCTCTCTTCACTTGCAGCAGAAAGAGTCAAAAGAGGTAAAGTTTAATGTTTATCCATGTGTTAATTCTGGGCTTTGTGTGCTTGTAAGTTGTATTGTAACATTTGTTCCATTCGAGATCTCTGACCTCTACTTCTTCTTTTTCTATCCTTTTGCAGCTAGGGTTTTTACATATTTCTTCAAGTTTGCCCCTCTTTCCCCGACCCTTTTCTTCTTTATGTTGATTTTTGTTGAATCTATTGATATTGAGTTCTTGATTGCTTTGTTAAGCGTTGTTAACTTTAATATGTATCGGTTTATTTTGATTGTTTTGAATCTGTTGATATTTTGCTTTGTTAAGCCTTCTAGCCAAGATCAATCTCAGTACTGCATAACAAGAGTGCAGATTTCACATTAATTTACACAAATTCTAGTAATATTTGAAAATCGTAACCACTTTCTATGGTTATTCCTTGAAAATCTTAGCATATTATGAATATTTTCTGGGGGAATTTGATGACCACCTTATTTATCTGGAAAGTGGAAAGGACGGTATAAGGTTTAGAAAAGAAAAACGAAAAGGAAATTGGCCTTTAGGTTTTTTCCCCTTATATTCCTAGTACTTTCATTCTGTAATGTTAACTATTAATGTGTTTGATGCTTAGCAATTAACTTGTTGTATTAATTATTCATTCTAGATTAGATTTTTGTTTTTGTGCTGTTGAATGATTTTGGATTTGGAAGTTAACTGATTTTTTGACAGTTTGATGTCATACAGTTTGCTGTCAATTTTTGGATGCTGCCATGCTGATGTTGTTGCCTGCTGGGTTTTTTCTTCAAAGTTCAAACCATACCGGATGTTTTAGATAATTTATTGCTGGTTGCTTGTTAATGTATTTGCTTGTTAATGCTAACTTTTCTAGTGCGAACGGACTTTTAATTTGAGATGTTTAAATTTAATCATGCATCTTGCATTGCATTGATTTAACACTTTGAAAAGCATATTAAAAGTCAGCCAATTTGCATCTCTGTGGAATTTTAATTCATGTTCAAATTCATGTCTAGATTTCATATTAAAAGTTAGCCAATTTATATTAAAAGTCAGCCATGTATAGAAGAGAAACATAGTAAAACTACACAGGATTAAGCTGAACATCAGTTTGCTTCAAATTTTAAAGCTTAATTTAATGTAAGGCCAAGCCAATTTAAAAAACAAAAACGGACAAAAAAACTCATATATGATGGGATTAGGTTTCCCTGTTTTTTCATAAAAAAACCGGATTTTAACCTAACCGGTCTGGTCCGGTTTGAACCGGTTTCCGGTCCGGTTTGAACCGGTTTCCGGTCCGGTTCGGTTAATTTTTTACAAGCAGATAATAATCCGGTTCGGTTGGTTTTTTTAGTCTAAACCGAACCAAACAGAACAGTGAACACCCCTAATGATGATAATGGAAATGATTGTGATGGTGACATGGCAATGACAATGAATGAGATAATCGTTGTGGGGGAGATAGTTATGACGGCGATGAAGGAGAAAGTAACGGTTATGGTTGTGAGATGGATGTGGTAATTGAAATAGTCGGATGATATTGTAAATGAATTAATATTTGTAAAATATTTTATGAAATTTCATGATTTGAAAATATTTTTTAGAAAATGAACTAAATTTGAATATTGAATGTAAAATATTTTATATTGATTATTTATTATTTATTTTATAGAAAAAAGTATAAAAAATTAGTTTTCAAAAACTATTTATCAAGAAATAAATATAAAAAAATCCAGAAAATATTTTTGTATAAATTATTTTACACAAAATATACAGATTCTAAATTAATTTGGTTTACCATTGTCGTGAGTTGTCAAGGAGCAGTTGAAAGTTGATTGTGCGAGATTAAAAGGTGTTAGGTGCTTAGTGAGGGGGTGAAGATTGAAAATATATCATTAATTAATTATTAGTTTATAGCCGTTTGATGATATTGTAGTACTAACCTTTTAAAATATTTTTTATTTTAAAAAATATTAAAATATTATTATTCATTTATCTTCTAATTTTTTTTTTACCCAGGCACATCGAAATAATCTTAAAAATAAAAAAGTTCAAATAATTTAAAATAAAAAATTAAAAAAAATTAAATTTTTTAAAATAATTTTAAAATACAAAAACAAACATTCTCTTAGAAAAAAAAGGGTTTTCTATTACTCCATCCTATTGTCAGTGTTTTACTGAAAATGAAACCTTAGTTGCATCAACTGAAATAAGGGCACAAAGATAATAAAATTATAATATATAAAATTGTTATCAAGATATATATATATATATATATATATATATATATATATATATATATATATATATATATATATATATATATATATATATACAAAGTTTAATTGCGTTTTTATTTTTCAGTTGTAGTTCACTTGGAAGGTTTTTTTTTTTTGTATTTAATTATCCATAAAAAATAATTGAAAGAGCTTTTAAACTAACAAATAAAAAAGGTTCAGGGATTTCTGGAAATGTAAAATCTTTTGTGAGTGTTTGGTGGCAATACGGTATAAGCTATTTTTGTAAGAATATTTTTTAATTGAAAAATAATTTTTTTTAATTTTTGATATTATCATATCAAAATCATCAAAAATGCACTTAAAAATATATTATTTTAATATTTTTTTCAAGTAAAAAAAATATTAAAATGCAGGTTGAACCGCATAAAATGAATACACCCTTCATCTCGTTACAAGACTTTTATTCAATATATTACAGGCCCAGAGGCACATGGAAAGTGAATGTCATCTATTTTGTCAAGGTACAATCATAAATCCTCCTTTTCACAGAATTTGCATCTAAAAGTTAATTCGCATCTCACGTTTCAACTTATTGAGTTGGATCCCGAGTTGCTTAAAATTGGATCAATTTGTCAAAACAAAAACAGAGGAAGCAAGTTGGCTTTTCGATGTTAACCCACAGCAAAAGGGAGTTTCCTCGCATGAAAACCATATACAATTCGATGGCTAACCTCCCCATTTCTTCCGCTGAGACTCGAGCGCAAGCATTCATGTGAGAAATTCTCGTCTTAAGATGGACTGTAGGTTTCTTTCATTTTCCTGTTAATTTTATTGTCTCACCAATATCACGGCCATACTAAAAATAATCTTAATAATAAAAAAAAAAAATTTAATATTTTATTTTTTTAAAAAAAAATATCTTGTTTAAAAAGTTATCCTTTAGTATTATAATCATTAGAAACTCTAACTGGTCCAACATAAATTTTATAGTACGAGACTGGTTACATAAAAAGAAAGATATTATCACTCTTTAAACGTTTTGTCTAAGACAGACTGCATTACTGATTTTGTCTTAAATTGCTAAACATTTATTCGCTTATGCTATGATGATTTGTTCATGATATTCCTGACTTTGACATCAGTAATATTCGATCTCGAATAATTCTAACTCTGGCATTAGTAAAAATTCCACCAGAAATAATTCCAACTCTGGTGTTGGTAAAAAAATTTTATTAGGAATAATTCCAACTCTGATGTTGGTAAAAATTCATAGCTATGAAAAAATTAGTATATATTTTTTTTATTCATGATCCTGATATTATTAAATAAGTTGATAAAAATACATTTTTCTAAGACATATAGAATTTTTTATTTCTTTACTTTCTATTTTCTATTTTTTATTTTTTGTTTATATATTTTTTATTTTTTTGGGCTGGGGGTTGGGCCCAGCTCAGCCCACATGGGCTGGACTGGACCCAGCTGACTCGGTTGGGTCACTGGTCTAGACCAGTGACCCGGCTGGGTGGCAGGCGTGCGTAACGCACGCCTGCAATGAATTACAATTTACTTGCTACTGTAGCAAAGCAAATTATAAGGCAAAGGAAAGCGGGAAATGAGAAAGCATTTACCTGATGCGGGGAGACGAAGTCGAAGACGATGGTAATGGCGTGCCTGGACAACGCTTCTGTTGTTCTTTCCTTCTGCTTATCTCCTTCTTCCTTTTATGCTCACTGTTTTCTCTGGTTCTCTCTTCCTCTCTTTAGTCTAGTCTCTTCCTCTGTTGCTGAGGTTATGAAGGAGTTCTACCGTCCCTCTCCTCTGTTTCACTCTGCCTCTGGTTTTCTCTCTTCATGCGTCCTCTGTCTTCAACTCGCTCTCTGTTTCCAGTGTTCTCCCCTCTGTTTTCTGGGTTCCTTCTCTTCGGGTTTTTCGTCTCTGTTTCGTCCAAAATCCCCTCTTTTCTTCTCTGGTTTTCAGTGTTCTCCCCACTGGTTCATGGCCTTCTCTCCTCCCCCCCCTCGCGTGCATGGACTATCTCTGGCTTTTATAGCCAGAGAACAATGCCGTTTCTTCAAGCCTTAAAGTGTGTTAATTGCAGGTGTAATGGTGGGAGCGGCGGTTGAGGCGTTGAAGAAGATGAACAGTGTCCGAAACGGGATCAATAGTTATTTTCATTTTGGCCCTTAAATTTTTAAAAGTTTTGTAATAAAACCCCTAGTAAAACTGTAATTGGACCCTGTATTTCGGAGACGTTTTCACGTTGGTCCTTGGATTTTAATGTTTGCAATTTGAACCCCAATTAAACCCCAAACTTTGATATTTCTTCAATTAAATCCCTGATTTCATTAATTAAATTAATTTCAAGCCTATTAAGTCCAAAAACTTATCAATTCCCTAATTAAACTCTTGATTGGATTAATTAAATTAATTTTCAATCTTAATTAAGTTTCAAAAATTTAGTTCTCCAATTAAACCTTTAATTGGATTAATTAAATTAATTCTAAACTTAATTAAGTCTCAAAACTTATCAATTCTCCAATTAAACCCTTAATTGGATTAATTAAATTAATTCCAAGCTCAATTAAGTCTCAAAACTTATCAATTCTCCAATTAAACCCTTGATTTGATTAATTAAATTAATTTCAAGCTCAATTAAGTCTCAAAACTTATCAATTCTCCAATTAAACCCTTAATTGGATGAATTAAATTAGTTTTAAGCTTAATTAAGTCTCAAAACTTATCAATTCTTCAATTAAAAGCTTGACTTGATTAATTAAACTAGTCCAAAAATTTAATTAAATATTGAAACTTCCAATTATGTTGCCTTTAACCTAAATTTTAATTTATTTTTCAATTATTATTTTTTTACTTGTTTTTTATCATTTTTTCATCATTTTTTTCAGTAAATAAAATAATTAAAATAAAAAATAAAAAATTGAGTTATGGCATTCATGATAATCAACTATTCAGGGTTATCAGTTATAATTATGACGAACAGGATTAATAACATAGCAATGCTTTGATGCATCCTAATTTATCATACCAATAGTGTTACTGTCTCAACTATAATAATTAACCCTAAATTTAGATAAAATCGAGCAGTAGCCAAGTTTTCTTGTTCTTGCAAGACAGCTACAACATGTATGCTTGAAGGGAAACTTTGAGATTATAAGTGGACTGAAATTCGTCGTTTGATTCAAAGCTTGCACAATTTCATGGTATGCATCAAATTGGTCCTCACAGAAATGGCAACCATCTAGTCGTATATGTAAGCGACATTAAGAAATCCAAGCTTTTCCATGAAAAAGGAAAAGAGATGCTCTATGAATCGAGAAAAAAAAGATTTTTATTTACAAGCCTTGCTGATAAAAAAGATAAGAAAGAAAGAAATCATCCAGCTTCTGAGAATCTATCTGCAGCAAATACTTTGCAAACATGTGTAACCTGGAACTAATTAAAGAGGGACTAAATTAAGGTTGGACCATTGAGGACGTACAGCTCAAAAATAGGATCTTTAACCATCAGCAGGTAGAGAGAAGCGTTTTACCGTCGAGTCTAGCTGGAAGCAGTAGGCCAGCCCTGCTACCAACACTGAAACAGCAAACGGAAATTAAAAAGAGGATGCAGTTGATCCACGTTGGCTTCTCATGACGGACGATCCTCAGTCCGTGCATTAAGTGCTTCTATTAATGGCGAGGGTAAAGTATATGAGTATCAGTGTGCCCATGCTGGACCTGAAGCAACAATTATGAGTGTCAATAATCACATACAAGGAAAACGTGTGAGATTCAAGGAGGAGCATGCATGTGTTTCAGCATTGAGTCCAATATAGATCTCTAGTCATTCCAAATGCCCGATCAACGATCATTACCAGATAAAGGAGAGCAGAGATAATAACTATAAGACATTTTTTATGATGATAAATCCAAATTGTGAGAACTGAAAATTTAATCATGGGATGGATACTCACATGGTTGCAAACATGAAAAGGATCTTTCGTGGGTTGATTGCCATTAACCGGTTAAACCTCTTATTCCATCCATCAACTGGATCTACGAGATTAGGGCCACTGGGGATCGTCAGGGAGGGACCGAGTGCTTTGTTGATAACTAGTGGCTGCTTCAAAGGCTCCAGCTGAGAGCTCCCTGCCACAAAATATGCAGGAAACTTGAGTCGTATGCTAGCACCATATACTTACCTGCCATAACATATATTTGAGAAGTAGCACAATAAGGCTAAATAGAATATTTGGGATTTTTCATGTTTGCTTCTCAACTAAGAACAAAATTAATCCCAAGTTCATACCTACAGATCCATGCAAGAGTATGCAGCATAATTAGCCTATTACTAAAGCTGTCACCCACCAAATTTCTCAGTGTTATGGGTTTCATGGAATTGGAGAATGATTAATTGGTGTAGCTTCTCAAGTTTAACTAATTCATACGAAGAAGTTGCATCTTCCACATGATCAATAGAATATGAATTGATTAGAGCTACTTAATTTACTGGAAGCCTTGGTTTACATTTGAGTATCTTATAAGCACTATTAAAATGATAGACATGAATTAATCTGTAAAAAAATGCCATAGCTTTACAATTGTTTAAACTGAATCTACCGAAGGGCATAAAAAAACCAAATTGCCTTGGCAATCACATCCGCATACCTTTTATTGGAAGTTTCTTTGCTGGTTCATCAACGTCTTCATCTTCAGTACCAGTCCACCGTTCTGCTCGGTAAGACCATTTCCGTGATAGTGCTCTCTAAATGCATGCCAAGAAAAAAGTAAATAATTTGTCATGTATGCATGAAATACCACAGATATAAAATGATATATTTGGAATTGAAAAGGGGGCATGCTCACTGTCATTTTTGGACTCCCAGAGCTCCTATCCAATGGTTGTGCAAGACTTGCGATGTCCAACACAACAGCAGCAGCTTTATCCATAGTTGCAGTATCATTCTGTTGGCATTGACATCTCTTAATTACTCAAATACCAATTAAACTTTATGATTGAAGGCATGCAAATTACTAGTAAGTTCATTCTTCTATGTTGCTGGTCAATCAAATTATCTCTGAAATCGCAAATGCAGCAGTCGGAGAAAGAGAACAAATTCTCCATGGAGCATTCATATGCTTTGCCTAATCTGTATTGTTTCTATCATTTCATGGAGTCCACATCCATTATCAAGGATGCTATAGACCAAAAACTCCATATTTCTTTAAACCACACAAACTTCACAAGTAACTTCTTCAAATATAGCAAAATCTTGGAACAATTTACTGACATGGATTTATCAAAGAATAGCAATGCTGATATGAAAAATTTGAAGTCCTTGTCTAAGAAGCTTTGTATACATTGATGTGCTGGTATATTGGTCTGCCAATAGTAATGTAAAATACAGAACTATCAAAAGAAGGAAAAAAGAAAAACAGAGAAGAAAACAATAACCAGCACACTCTGGACATGGTATTACTGCTGTTTTTTTCCATTAATATTATTGCCAGTTTTTGAAGACACGCTAGAATAATACTGTTAAGAGAAGCTAGCAAGCTTAAAGATCAATTCAGTTGGAAATCTTATAAAAGAAAAGAAGAGAAGGAGCTTAGCTACAAAATTGCTCACCATCAACAAGGTTGTTAACAACGTTACCCTCCTCCAATTGATTCACTAATTTTCTCCTTAACATCATCTAAGTGTTCAATGTTACCCTTTTGTTCATAGAGCCTGTTCCATCCATAATCTCCCAGGTCCTAACTTGATCGTTGAAGACACTAACTAGGTGTTTAGCAAAAGAAAATTATATTTTTTATTGCTCAAGAAGAACTTGGTTCCACTTGTATTGGATTCCACTTCAAAATATCTACTATAATATTCTCAAAAGTAATCATTTACGTTCTATACCTTGCATCCACAGATATAAATGCCTTGTATTTCATATTTGAAGTAACATGTATTTTTTTCCTTCTTATCACAGATACGTAGATAATTATGGACTTTTATCTTATAAAACGCTGTTCATAATATGAAATGTGTGAATTTTTTTCAGAACTTTGAAATCAAAATAAATACAGGTGCAAAGATTAGATCAAGTAATTATATATTTTTTTTAAAAAAGAAAAAGATTTAAGTTAACTAACAATGAGAATGATAAATTTATCACATAACAGTGAAATGTCAGATGCGACTGCCTGAGTGGCTGTGCAAGTGTATAATGATAGCTTAGTAGTAGTGCGGTGCACAATAGTATCCCATATCAAGGTCTGAATATTAGCAGAAAAGAAGGGATTTTGGTTGAAATTAATTTCTTTATGCATGGACTCCGGATCATGTAGCGTGGAAAACAGGAAAAATATTACTCATGCCTAAAGTAATTCGAGACAGGATGAGTTTATTATTAATCCATATAAAAAACAGTAATGAAACTAGCCCGGATCGACAAAACCTGAGATTCTAATAGTACAGGATGAATTGGTGGATGGGCTGAAAACTCAGCAAACTGAGAACAGAACTGAAAACGTCCCTTTTGGGAAGGTCTCGTGCTTGAGAAAGGGAAAACAACCTTAAACCAATGCAATTTTCATATAGCAGTAGCTAGCATGTTGTCACCCCAGAAGATCAGGATCAAACATCTTGAAGAGGAGAAGTTAATTAGTCAAAGAATAAACAAAATGCCATTAGAGGCCTGATCCAACTAGGTACGTAAGCTTTCCGATCAATATTTCAATTAGCTATGAGAAGCGTGCGCTTAGCCACCTACTTCTTCAAGGACCACCCTCAATGCAATGTGAGAAATCCGAGGCACCAAAGATTAATTCAAGTATAGAAGCTGTATCCCATTTGTTTCTATCTATTATTTCCGATTTTCAGAAAAGATTTTATTTTAGTTGGCACGTAGCTACCCCATCATGATTAAGACAGGAATGCTCAGGGGGGCCATCACCAAGCACACATGCATGAATGCAATGCAAGCTGGCCCAGAAGATTTATTTTGAAGAAGCTGAATAATTAAATCTCTCATCCGAAAATCATCTAAATCAAAACATCCAGGGATATGAACAACGAGGTTGTGACAAAGCCTATGCTTTAGCATCGGTATAACATCGATGGCTTCAGGCCACAGTAATCACTCACTTTGCCGTTTTATTAAATCCAAAGGCTTGAAGATCGTCTGCACTACACGATGCTTAAAACACATACATTCTAGTCTTTCTCGTGAATACTATCCGACAAGCTGACAAAATTAAAAGTGAATTTATCGGCTAAAAAGTTTTTAGGAAAAAAGAAATCAAGAAAGAGGATGGTGAGGTTGAAGGCAGAAGTAGTCGTTGGCGGGCTAGGCAAGAGATGGGTCAGCCAGACCACTAACACACGTAAAAGTGATGGCATAACCAAAAGCTGTCTAATATTTGTCTTTTTTAAAGGCTGTTCCTGTTTTGGCGTTTCCTGGGATATCTGCTGTATCTCTCCACAAAGAAAAAAGATTCCCCTGCCCCCGTCCCCGCCCCCCCCCCCCCCCCCCCCTGCTCGTATGTTTCTCACTCACTCATGGCCTTGGACGCAAGAACTAGATTCCAAATTGCATAAATATAATATATAAAAAAAGTTCCCAAAACATACTCGCACTGTTACAGCTAGCATTCCGCTGTAGCAAATGCTAGCACCCCCGCCGGAAAACATCTTTTCTGGCTGAAGATCTCGAACCCATATCTGTAGTAAACCTTTTCTGAGTTCATGGCTGGTTTTGTTTCACGTACCTAGGTTGCACTCCTTGGTTTATATTTTTGGTTTTAGTGACAAAGGCCCTACTCAAAAGATTCTCATGGATTCGGCCTTCGTGAACCATCCCCCAATTCCCATTGCATATATCTTCTTGAATTAGGAACGTCTTCTTTCCTTACAAGTGTATGGGGTCAGGTAATCAACCTTACCAGTTAAAGTTTTTTTTTTTCCCCCTAAAATAAAGAATTGGCTTTTCAAAAATGAAAAAAAAACAAAAACAATCGATTAACCAAGCTTTTCCTGTATAGTGTGTGCAGCCCCCACTAACCCTGGCCATAATTACGCCAGCTGGCATATTAATTGTCAGGGTCGCAAGGGATTCAACAAAAAACGATGATATCAATCATGTGTTAATTTAAGATAAACACAAACTGAAAAACAAGGAGCCATTGCAAACAGACCAGAAAGAAAAGAAAAAAACAGATGATGCTTTGGTCGGAGAGGAGGCCACGGACGATTAGAAGCAAAGCCAAGAGGCAGCGTTAATCGTAGAACTAATCAGCTTTGCCCATGACAAAAAAGGATATTGCAATATAATTAACATCAAATTAGTGGGAGTGAATTTATTTAGCTAGAATGCATTTATATATGAATTACTGTATCTAAATTTAAGAGTCAGAGAACTATGAGAAGCTGCATCAGTACCTGTACGGATAACTCCTCCATTGTAAAGATAGAAGCTGAGCTAAGAGGCCAAGAAATTAAAGATCCCCCGCCCCCTGTTCAGTACCGATCAGGCAAACGGATATAGATAATATACAACATATGTATATATAGCAGTCTCTTGAATCTTGTAAGAAGCAAGCTCTTGTCTCTCTCTCTCTCACTGTACTCTTTCAGGAAGGAGGAGGAGACTAGGAACAGCGGGTGGAGAAAAGGAACATCAGTCTTTTTTTCTTGCATCTTCCATTCTAAGCTGCTGGAGAGTATTATATAATATTTAGATATATATATATATATATATATATATATATATATATATATATATTAAAAAAATAAGAAGAAGTGACAGATATGTAGGTGGAGCCCTTTCTTGGAAATGAGGTCATATGGGGAAGATTTGCTGTATCTTACTTGTTTACTGGTTATTTTAAATGTGTCAGCTATTGTTTTTTATATATATATATATTAAAATAATATTTTTTTAATTTTTTAAAATTATTTTTGAAATATACAAAAATATAAAAAAATTCAAAATTTTTAAATCGTGCCACACCCACAATTCTCTGAAGTTTCTGTGTAGTGTGTTTCTCTCTGACTCTGTTTGATCCGTGACATTATTTCTGTCGCGGCCTAGTTTTTTTTTTTAATTCCCCCCCCGTGAGGTCTATGAGGTTGCTCAAAACTTTAACTTTGCCCCCTCTATTTATGAATTAAATGGAATGTCAACATAGCATGTGCTTTTTCTTTCTTTTCTTTTTTTTTTTCATGTTTGAGAGTATATATTTTAATTTTAATTTTTATCATTGAGTATCTTTACTATTAAAAACTTATCAATTAAATACTTCTAATTTTAAAAACTAACGAGTAATTATCTTGTATTCTTACGAATGCCTATATTCCATAAATTTAAATGAAATTGAAAATTAAAATAACAAAACAGTAAAAACAATTCATTAAAAATTAAAATTAAAATAAACATCACATAACCCATTACAAAAGCTAATAATGTCAAAGCCTTAAGAGATATATGTTTTTTATTTGTATCTGTTGTGATTGTAGTTTGAAAAAAGTTATTTTATAAAAAATATTTTTAGTTGAGGTTTGTTTGGAAAAATATATATTTTGTTAAAATTATAGTTGAAATTGAGGTTTAACAAAAAGTAGTTTAATGTGTTTGGTTAATAATACTTTCGAAATTGAGATTATAAAATAATTTTAAAAAATATATATTAATATTGATACTTTTTAATTTAAATATTGTAAATTTAACTATTGCTATTACATCATAAAATAAATAATACTTTATATAAAATATTTTTTTTTTCTATTAAATTATCTACAATTCCATTACGTATTAAATACATCCGACAAGGACTACAATTTTCTTGATTTCTTAAGAGCGCAACAATATCAGGTAAAATATAATCAGAAACAAAATTGGGATTGCGATTATGTTCTGCAAATGTTACGTCATCAAACGAGTTTTGTCTAATTTATGTAGTGTCATTGAATAATATTTAACACTAGTTTTTGAATAAAAAATAGTTAAAAATAAAAAATATTTTTATTTTATTTTACTGGGTCAGATCTGATTCAATGTATCTTTAGCTATGGACTGAACCTGATCCGGTCAAAATAATATAGAATATTTTTACTATTCACGAGAACAATAAAGCTATGCTCCAACGTTCACTAATTCCTCCCCGTAAAAAACAGCAAAATTGTAATTCTAGAAAATCTCTAGCATAGCCATATTTCTGATAGGTCTTACCAACATAAACTTGCATTTTTTCCTTAACCAAATGATAATATTTATGATTTCCGTACAGCAGCACTGCCAAACGACCACAAAAACATTGATCTAGATGCATCAAGAATCCCATTACCAGTAAAAGCCATCTAATCAAGCACTCTCTTCTTATAAGTTGTTATACTAAAAAAATCAGACCTGTAGAGCTTATTTTGGAATTTGGTAGTAATTATTTTTTTATTTTTTTAAATATATTAAAAATATATATTTTTAAAATCAATATATGAAAATAATTCAAAAAAAAAAAAAAATCTTAGAAAATATGATTTCAAAAGCGTTTCCGAATATACTTTTAGAAAAAGGATATTTCTTTCCTTAGCAGGATGCTCCTCCCATTCAAGTTGTAATTTATCTTTTTATACACATATAATTTGCAATGAACAGATTCTTGTTATGTAGTTATGTTTTTTTTTTAAAAAAAAAATTTAATAATTTTTTTATGTTTTTATATTTTTTTAATATGATGATGTAAAAAATAATTTTTTAAAAATATAAAAATATTATTTTAATATATTTTTAAATAAAAAATATTTTAAAAAATAATAATTACTGTTCTTAAACATTACTGTATACCCCTATTCAAATCCTTCGGAGTTTGAATGTGCCAACGGCATGTTTAATAGGAAGTAATGTAATGTAATGAACAGCACAAATAATATTGTAATAGAAAAGAAAAGGGGATGTAACAGAATGTAACTGTGATTCCATTCCATATACCAATATTACCTCAGTAATGCACTCGCAATTACTAGAAAAAAGAAAGAAAGAGGAGATGTTCTTCTTTTATGACCACGGGAATAACTCCCAGAAAACAATAATCTCAGCTGAACAAGACAAGCAGTGCCCTGTGACAGCAGCAATATATCCCTTCAACAAATTTCAAATTGCGAAATATGTAACTCAAAACTGCCATGGTTGCAAGCTAACTGAACCAAAAGAAATACGACTGGAAGTGGGAAACTTTACATGATTGGACTCTACAAACGCCTTGTTGAAGAATCAATATATGGTTTGAGGTGGGGAATCAGAAGACATTGTTTTCCAAATTAAAGCCGCCAGGTTTACTAACCACTCAAATGGTAAAATGTTCTTCTCTGGGCAAGCTCTGAACTGTATCTGACCATCTTCCAGGTGAATAGTCACTGCTATTAGATGAAACTTGAGCCTCCGCCCTTGCGTCTCTGATCATCTTCAAAACATCCCTCATTGACGGTCGGTTCTCTGGTATGAGTGAGACACAAGCCATTGCAATGTTTACAAGAGCCTGAAGTTTCTCCTCCGCTGCCTCATTACCGGAGGCAGGGTCATCTCCAGACTCAGTCTCTTCCTCGCGTACTGACCGAACCCACCTTGGAATATCTGGACCATGCTCCTGAACAAGGTCCTGGAAGGGAGTCTTTCCAGTCAGAAGTTCCAATAGGAGCACGCCGAAGCTGTAGACGTCAGCTGGTTGGGTGGGTGGTTTTCGTACGTCTCGGATTTCAGGGGCTCTGTAGAAGAGCGAAGTGGCACTGGGTTCCTCCAGCGAGTCTGGATTTCGGAACGTGGTCAGACCATAGTCAGTAAGGCAGGACTCAAATTCAGGGCCTAAAAGGACATTCGAGGACTTCAAATTCCCATGGGTTGAACCAGGGTTCTGGTGGATATAAAGGAGTCCAGTTGCCAAGTCCTCTGCTATTTTGAGGCACGAAGTCCAGTGAAGAGGCTTTCCACCGCCTGAAGTTCTAGTTCCTGTACAAGAATTCAGAAACTGTTAATTCAATATACCAAGAGTCAAGAGAAATCTCCAAATACGAATATAAACGCAGACGATAATTTTGCATTAGAGTTTCTATGGGCCGAGACCAAAATTAATGGATCCAACTTAAAAGGAAAGAAAATTCTAAGGTTATTTATGCAGAAGTGTATTGTATGGCACCAAAAAATTAAGGCCATTGATGAATCTTCCAAGTTGAGCTGAAGTCGGAATCGCAGTTGCTTCCACCCCCATAATAATATACTAAAAAAACCTCTGAACATTTTGTTGTGCCTCATCTTCTAGCATATAAATATTCAGTTCTCAAATCCAGTCAGTACTCGTGACGTCAACCTTCCAAGAACAAACGTGCATTCAGGCAGAAAATTTCAATACATCCAAGTTTGCGAGTCAACAATTACTGGGTTAGCAAGAAGGGTAAGGAAGCAAACATGTTACGTGATATGAGACAATAACAAACACAACTTCAAGCAAAAACTATTTGAGCTCGAATCTTAAAAAAATCAATTCCAGCACAACATAAGAGGTTATAGTAACTAGTTTCGAGCTCTGCTCGCTAAGAGATCAATGATGTTTAATTCAATAACCCTCAACCAGAGAACTCATACTTGCTCATTCTTGTTAGGCTCCTGAGTGAAGAAACAAGACCGTTTCAAAGAACCGGATTGAAGAGAAAACTCTCTAGGGTTCGACATAAAGCACCTCGTGAAACAATAATAATATTCTTGCTGGTAAGGAAAATTAGCCTTTCCTCTAATTTCTACAGAACAAATGTTGGGCATTGTCAGTACAATCTATTAAGGAAGCATAAGCGAAGAACGTAACCTGTTCAGGGGGTATATTTAGCTCAGCGGTACTCTCTTCAAGGAGAGGGAGTAAGATTTTCTTCGATTCCTAATCTTGTCATAAGAAGAAAAAGACTGGAAATGTAACATGCATGGAAGCCCTATAACCATGCAAGAGACACAATGCCAGTCAATTCAAAAGGGAAAAAATGAGGAAGTAAGGAAGCCAAGAACAGCAGTAAAAAAGGAATTATTGTATCACGAAAGTAATCACACACGTGCAAACCGGAGAATGATGAACCGACATCTACGGCACGTGTGAGTGGGACAAGTCTAACATGCGGGGCTGAGACTCGGACACGCTATCTGTTTATTAGCTGTCGATTAAAGGCATGAGCTTTTTCGAGATTGAGTTCTAATTCTTGAAAAAAGAAAAGGCTGTCCTTGTCTTCCTCAATCTCTAGGAGGAGGAGGATCGCCTAGTTATATATATATAAAAAAAGTTATTACACATTATTATTATTATTATTATGGTGAGAACCCTAGACCCATCACCATTAGATCCTCGCCAAGAAAGTATAAAATCTAAACTGGGTTAGCTCTAGACATGGGTACAAACAATGTCTATAACTATTTCAGTCAAAACCCTAGACCCATCACCATTTTACCTCATGTTCACTTCAAAGCCAATAACGATGGATATGATCAATATCTCCAAAAAGTTTGCATTAGCAGTCCTAGAAAAGCGTGTTAGCATTGTCTCTTCTCTTCTTTTCTTCTCTCTCTCTCTCTCTCTTTTAATGGTGCTGTCTCCCCTTTTTTGGTGTTCAATTTCTAATGGATGGCCCTGAGCTCTACCAACTCTTTTTCCTGGGACTGGGGACACAGGGAGTACACAATAGAGGGCCCTGCACGGCCTATTAGTACTAGATCCAACGGTCGACATGTTCACGTGTGCCAGTCCATTGTTTTTTACTTCTTTCTTTCGTCGACCTCCTCCTACCGAGTTTCTCACTCTTTATAAAATAGAATATAGCCCTATGAACGTCAGAATTCTCCTCCTATCCAATGTGTCTGTGTCCATATAAACACAGTCTATCTAACGTGGCAGGTGGCCCATTTAGCTCCTGGCTTTTATGATATATACATATACATATACATATATATATGGGCAATGCATATGGAGGCTTTTAGCATTTGAATGTACACTTCAAAACCATATTTTATTGCAAAATGTCTGCCTAAAGCTGAGCACATTCATTCAAGTTCTACAGACTAGCGTGGGTACTCACTAGCGCACGGAGCACTCCCTTAATGCTTTAATTCACACTGAACATTGTGCTTAAGAGTGAGGAGTTTGACCTAATGGCATGCTCTCTCGTTAGTTATTAGCAGTCAAGACATGGACTTGGCTTCAATGGTCAATGAAAACCGGTCCAGATCTGGTACCCTAGAATTGAGGGGTTGGAGTTGTTTAATGTTCCATAGATTGGACCGTCAATATTCACATTAGGGTTTTTTGCCATGGAGACTGGGGGACTAGAGGTAAAAAACAAAAGAAAAGGCAGAGGAAAGCAGAACAAAATGATTGATCAAATCAGAGAAAAAAAGCAGTACTAATTTAAACTTACTAATTATTAGTAGAAAACATGTAATGATTTCTCCGACATACCGTGGAGGAGAGAAAAGAGGCTGCCGTTGGGGAAATAATCATATACAAGTAGCCTTTCCTCCTTAGCCTGAAAATAAGCCCTGAGTGGGACCAGGATGGGATGCCTTAGCCTACCAAGCAGTTCCATGTGTCTCCTGAACTCCTCAAGCCTAGGATATTTTGAATCTTTTAACCTTTTTACGGTCACGATGAACCCAGACTCCATCACAGCTTTGTATGTACTCCCTATAGTACCCCTCCCCAAAGTCTCAGCTGACGCCTTCAATAAATCCTCTAAGCTGTAACACATCTTCTGATCCCCTGCACCCAAGAACACCAGACTCCCTAACCCCTCACCCTCCCATGAAAACCCCCCCTGTCTCCCACCACTATTACCATCCATGCCGCCGCCGCCTCCACCTCCGCCGCCTCCTCCTAATGCTTCTCCTCCTCTTTCAGCACCAACCACCCCTAAAACCGATGACCCCTCTTTCTTGGGGCCATTCTCGAAACAAAAACAACGTGCCAAAAGTAGACAAATTATAACAAACATAAACCCGCCAACACTTCCCGCTACAATCTTGATTATCTTGCTATGTTTGGAGGATGGTTTTGAAGTTGGAGAAGTTGGACTTGGAGATGGTCCTAAATTTACGTTGTTGCAAGGATTTTGAATTTGTAGACCACAAAGATTGAGATTACCAATGAATGAGGATGTGTTGAACCTAATCAATGACGAGGTTACAGGAATTTGACCAGAGAGTTGATTGTTAGACACATTGAAGAATCTTAGACTGGTTTGGTTCAAAGGAGGGATTGCCCCAGTGAACTTATTATCTTCCAAGTAGAGAACATACAAACGACTGAGTTTGAGGAGGGACGCTGGGATTGGACCAGAGATTTGGTTTTGAGCTAAAACTATGACTTTTAAACGGTGTAGGCCTGTAATGGAATCTGGGAAATCACCAGAGAAGTTGTTGGTTTGAAGGAAGAGAGATTTGAGATTGGCGAGGCCAGAAAGACTTGGGATTTGGCCTGAAAGTGAGTTCCCTTTGAAGCTCAAGACTCGAAGTTGATCTAATTGGTTTAGGATTTTGGAATCTAGAGTACCACTCAGGTTTTGGTACTCTACAACAAGCTTTGTGACCCTTCCATTCTTGCATTCTTTGACACCTTGCCATTTGCACACATTGATTCCTTGTTGCCATGAGAGGGAGTTTAGAGGATCAATGGCTGATTTGAGGGTTAAAAGAGCCTCAGCATCGCCTGATCTAACTGGGTAAAGAAGCGAAACAACACACAAGTATAACAATGAGAGGAGAAATGGATACCTCGAAACGAGAGGTTCCATCTTAATCTTTGAATTGAATGTTTTTTGAAAAGTTGACTCTAGAAAAGAATGGAGGATTAGTAATTAAAACAGAATCTCTGAGATCATGGTCTTAACTCTTAATCAAGACTCTTGACAGGAAATATTGGACTATGATTAAATTTTGGTTCTTTGTTTCCAAAAAGATCTGAAGAACACCAAAACCTATAAATACAGGGTATCTTTGATGTGCTTACCTTGTTCTAGTAGTAAAATCTTTCCGAGGAACTAAAAGGCCAAAAACACTTTCAGGTCCTTTTTTGGCGCTTTTAATTAAAATTTGCCCGGTCACTTTCACAACACCAAATCTTCAAGATCTACCATTAACATAACATACCACCATAAGACTTGAGAGCTGGAAGAACCATCTCCATCAAAGAAGACGCGCCAAAATTTTAGTCATTTTCAGTTGACTGAATAAAAACAGCTGGGAAGCTTGGAAGTAAAATTTTGAAGCAGAAACACGCGGGCAGTAATGGAAGCTCGCCTGCTAACTCAGGTCATTGGATGGGGATTTAAGGCCAACGAAAGACTCGTTGTTGAAGTGAAGTCTGAGATTCAATCAAGGAAGACACTGGGACTGACCATTTGGCATCGTTTCTCCATCTCTTTGCTTTGAGCTGCTTGCAAAAACTCACGGACATCACAGTACTGAAAAGCCCTCACGTGAACTGAGCTCAGAACTTGCAGACTAGAAAAGAGTAAATCTTTCTTTTTTCCTCTCTATGATTTCTGGTACTTGCTAATAATATAATTCTCGAAAGGCATCATTGAACAGAGGCAAATTACAATACTGCATCTATTTTTATCCTTTTCTGTTCAATTTCTTGGGCTGCTCAAAACCCACACCCCCTTTCTTCTTCTTTCCCCCCCTTTTTTCCCAAGTAAATGTTGAATCTTTGAGTGAGGAGATCCAATGTGAACTCCCTCAGCTCCTCCTCCACTTCTGCAGATCAGCATGGAAATGCAAAGCCCAACTCAGAAAACAACCACCCCATTTCCCTGATTTGCTTCACGAATCAAAGCAAGTAGCTAGCAACTCTAGCTGCCTGAGCAGTTTGTTAACTGAGAGAAGAAAGAATAAGATAGTAGTTTCTTTGTGGTAGTTGATGAATATGAAGCAGCAAGAAATGCAATAAGATTCGAAATTCCGAACGAATGAATGATACAGCTAAGCTAAGAGAGCCCGGCCCTCTCCCTCCCAAATGCAATATAGTTTATTAATCACAAATCCACTTCAAGGGTAAATGAAATGTTGTGGTAGTAATAACTCGAAAGAGAGAGAGAGCGTGTATATATGCATGTAAGAAGCAGTGGGTAAAGTAACTTGATCAGTAGACGAGAGAGGAACATCCGTAGCTTTTGCTTACAGTTAGAGTCTCAGGAAATGGGTGAAGGAGTTGAAGGCAGGCAAAAGGAGGACATGCTTTGTTTGTTCATCAGCAACCAAATTTGGAGTTAGCATGAAACGTGTCGGCATTAAATGGGATCAAGGTAGGTGGGAGTAGGATCACTTAGTAGTTGAGTTCACGTTAAGATTATTTTGGTGGTGAAATGCAGTCCTGATACAGTACGGGAGACTGCTAGCAACCAGCGACTGCTCTTCTTTTTCTCTCTGTTTTTTTTTTAAAAAATGAAATTGTTTGGATGAATGGTCGAACAACCAGTATAGCTAATTGCAAGCTGTCACGTTGAGTTTTGGTCGGCAGCCAAGGTGATACGAAAGAATATGATTTGCCGGACAAACCCGACGTTGTTGCCTGAAATATAGGCCAAAGATTTTGATCGCACGACCTTGTTGAATGGGTCCTTTGATTTCCTTCTTCCTCGTTCATTGCTCCAACACAATTTGGGGGGGAGCACCGAGAGCTTTTAGCTTCAAACTAGTTTTTATACACCCCAAAACGGTTGTGAAATTAGTCGCGGGTCATTAAAAAAAATTAAGGGAAAAAACATTTATACATCGGCCATATATCTTTTAAAATAAAATAGATTTTAACTATGAATTAAAAACACGTGCTGATAATCTAAAACAAAATTAAAAAGTTTAATTTTGAATTAATTTAATATTATATAATAAAATCAACATAAATACCATTTAATTAAAAAAATAAAACAAATTTGGATTAACCAAACAAACTCGCGAAGAAAACTATACAAGTATGGATTCAATAAAAATTTTATCCAAGATATAATTTTTCATTAAATTACATGATAATAAGGTGAATGATAACCTTTTTTATGAAACATATTTTTTAAAAGTAAAAATAAAAATCATAATAGGTTTAACTTAAATAAAAAATAATTAAAATATATTTTTGAGTTAAATAAAAATATATTTTAATATATTTTACAGCAAAACATTATTTTTAAAAATATTACATAATACATTACTAAATAAAATTTATACCTTTTATTTTCTATTATTTAGGCCTTCGCCGCGCCTAGGCTGAATTTGCATGTAGATTAGTCTTCTTGCATAAATGATTTTTGAAGTGGCAAACCGAACGAGAATAAGGGGTAATTTATTTTCTGAAAAATAGTTTTTAAAAAATTATTTTTAAAATTTTTTTATATTTATTAGTTATTAAAAGAGTTGATTAATGAAAAATATTTTTTAATTAAAGAAAAATTTAGCTTGATTTCTAGAATTTTTTTTTTATTTTAGGTAGAAAATAGTTTTTAGAAGTTGTGAAAAATTTAGAAATATCATATTATTTACTGATTATATCAAATTTGATCCTCAGATTTTTTATTGATATATATTTTGGTTGAATCTTTTTTTTAATTTCATCCCTTAAAATTTAATTTTTATATTAACTTTAATTCTTATTTTTATGATTATTATTTGTTTTTCTCTTATTATTATTTTAATTAAATATTTTTATCTATCAAATTTGATCAATTCTTTTTATTATTACTTATTTTATCTGAAATAATTTATGAAATTATAATTATTATTATTTTAATTTCATCATCTTTCAATTTTTTTTATTTGTTAGAGTTGATCATCATTATTTTGATTGTTATTTATTTTATTTAAGATAATTTATGAAATTAATTTTTTTTAATTTCATTCTCATTTAACTTTTTAATTTATAAAACTTATTCCTCATTATTTTAATAGATTTGAAAAAAAATAAAACATTAATAAGTTATTTTCCAGCTTATTTTCCATAACATAACTAAATACTGGAAAATATTTTTCAATTTATTTTTCATGACACTACCAAATATTAAAAAATAATTCACTTTTCAGGAATTTACTTTTCAAAAAAACAACTTTCCAGCAAACAACCTTTAAGATAGCAACTCTATTCTTTTAGTTATTTTATATGTTGTTTGGAATTGTGTTTTAACTTGGTTTTTATTAAAAATTAATTTTTTTTATTTTTTTAAATTAATTAATTTAGTATTTTTATATTGGTTTGATATATTGATGTTAAAAATAATTTTTTAAAAAATATATTTTTTAAATATATTTCTAAATAAAAAATACTTTGAAAAACAACTCTACTATACTATCATATAAATCTTTTAATATCAATTTTTTTAAAGGAAAAAAATAGTAGTAACGTTCCAAAATCATCAAAATAACTCTTCTTACATAATACACTTTAGCCCCGAAATTTCATGATCAATCGGAAAAGCTAATTGTACAAAGTTGAGTAATGCGCACGAGAAAACATTCTCTTAATTGTAGCCAAAATGTACGGGCTATTTGAATTGATATCAAGGAGGTAACGGTGATGAACCTTGCCTTGCATGAAGAAGAATATGATGATTCCTTGGGTCCTTGATTATTGCAGAGCAGTGAAGGCCTGAAGGGGATCGCTAGCTGTCGTGAATCTTTCCCGGTGCAATCACCATGAAAGAAAAAGAAAAGGAAAAAACACTAGAAAATATGAAAGCTGATGGCAAAAAGTTTGCGGCAACATTGCTTTGCTTTCTACATATATCAAGAAAGTTCGCATTTAAAAATAAACACAAGCAGCAACAGTGGCTTATGCCTTCTTGTGAATCAATAATTTCCCTATATTCTTCTGATTTCAAACCTCTGATCATAGCTAGGTGATGGGTTTCAAATTTCAAGGTATTATATACAGATCTCTGGCCAGTGCAGTTCCTCTCTGCCTAAATCTCCGCGACGGCAGCGCTGTGGGATTTCTAGGAATTGATGGACCAATCATAATCTTGGTACACAATGTTAACAGGGCCACCATCTCCCAGAAGATGTGTTAGCAGACCTGCTTTAGTTGCATCCAAGTAGTTGATAATGCACCTCAGGATTTCTTTCTCTTGGCCAAAATCACCACTGAACCTGCAGACCAAAAGTTTGCAGATCATATATGTGATATTTTTCACTTGAGATGCAGCGAAATGCAAATGATTACCATGCAACATCAAATGGACACTTCTAAGTTTTGACCTTTAATGAAAATGTAAAGCACAGACATGAAGTAGGCACTCCGTGGCTCACCACTTGATAATCCGTGTAAGGTAAACTGTCCTCTTTTCCAAGTCCACCTCCATTCCACTCCTTTGGAAGAATTCTCTAGCAGCACATCTTAATTCAGCTTCGATTCCTTGGGATGTGAAAAACCTCACTGTGGGGCTTGATCTTGTACCAATGCAGAGTCCAAAATGAATTAATGGATTCACTTTAGGAAGAGCAACCTGCCATTTCATTGCAGACAGTTCAAGTTCTTACCCACCGTCTCATTTAAATATATGCAAGTTAACTTAGAAGGTCAATTCACTTTTCTCATTCTTTTAAACTCAACAAGAATTAGAGTTTGAGGCAAGCTTGATCTTTCAAAAGGAAATAATGCAGAGGGTTGAAAGTTACTAATGCATTGCTAGAAATCAGGTTCACTTTCAAAGACATGACAGAATAAAGTTTTAAAATATCCACGGCCAAAAATAAACAACGTTTCGCAGATATAAACATCATTAGCGGAAATTACCTCTAAGCGTTTGTCTCCAGTGCCAAATGGCTTGACTAATGAATAGGGAGATCTTCTATTGCTTCTGAGGATTCCATTTGTAATTGTATTTAGAGAGAAGGAAGACCCTCCTACAATGTATTGAAAGTTGGAAGAGAAGGATCTCCTTTCAATTGCCCCTTCAGGACAACCTACTCTAATTACAGCGTGGATGATCATAGCATTGTGCAAGTTCAAGAAGAATGCCAGTTTCTCATCTTGTGAGAGCTTTAAGAGATCCACCCTGTGAAGATCTTGAACCAAATTGACATATCTGCATTCATAGATGGAGAGAAATGAACTTGGAGAAGCTAAAGTGACTTGTAACATTAACTGCCGAAATCAGAACACGTGGGTATATCTTAGTGTCCATTGTAGCAGAACCTAGCACTCAGAGTAGAACCTTGTTAATGAATTTAAATATGATGTTTCTTCATTATAAATATGGCATAATGCCTCATATGTTGAATATAACAGGACATGGGTGGTTATGGAAGTTTTACACAAGGATATAGGTATTTAAATCCTCGTGTAGTAAAGAATCATTTCAGCCTGGGCTATAATATTGACTTTTTTCACCTATAAGTATACCGTCTATATTCCCAATCCCTGTGAATGATTATGCCAAAACAGCCCTCTTCCCTATCATTCTGTTATTCAATTTTACCACTTATATTCAACCTGCCCTCTTTCCGATGTTCTTCATGGGCGACCTTTGGCCGAATGCTTTATACACGGGAAGCACTCCCCGGGTAAATTCTACTATGTCAATTCCTATCTTGATCAACTTCACTAAATTAACGATGAGACTAAACTTTCATGCCACCTTGTGTGAGCTATTCCAAAAATTGAACTCAGTGATTTAGCTTGATTAGGTACTTAAGAATGACAATTGGAGCTCTTTTGCAGAAAGTGGAAAGGTGATAGACTCTGATAAAAGCGATGTTTTCAGCAATAAAGTGGCGAATGCCTTTCCAGCAGATGTGTGAGACTGGAAGCACAATAATAAATGGCATAAAAGTAAAACTAGTGAGAAAAGAGAACAGCGTACCTTCTGAATTCCTCGCTTTTGCTGATGCCAGCATAATCAACATGGCGCCTATCATCTGAGGCGTATGACTCTAGTATCGCAGACATTATCTTGTTGAGTCTTTGTCCAACCACAACTGCGGGCTTAGGCTCACTGTCATTCGTAGACCCTCTGAAATTGTAGCATTTTGGAATAAATGGTTCGTGCTCAAGGAAACGATAATAATGGTTTCCATCTTCAAAATCATTTTCCCTACGTACACATTGAATATAAAGCAAACTGTTAAAAATTATGCTGATCAATACATATTGCATTCAGACAGGAGAAAAACTTCTTACCCGAAAACATGATGAATGAAGTGCTTCCTGGCCACCTGCTTACCAATCTCAACAGCCTGCACATATTTTCATATGAAAATCAATTAGCATCAATAAACTCAATTGTAATTTCAAATTGGTGGGCACAACCATGTCCATCTAGTTGCTTTCACTTTTTATTTGATTATGCACTATCAGTAATGATCACGAAATTGAGCATGGAAACCAGAAATACGAACTAATTTCTTTTCATTGCCATTTCCATTCCCAAATCTTTTCTTGTTCTTAGCGTTCTATGGTCAGTAAAAAAAACACAAGAATCCCACCTCCTTTTCTTTTGTTTTTTTAGGGCAATACGTCCTGTTTTTGATCCACTGTCATATATATTAATTTTCAAAAGTCCTTTTTATGATTTTGTTTTCTCGGTATAACTGGTAGGACCTCGTTACATCTTCGACAGTCCACAACATACTTCTACGTATTGATATTTTTGTGTTCCGACTTCCAAATTTTGACCCAGTAGGTGATCGGTCTCCAATGCCCCGTGACTATTAGAAGCACACCCAAGCTAGGGAAAGTACGTTATATAGAAAAACAACGAAATTGAAGAATAGCAAGCGTTTTTCATAGAACATATGTCTATCATCTGTGTGGGATGCCTAGGAATTGCACATAACTAATTTCATTGTGGGTCAAACCTCCAAAACAGTTTAATTGGTTGCTTCAAGTATTATAAATGGCTAGTGTAATAGATCAAGATAGTGCAATTAGTTTGGTTTCACGAAAGATTGTAGGAGTTTTTCACTACAAATAAAAATTTTCGTGGTTGTCGGTACAGAATATCATCTCTCTCATTCTTGCTATTTCATTATTTCTACCTACATAATAGAAGAATTAAGGCCGGTGGATTTATAAATGCGGCTAAATCATCAAAAAGAAAAAAAGAATCAGTTATCAAAATGTAGATTGCTTGCAGAGAGTATTCACTTAAAAAAAGTATAAGCATGATAAGAGAATGCATAGCTTCCCCGATACATGAAACGCTTACCTTAATTAGAAAACAAAAAAAAAATTTAAAAAAAAAAAACAAGAACCTGCAAATGTTGGGAAAAGGCGGAATTTGGGGATAGAAAAGTAAAGGCCAAAAAATGTGCCCATCATCATCAAAGCAACTTCGCCGTTGCTTTTTCGCGGGATGGAGCGGATCCAACGTTTGGGAGGGTCATCATGATAACACAAGGGAGTGGGAACTCTCAAACAGCTCCTTGGTTCTGCAGCCTTTTACGGCTTTTTACTAACTTTTTATGAATCAATCTAACACGTTGGGTGGGTCCACGAACCAAAAAGATCCATAAAAGCAATATTGGGTCCATGAGGTCACTAACTTCATATACAAAAAACGCAATAGAGGCGAAGGTATGAATTAGTTTCTGCTCTCCAAACAATTAGCTTGTTTTTTTTTTAACTATAAGAAAATTAGCAAATAGTATGTCCACTTTTTTTATTTACAAGTACTGGTCATTTTGGCAAACACGACAAAGTCATTAAAAATATTTCATGACTAGCTTATATGAAAAAATATAAAAATATCAGATTTTTTCCTTCTTAGGGTTTGTAAAAATACCACATTGCAAATATTTCATGTGATACGAAAAGACACCCTTTATGCTAATTTGTTGAATGACAAACTAAATATAGTTTTCGTCATGGTTGGCCTCTTCATAAAAAAAAGGACAATTAATCACCTTTTCACCCAAACTTTTAATGTGGGGAGGCATTTTTATCGGTCCTATAATAATTAAACCCGAACAACATTTCTAATTACAACTTATTTCAAGAGAGTTTTTAAATACAAATGGTAAGATAATATCACCCAACTGTCCAGCTTTATAGTAATTCAATTAATTTTATTCAAAGTAGAATTTAGTTGGTCAATCACTTGTTATTTCATCTTGATTTTAACTGTAAGAACATCTAAACATTAAGTTACATATATCCTTCAGAATACCAACATGAATTAAAAAATAATCCTATCGGTAAGGAAAAGGAGAGAAAAGACTAAAAAAATCATGTACGCTTAGATTATATTGACTGGAGGGAGAGTGCTAATTTTGTTTGCGTGGTGACGCTTCTAAATTTTGAGATTATTGTATTGCTTGAAGAATAATAATGAGCAGGTTTCGACAGGCAACCTCTATGATTGCATTTGCGTGCAAATGCACTGCCTTAATCATATCGCTTACCGGAATCAGTTACCCCTACTGTAATAAGCTGCCAGTTAATTTAAGTGTAAGTGATTTATTAAATCATTTATTTTCTTTACAACTAACGAGGTGGTTAATCCTCCTTCCATAATCATGCCGTCTGCGTGTTCGCCATCATTGATGTTTTGTTCTCCTTCATTGCAATCACCACCACCTCTTGGTTCACTTCTCTACTCATTCATCAAAAACAGTATGTCTATTGTGGTCATTTCAATCTCCTATTTTAAGATTTTAGAATAAAATTAATTATCTTCCAAATATTTCCTATCCTCCCCACTAATGTATTAGTCGTTATATCGAACTAGTCAAAGATTAATCAAGAGAAAAGGTCAAACTAAAATCTAGGAGCGCCATGAAACTAAAAAAAAAACTTGGATATGTTAAACGACAACGTTTTTAGACGTACCTTCTTCCGGCCGCAATCGAAGTGGTGAATGAGCACCTCAACCATCTCTCTCCCAGCAAAACAATTCTTAACTATCTTCATCTTCATCAGGCGGTCCTGAATTGGCAATCTCTGCCTTAAAACCTTCACGATCCCAATCATGTCGTCAGTTGATTCCTCCTCATGATCATCAAATCCATACACTGGCGGTGCAGGCGCATCGCCTGAACATTTCTTCCCTAGCATCTCCTTCAACCTCTCCTCAAAACCTCCACTGTTCCTCAACGAATTCAACGCCACCAGACCGCCAAATAATTTGTCGTTGAAGAATATCTGCGGTACTTGAGAACTTCCGGTTCTCTCAATCAATTCTTTCTCCCTCTGCCGATATACGTCGATGTTGATTTCAACAAATTTTAATCCTATCTCTCTGAAAAACGAGCGGACTGCAGTGCAATCTCTGCAATTTGACCTTGAAAAGAAACTAACCCGTCCTTTAATTTGTTCCTCTTCGTCGTTGCTCTTGAGCATCACAACAACTTTGAGTCCCGATATTTTGAACTCTGTCACGCCTGAGTCGAATGATTTCACCTTATTATTCATGTAATCGTCATCACCGTCGTCGAATTTGAGAGAGGAAAATCTTTTCGAAATCCTTTCCGATAAGCTGTTGCTTCGTTCCTTGATGAATTTTCCGATAGACGGCATGTCGACCGCCGTGAAACTCTCAGACAATGATTTTGATCGGGCTACAGCGTCGCCGTTTTCGTATGGTTGAGATGGAGGTGAAGGTGAGAGACCTGGAGGCGCCTCTGGCTTTGGGAGATGAAAATCAGGCTGGATTGTTTGCCTATAGCCGTTGATCTTGGGTGTAACGGCTATAATATCTTCTGGCTTGGTGGTATCTCCAGCTGGATCATCCTGGTTAACATTTGAATTCGAACTTGGAGAGAAATGGGCGGAACTGGAGAGATTCTCGTTTCCGTATCTTGTTTTAATAATCTCTTTATCCACAACCCCGTTTGACTCTGTTACCTTGATTCCTAATTTCTCTTCGCCAGCAGGCTTGAGGAGTTCTCCGTTTATCACCTCCATTTTATTATGGTAACAATAAGAATAAGAAGAAGAAGAAGAAGTTTAACTCTATGGAGACAAAGACATGAGATTATTTTAGAGAGACGGGGGCTTTTGATGAGGGTTAAAGGGAGCGTTGTAATCGGAGGAGGGGTTTAATGGGTACAGAAAACATATATACATACATGTGTGTGTGTGTGGGAGGGAAGGGAGGGAGGGGGTTTAACAAATCAAACAAGCTAAGAAGTATTATTTTAAAATTAAATCAAAATAAAACGATAGGAGGAGGTCAAACACATGGTGACACTGGTTCTCTTTTCGTTTTTTTTTTTTTTAATCAGTGTTCGATTGGATACTGAGGATGCCATATATGATATTCAAACTGATATATTTATAAAAATTATTTATTTGACATGGCATGAAAAATACATCCCGGGTTCTTGAGTTGTGACCTGCCAAACCAATGGAATCAGTTTAGAAACTGAGAGTAAAAATAAAATAGGAACAAATTTTTTTCTTGTTACGACTGCGATCACAAAGTTGCCTCGTCGTCGCCGGCTGATGACCATATGGAGCGGCCCCACCAAAACCGCGTTCAACGGAGAAACTGGGTGTTCGTGTTGCACTGACGAAGATACCCTTCCATGCTGTGTTTTCGATGGGGATGGGATCTGTCTGCTTGAAGCCTTGAACTATTATAAAAGAAAGCTGTAGATTATAGTTTAGTCCCTTTAGTCTCATCAGATAAATGGATTAGTCCCTTTTAGTTTTGAGAATAATTAATTAATATATCGACCACCTATGACCGTTAGATTATTAACAATCTATAAACTCTTACATCCAGAGCTCGTTTCTAATAGTGTTTGGAATTATATTTAAAAAAAAAATAATTTTTTGTTTAAAATTATTTTTATATATTTTTAAATTATTTTGATATGGTATTGTCGTAAATAATTATTTAAAAATAAAAAATATTTTTTAAAAAAAATATTTTAAAAACAATCATCACACTCTCAACCTAGCTCTCCTTTTTCCTGCTCATCTTCTCCGTGACTTTTTATTGTTGTTTTCAATTTTATCTCGAAAGCCAGAAAAGCCCTCAATTTCTCTCCCTGACCCCATGTAGTTGTCTTCCACATGAAGAACAGTTCCCTTCCTGTAATTACATTTACATGTTAGAACTCAAAATCCCATTCTCGTTCCCAGCAAACCTAGATGTGAGAGCTTAATGAGCTCGTCGATGATCGTGTTCCAGAAAAAATCCAAATAAACTCCTGTAGACCTAAGCATCGTTAGCAAGATAAAAGGGAAAAGCATAAAGGACCATTCGATGTCAATATGAAGCTTTAATTTGGTTCTCCGGAATATACAGAAACATCGTTAAATTAAAGTTCCGGTGTCGAGTTTGAGATCTTGTGTTATTCCTAAAAGTACATGATATACAGAGACGAATCCTGTGTGGTCACGGATTTTGTTATTATAATTTTATGCGACACCAAACAAATTATGGATTAAGGATGTTTTTCTACTTGTCTGGGTGGACTTTGACATAAAGTGATATGGAGGATTCTAGACCAAGGGGCGTTTGACACGGAATTCACTCCTGAATTTCCTTTTATAATCCGAGCCTTTTGTTTTGAAGTTTGTGCTCCACAGATTCCATTAAGCTGATCCTTTTAGCAGAAGGTTTTATTTGGAAACGAGGAGAGAGGAAAAGCACAACCTACTTTCCATACGGGCGAGAGTAGAAAAAATGAGCTATTTTTCAATAAAAATATTAGAGTGTGCAGGTATATAGAATGGTAGTTTTATGGCTTGGAGTCGTGTTGATATTATATATTGCCTGTTTTGATTGGATTTCGGTGGATTTTTTTGTCATTTATGTATAGAGTCGGTTTGTTTTGTGAGACAATATTTTCCTTCAATTAAATCTATATAAAATATTTTTCAATCAATTCTTCATGGCTTTAATTGAAAGAAAAATATTTTAACTCCGTGAAAGAGGATGGATATTTTCCATTCATTCCAAGGTCACGTAGTAAAAGGCCCTATCATCTAGTGAAATCATTTTTTTAAAATGAAATATAAAATAATATTGTTTGGAGTGTTTTTTTTCTTATAAATAAAAGTTAATTCAATTAAATTTAAATTTGACTAGCTCATGTGGATTGAGTTAAATAAACTGGTGGAATCAACTTTTTTTATTTAGTTGCAAACTTGATTTATATTAGATCTTGGATAAGTGATTTTTCAAGTCAATATAATATTATTTATTTATGATTTTTAGCATTATTATCCACTACTTGCGAACTTATCATCATACTATCATCACAACTATTATTTTATTATCAGTATAACAATCAACTTATTTTTATTAAATCATCTAACATTTTCAACATAACAGTAATAACCATCACTGTCTCATAATTATTATTTTAATATTAAATAATCATTTCATCGCTATTATCATTATTATTGCTAACGTAGTAACCATTATCATGTAGATATCATTAATATTATTGTTGTTGTTGTTATCATAACACCATCACCACAACCATTATTAATTTTATTATTAATATTGTTATTATTTTTATAGTACATATTTCAATTTTTTCTGTTACCATTTATGATAAAAAAAATATTTTGTTTTATAAAGAAATATTTGTCTTCATTAATCCAAACAAATGAAAATAACTTGGTTCATAGAAGAAAATATTTTTAGAAAGGCAAGTGAGCCCTTAATTTGTTAATATTTGATATTTTATCTCATAAGATTTATTAGTGAACGAGGGCATTTTGGAAACAAAAAACCCCTCACGGCGATCAAGTTATAAACAATATTTTGTCTTGATTAATTTGGTTTGTGAAATTACAAGGACTGAGGTATAACTAACTGAAAGGAAAGGGCTTCCATGTAATTTGGCTTTATCGGCCGCGATCGCCGTTGAATTAATCAACGTCCAAGGTTTCGTTGACAATGATCCGGTCCACGCCGAGATGCAAACGGTTTTGGAACGCTGTGACGTGGTAAATCACTAAATTGTTAATGGTATGGTAATGGTATCCACTATCCACTCGTGATTTGGGATCCAAATGGCTCCATATCAAAGGTGGATTGTTTGATTTTTTTCACGGGAATATCACCTACCCCGTTCAATTATAATGATTTTATGTAAGAGGGTTTTTGTCCTCGAGTTTTTTAAAATATTTTTAAATTGTTTTAATACGTGAATATCAAAAATTAAAAAAAATATCTTAATATATTTTTAAATAAATAATATTTAAAAAAATAAAATCTATCATTATCCCAAAAATCACCAGTAAATCTCCTTGTCTACCAAAGGTTTGACGCAATCCGGAGTGCATCCAGACTCGAGACTGTTTCTTGATGGAAAAACTAGAGGGAGGACTGACCGACCTGCACGACCACTTCTTTCTTTATTTTTTTGGAAAATCATGATATTTTTTCAAGTTACAAACTCACTCGTATTACTAGTCCCAGGAAATCATGATATTTTTGGGACACGTTTGGAGTCTGGAAAACCTTCTATTTACGTCAGTGACTTGACTTTTTTAAAATTAAATAGTTTTTCTAATAATAAATGTGCAGATATGCACATATATAACATATAAGATTATAAATCATAAATCAGTTTATATAAATAAACTGTAGCTATTAACAAGAGCGGAATTAGGGGGCTGGCAGGACAGGCCCTGCGATGATTTTTTTTTTCCCGCACCCTTCGAAAATTTTAGATTTTGACATCTCTAAAATTTTTTCACTAATTTGGCTATTAGAATGTTATAGTAAAAAAATATGTAAATATGCACACACATATAGCATATAAGGTTATAAGTTATATATCATTTGATATAAATGAAATGCAGTTGTTAGAATATTTTGAATGTATTATGGTTCTTAATAATAATCCAATGTGTTTAAAATACATCTAATATCCGAACATTTTTTACTTATTTTAAAATTTTATAAATATTATAGTAGGTTATTAAACAATGCTTTTATTTTAAAATAAAATATTTAACATTAAAATACAACACACAACAGCCACAATACATTTACCACTCAACAACTTATAACAAAGATTAAATTATATCAGGAAATCATTATAAATCAAGAAAATCTTTACTGTGAATTGTAATAATGATTTTACTTTTAATTTCTCATCTTTTTACAAGCAGATAAATATTTCTTTGACTTTATTTAACAAGAGTATTCAGGTTTTACCACTTTTCAAATACAGTGAAATAACGTTTTTAGCCTTTGAAAAGACAAAAAAAAAAAAAAACCTTTGCTTTTGAGGGGTATTTTGGTATCTTTGCTTGGGTGTTTTGTGTAATTAAAAGAATCATAGGGCGCATTTTAGTATTTTCACGATGTATTTTTTGTTTTAAAATAAAAAAATTATGGATGCGTGTTTTTTGAGCCCCCGATGAATGGGCAGTGCTTGCAACATTAAGGAGGCATGTATGATACTTTCCAGTTGCCAAATATAGTCATCTATCATCCAATTGAAATCGCAACAGTGTCCTTTTTCACATGATGTGGTGTGTATGGACAGATAATGGTTGGATTGCCGCCGATAATCGATTATTTGTGTTTTTTCTTTCTTTTATCTTCTGGCAACTAGAATGCATGATTTTTTTTTAGTTGTTTGTCAAATTATAAAAGTTTGTCATTGTCACATATCTTGGGTCCAGCATGCTTGTTAAACTCACGCTCCCTGGTTTTGGCATGGTCTGCCCGATCCATGCGCCTGGGCCTGGCAACCATGCCAGACCCCGTGCTTAGGTTTGCTAGACATACACACGTTTATATCTGCCAGGCCCATTCATGGGTCAAAAAATTTAAAATTTTTCTAAAGCATGATTGGACTGCTTCATTTAGATAAGTATTTTTCATTCCCCTGCAATGAAAATTAAATGTAAATTCTTTTTTGTTTGTGCAATTTATTTTATAAATTTATTGTATTTTAAGAGAAATTGTGGAAAAAAAAATGTTGAGTTCTAAATGATTTATTTCAAGTCTTCAAAAATATACTTTATTTTTAAATTGATAAATTATGTTGTAGAAAAAAATATATTATACATGTAAAAGACTTAATGTTCTTCTGACTATTTTAAATTGTGCAATTTTATAAATAATTTCTTTACTAAAAATACATATTAATAAAAACAATTAAGTGAATTTTAGGGATGTATATTGTTAATGTTCCAAAATAAAAATTTAAAAATACTATAGAAAAGATAAAAATATATTTAGTTAAAAATAAAAAGATAAAAGTATAAAATAAATATATTTTTATAAAAATTATAAGTGTATTTTTATTATTTCAAAAAGATACGTATGAATCTGATATTAATTTCAAATTCAAGACATATGAATCGGACATAACTGTCTAATCCATGTTAGTTGGATTTGACAAAAAATTAAGTAAAGATTTAAAAATTAACCTATTTAATTATGTTTAATATCACTATTAAAATATTTTTCATACCATTAATATTTTTTTAAAAATTAATATTAACTGCAAAGTGTGCTAAAATACTAGTGATCACGGAAGGTTGGTGGCGAAAATGGAGGAAATCGAGCAAACTTCGAATTTAGAACCAGATGGACGACGTGTCATTTAAATTCTATGGCTTCTTAAGACTGGGCTTTTAATCAGAAGACTGGGCTTTTACTCTGGGCTCTATGATTTATTTTCAGGCTTGGTTTTTAGGACCCATATATCGGCATCAAGGGCATTGGTTTTGGACTTGTACTTGGACTTGGGCTGTTGACAAAGAGAATGTGATAATTTTAATTCCAACGCCATCTATTCCATGTTCGAACAAATTTCCAACATATTTTTAATCACTTCTACCATGTTCTTACAAAGTATTGTCAAGTTATTTGATGCATTTTTCAGTATTTTTTTTTTATCTAGATTGATATAATTATATCTTATAAGAAATTTTCTTGGGTTATATTTACATTTAAAAATATTTTTATATTTTTAATTATGTTCGGCATGTTCTTATAAAATATTATCAGATTCTTTAATGTATTATTTTATTAATTTTTTTCATCCAAGTTAGTAAATTATATTTTACATCTAAAAAATTTCTTCTAGTTATATAAACATGCAATAGAAACATTACTCAAGATTGCTCAAATTATCTTAAAAATAGAAAGTCTCAAAATTATTCAACTATTAAAATTTTAATAAATAAAGAATTTATTTTCAAATAAAAAAAATTATATTTCTATACAGCTCGAGAAGATTCTCATAACGAAAAATATAATTATATCAACTTGTACAAAACAATAGAACGGCATGTTAAATAACTGAATATTATACAAAAACATAAACTACATAAAATATATGTCAATGTGTAAAACAACCGACCGCACTTCCAAACCCCATAAGTTTTATCATTCATGTTTGTTACGTGACAGCATAAAATTAAATTTTGCTCTGACAAACAGAACTGAAACCGAAACTTCGAATCTTATCCAAGTCAATCATGAACCCACCCAAAAAACACAACTTCTTTCCAATTTCACGAACCCTAAAATCACCAAATTGATTCTTCAATGGCTTTTGCATCACACCATCTTCTTGTTGCAGCTGACGCCACCATCTTCCAAACACCAATTTCTACCACACCCACATATGGAACCTCACCAACCAAGCTTTCCTAATCCCAGGTAACACGGCAAAAACAAATTTCACCACAATCGAGAAGTCAAAACAAAATTCAAAAGAAAAATCAATTTTTGGATCCCACGACACAAAGCCTTCTTTCTTGTCTTGAAAGTATTCCTGGTGGTGATGATGGATCTTGGGGTGGGATGTCAGTTGGAAATTTTTCGTTGATTTGGTTTGACGAAGAGTCTTTGGTGTTTGTGCACTTGATTTTGCCTGGAGAACTCATAAAGTAGTCAATGCCATGGATTTCAACGCTACTGGTTCACGTCAAAGATTTTTGTTGATGTGGCTTGAGAGAGGCAACAACTGCTATTCTTGGTGTTTGTTTCCTTTGGCACTCTTTGGTTTCTAGGTTTTCGAATAGCTAATAGTTTGATTGGAACAGTTGTTAGTTAGTTTGCAGGTGGTGATGGCGAGGAAGAGAGGAGGAGGAAGACGCTATGCTTTGGTGATTTTATTTTTCCTTGTTTCTGTACTTATTTTTTAGTTTTTATTTTTATTTTACTTTATCCATCAATCAAATCAGACGTGATTTTTTTTCCATGGATCATGATATATCACGGCAGATTACGAGACAACGGACATCTAAGATTTTGACGTAGCGGATACAAGCCTTTGACAGTCTTGAATAGAACTAATCACGTGGATCCAGACAGTGTCGAAACTCAAACATGAAATCTTCATGGGTTTTCATCCGTTGATCGAACACGGGCTCCACACGTCATCCATCACAATCATATTCCTTCTACCATCTCCTCAACATTGAGACTGTTTGGTAACAAGGTTGTGTTTGTGTTTTAAACAAAATATAGATGCAATTTGTATAGTAAAAAAAAATAGTTTATTATTTATGAATCCCATAATATTTTTGTATTTGAAATGCAAAAAAAAAAAATAAGCAAATGATGCTTTTAGCATAAACAGTGAAGCTGGTTGCACTATTTTAGCTATAACGGTTCAGTTTAAAATTTAAAATATATTGAACTACGTTGAGTCCAGTAAAATAAAAAATAAAAAATATTTTTTATTTTTTAATTATATTTTATTTAAAAAATTAGTATTTAATATTATTCAATGATATTATATAAATTAGACAGATATCGCTTGATGACGTAGAATTTGATCGCAATCTCAATTTTGTTCCTGATTGTTATATTTTACCTGATGTTGTTGCGTGCTTAAAAAATAAAAAAAACTATAGTCCTTATCGGATGTATTTCATACGTGATAAAATTATAAATAGTTTAATAGAACAATAAAAATTATTTTATATAAAGTATTATTTATTTCATGAAGTAATAATAATAGTTAAATCTACAATATTTAAATTAAAAACCATCAATATTAATGTATATATTTTTTAATTATTTTATAACTTCAATTTCAAAAGCATTGTTAAAAATATATTTTTTAAAAAACCATCAATATTCAAACATATATTTTTTCAAACTAACACAACTAAAAATATTTTTTATAAAATATTTTTTTTCAAACCACAAGAGTAATCGCAATACCAAATATATTCTTAAGTATTATTTATTATTGTTTTTTAAAGTGTTTCTATTGACGAAGCAACTTAAGTTTGCTAGCGAGGCGGATGATATTAAAATTATATATATATTTTTATAAAAAATATTTAAAGAAAAAACAATTATTATTTTTTAAATAACGAGATGACACCGCAAAATAAACACAACCTTCATCAAATCCAGCTCCATATTTTTTTTTTATTTTTTTTTATTGTCGAAGACCGTTTGAACAGCTGTGGTCTTGCCCAGTCCAGCTCCAACTACACTAACAGAGCAAATCTATTTTCCCCGTATTATTTGCCATTGAAGGACCTGGAATTTACGAAGTTTTGACCACAGGCAAAGTTATAAAACCTTGATGGGTTAACCCACTGATGTATCAATCCAAAATCTTTCTGGACTCGAGTCTTATATCAAACCAGTTTTTTACCAAAATCACATCGGTTTTTATATTTTTTACCGTGAGTCGAGCCCTAGCCCACAGCCCGAACATTAAACCAAATACACATCGTGATTATTCTGGACAAGTTCAGCAAATCCAGTCTCCCGGCATTCGTTGCCCGCAAGATCCGCGGGCAGGCTTGTATTCCAAGCTCGTACAGGATTTTCCGATGCTTACGGTCTCCATTTGACTGCTAGACGTCATGACCGAACTTCGCTCAACTTTTCGGCGTTTTGCTAAATTGTTCGATACAATAATATATATATATTAAGCTCGGACCTGCTTGTTTAATACGACCGAGACTTTAATTTGTTGAGGGAATCGGAGCTGCCTTCCTAGAACAACCACAAATTTTCAAAAGCGTGTCTGTGGTAGAGATGAAGATCTTCATAATAAAAAAAAACCAGAAAGACTTTACGTTCATCTCAGATTGATTTTTCTTCTTTTTATATCCATTCCCACACTATATTCGGCCCGTGGTGGAAGATAGACCATGAATTACAAGGCCACGAGGAAGCGATAAGATTTCTCGGAAAATCAAATCGTTTTTTTCTTCTTTTTAAATATATGACTAGTGTTTTTTTCAAAAATTATTTATTTATTTTATTTTACTTTTATTATAAATTAATATTTTTGGTCAAGGAGATTTGTTGTTTTTATTGACTTTTCAAGTTTAAATCTTGAAATTAATATAGAAAAAAATAATTAACTATACAATATAATAAAATAATGTACCCTCAATATCTAGTAGGTGGTCTAATAGTAACAATTTGAGATCAAGATATTTGCTTCTCCTGTGATTTTAGATTCGAGTCATGTGGTTACTAATATGATGGTCACTGAAAACTTATATAATTATTAATTTTAGAACTGGTAAGATTAATCAAGGTCGTCCAAGATAATTCAAATACCATTATTAATTAAAAAAAAAAAGTGAAAGCGATGTACCATCGTTTAAAAATGTTTAATACCAACTAGTATAAAAAGATGGGCCGAAGAGTACATCCAGTATAAAAAAAAGGAATTTAAACATTCCTTGCATCAGCTAAATGCTAGAAGGTAAAATTTCCATGGATACATTATATTTTCGATCCTATAAATTCATGAAATTCTATTTCTGTCCCCGTAGTCTAGGTTTCCTGCCACTACCCTTATATTCTCTTTAGTCTCAATTTAGTCCTTTACTCCCAAATAACAAGCAAAAGAGTCTTTTTCGCTCATATCTCAGTCACTCCTCTCATACCTTCATAGATCGATGTCATCGTATTCTCACAAACACACTTAAAATTTTCAAAAAAATGCTAAAAAGGAAACAAGGCTAATCCCCTAGCTGCTTTGTTTGCTACATAGTTTTGAAATCCAACCTAGCTTGATAAGTTAATTCGGTGTTGAAATGAGATCGAGTTGAAAAAACACGAAGGAAAAAAAACCTGGTACGACCCAGCGACTCAATAAGACCCGACCGCAAACTTATTGGTCTTTCTTTTATTAAAACGATGTCATTTTAATTTTTTTAAAATTAACCCAGTGAAATTTTATAATCCAGACTTTGGATCGGACTACGTTTTAAAACTATGGTTTGTTGAATATCAATAGTAATAATGGCCACCCTGGCATCGTCTGGAAGACTTCCGTGCACGTGTTGCCACCTATCCTTTGATTGCCACCTCGATCTATCCACGTGTTCAACCTCACCATCCACAACCAGTCGTCGCAGCATCAAATAGGATTCAAGCCTCTTTTTTTAAGTTGTAAAATTGTTTTTTTTTAAAAAAATTATTTATTTATTTATTTCTAATTAATATTTTTAAATATTTTTAAATTATTTTGATTTTGATGAGTTGATAATAAAAATATTTTTTTTAAAAAAAATTATTTTAATATATTTTCAAATAAAAAACTATTTTAAAAAATAATTACAATCACATTATCAAACAGGCGTTTATACTTAATGTTAAAAAATAAAGTATAAATAAAAATTTATCCAAAATTATTTTTAAACTTATCAAGAAATTGACACATCATTTAAAACAAAATGATATAATGTGTGTAAAGAGTGTAATCATGGTTTTTTTTTAAAATAATTTTTTGTTTGCAAATAAAAAATATTCTCGAAACGAATCCTAAATGTTGCTATCAAGATCTAAACTCAAAAAAATCAAGAAACATGGATACCTCCCTAGCAACAAACTCCTTGGAATCTATTATTGATATTAAAGAATTCAAAATGTATGAAGCATTTATTTTGATATGGGCCATATGGCCAGTGCACTTACAATTTTTCTTTGACCGTGGAACACTTCGAGGAGGTTTATCAAAAACAATTGTGACACTTTTAACTTACTCCAAACAGATTTATAAAAAAGAAAAGAAAAGAAAAGAAAAGGGGCTTCTTCTTTAAACGCGCGGTTTGTATTTGCATTCTAAATAATATTTTATAAAAATTTAATTTAATTTTTTATATTTAAAAATATATTTTTAGATCATTTTTGATGTATTAATATAAAAATTATTTTTTAAAAATAAATTAAATATTATTTTAATTTATTTTTAAATAAAAAAACTTAAAATACTTATTCGTAGACTTTAGTTAAAATGGGCAGAGTCGTGTGCAAATTGTGATCTTCATAGGAAAGATATAGTCGCATACAATTAATTAATAGATTATATTAGTACAAATACACCGTCTTGACTTCTCCATAAAATATAATAGATTAGAATATTTTGAAATATGCATGACCGTGCTTTATGATCGATCACCTTCAGCGTCGTTGAATATACGATATCCTCAAAAGCCTCCTTCTACTGCTAATAATAAATATATTTTAAATTTAAAAAGATATAATTTAATTGATAAAATTTTAAAATTATTTTTTTAAAATTATTGATTTGAATATTATAAATTTTAAAGCTATTAAAAACTTATCAGATTATTAATTTTAGAACCTTGAGAAAATAATTAAAGTGTATATAAACTAGTTTGGACATTTAAAATTAAAAAAATAAAATAAAAATAAAACTTATTTTTTCTCTTTTCATAATAATAATAATAATAATAATAATAATAAATCTGAAACATCAAGTGATGTGCTGATCCAGAAGGTCGCTCTCTCCCTCCCATGTCCCAACCCAACGGCTCAATACACACACAGTGGTATTTCGGGTCGTGCGTGAATCTTCATGAATTACATTTTTATACGCTAAATAAAGCTTATAAAACAAAGACTTGCAACCCCAGAGAAAATTGAATATAAAAAAACATAAAAAAGAGCATTCTTCTTAACCCATCCACCTAAGTTTCTCTCTCCACCAGCAAAAGAGAGACTTGTAATAAAAATCAATCTCTCTCTCTCTCTCTCTCTCTATACATAAAATAAATGCAAAGTATGCAACAACTGGACAAGAGAAGGAGAGAGACGCCCCCATTTGTGTTTGTATGATGAAGTCAAAAGCCCACCATCCCTCATTTCTCCATCTGACAGCTCGACCTTTCCTTTCTTTCCCTTGAAGGTTTCCTCAATAGATATACCAAACAAAAACAAACCCATCTTCGCCTCCCTTCTCTCTATCTGCTCCTTTCTCCTTCATAAAAAAAATGGGTGCTTCACCCATCTTCATTTCTTTCAATGGCTACACTGGCTCTTAGTATCATCATTCACACCTTATCTCGCTCTCTTCAATCTGTCTTCCATCTCTGTGCAACTTTCTTCTCTCTCCTTAACTGCTATGGGGGTCCAAGATTTATGGGTTCTCTTTCTTGTTCTTGGATTCTTAATGTTTCGAGCTCAGGTCCTGCAATCACAGAACCTAACATGCAACCAGGATGACTTGAAGGCATTGCAGGGTTTCGTGAGAGGCTTGCAGTTACCCATTCAAGGTTGGGGTGCTATTAATTCATCATCTCCTGATTGCTGCAACTGGTTTGGCATCACTTGCAACTCTTCCTCTTCCCTTGGTCTAGTAAATGATTCTGTCGATTCTCGTAGAGTGACAAAGTTAGAGCTCCCAAAGCGAAGACTGACTGGCGAACTTGTGGAATCAATAGGCAGCTTGGATCAGCTTAGAACCCTCAATCTCTCCCACAATTTCCTCAAAGATTCACTTCCTTTCTCGCTGTTCCATTTTCCAAAACTAGAGGTTCTAGACTTGAGTTCCAATGACTTCACTGGCTCAATCCCACAAAGTATTAATCTTCCCTCAATCACTTTCCTTGACATTTCCTCAAATTTTCTAACTGGCTCGCTTCCTACCCATATCTGCCAAAACTCTTCTGGAATCCAGGCTCTTGTTTTGGCAGTCAACTACTTCTCTGGTATTCTTTCACCTGGATTAGGGAATTGCGCTAACTTGGAGCACCTTTGTCTTGGCATGAATAACCTCACTGGAGGTATAAGTGAGGATATCTTTCAGCTTCAGAAATTGAAGCTTTTGGGTCTCCAAGATAACAAGCTTTCTGGGAATTTGAGTACTGGTATTGGTAAACTCCGTAGCCTTGAACGTTTAGACATTTCCTCCAATAGTTTTTCAGGTACAATTCCAGATGTTTTTCATAGCTTATCAAAGTTCAATTTTTTCCTAGGCCATTCTAATGATTTTGTTGGCACCATACCCCACTCCTTGGCAAATTCTCCATCCCTCAATTTGCTTAATTTGAGGAACAATTCATTTGGAGGCATTATTGATCTGAATTGTTCTGCCTTGACTAATTTGTCATCTCTTGATTTAGCTTCTAATAATTTTAGTGGGCCCGTGCCTGTTCATCTTCCTTCTTGTAAGAATTTGAAGAATATTAATCTTGCCCGGAACAAGTTTACCGGTCAAATCCCAGAAAGCTTCCAGCATTTTCAAGGCCTCTCCTTCCTTTCCTTCTCAAATTGCAGCATTGCCAATATTTCATCTGCCTTTCAAATCCTTCAGCAATGCAAGAATTTAACGACCTTGGTCCTCACCTTGAACTTCCATGGTGAAGCATTGCCCGATAATCCTGTGCTTCACTTTGAGAACTTGAAGGTTCTTGTTATGGCTAATTGTAAACTCACAGGGTCAATACCCCAATGGTTGATCGGCAGCTCCAAATTGCAGTTGGTGGATTTGTCATGGAACCGCTTAACTGGGTCTATTCCTTCCTGGTTTGGTGGTTTTGTAAATCTCTTTTACTTGGACTTATCAAACAATTCATTCACTGGCGAGATTCCAAAGAACTTGACTGGATTGCCAAGCCTCATCAACAGGAGTATCTCAATCGAGGAGCCTTCACCGGATTTCCCATTTTTCCTGACAAGGAATGCAAGTGGGAGGGGGTTGCAGTATAATCAGGTCTGGAGCTTTCCATCTACTTTGGCGCTCAGTGACAACTTTCTTACTGGACGAATTTGGCCAGAATTCGGTAATTTGAAAAAACTCCATATTTTTGAGTTGAGTTCTAACAATTTGTCCGGACCTATACCAAGTGAGTTATCAGGGATGACCAGCTTGGAAACTTTGGATTTGTCCCATAACAATCTTTCTGGGACCATACCCTGGTCCTTGGTAAATCTCAGTTTTATGTCCAAGTTTAGTGTTGCATACAATCAGCTCCATGGGAAGATCCCTACTGGAAGTCAGTTTATGACCTTCCCAAACTCAAGCTTTGAAGGGAATCATCTTTGTGGCGACCATGGCACTCCTCCTTGCCGAAGATCCGATCAGGTTCCACCTGAAGCATCCGGAAAATCAGGAAGAAACAAAGTTGCTATCACTGGAATGGCTGTTGGGATTTTTTTTGGCACGGCTTTCCTTCTTACCCTCATGACCATGATTGTGCTGCGAGCACATAGCCGAGGCGAGGTTGATCCTGAAAAGGTGGATGCTGACACAAATGGCAAAGAATTAGAAGAATTCGGATCAAGGTTAGTGGTTCTGCTTCAAAATAAGGAGAGCTATAAAGATCTCTCCTTGGAGGACCTTTTGAAGTTCACCAACAATTTCGACCAGGCGAATATCATTGGCTGTGGGGGTTTTGGTCTAGTTTACAGAGCTACCCTCCCTGATGGTAGGAAGCTTGCGATTAAACGTCTCTCTGGTGACTCTGGTCAAATGGACAGGGAATTCCGTGCTGAAGTTGAAGCCCTGTCAAGAGCTCAGCATCCAAATCTTGTGCATCTCCAAGGCTTTTGCATGTTAAAAAATGACAAACTCTTAATATACTCTTACATGGAAAACAGCAGTTTGGATTATTGGTTGCATGAAAAAGTTGACGGGCCATCCTCACTTGATTGGGATACAAGACTCCAAATTGCTCAAGGGGCTGCAAGGGGGCTTGCATATTTGCATCAAGCATGCGAGCCACATATCGTTCACCGGGATATAAAGTCCAGTAACATCCTTTTAGACGAGAATTTCGTAGCTCATTTAGCTGATTTTGGTCTTGCTAGGCTCATATTACCTTATGATACCCATGTCACAACTGATCTTGTGGGTACATTAGGCTACATTCCTCCTGAATATGGCCAGGCTGCAGTGGCTACTTACATGGGGGATGTGTATAGTTTTGGGGTTGTTCTTTTGGAGCTTCTTACCGGGAAAAGGCCCATGGATATGTGCAAACCAAAAGGATCACGGGATTTGATCTCTTGGGTGATTGAGATGAAGAAGGAAAATAGAGAAAGCGAGGTGTTTGATCCATTCATTTATGACAAGCAGAATGATAAGGAGTTACAACGAGTTCTCGAGATTGCATGCCTTTGCTTGAGCGAATACCCAAAGCTAAGGCCTTCAACAGAGCAGTTAGTTTCTTGGCTTGACAACATCGACACCAACACCTAGCTTTGCTATCTACTTGATCGAGACTCTGGTTTGTACCGCTAGATATATTCCTTGTACACAAAATAGAAAGTCCATCACTACCCATCACATTGGTGTTTTTTCTATGAGCTGATGATCCTGCTGTAAATACTAACCACATGCTTGGGTTCTCACAGTTTGCTGCTATTCAGGGTGGAGGAGAGGTAGGGATCTAACCAAGGCAAGGAAAAATAGCTATATTGGAAGTCTTTGCGTTGGAATTCAGTTCTTTTGTAGAGAAAATTGTTAATTCTCAGACGTGCACAAAATAAAGTTTCTGCCACATTTTCGTTGCGATGGTGGTTCATCCCTGATGTAGAATGAGTTTGTTCACTTATCATGTCAATCTATGCAAATCATCATGGTTAACCATGCTTATCAGTTGCACGATGAAATTCTGGGCCTTTTGGTTAAAATTATTCTGTGTTAGTTGACGTTATTTAGCTCCCCTTTTTGTTTAGAGACCACCCTAGAAGCACACAAATAAGCCAGTTTTAGCTGCAAAGAGAACTGGTCTATTATTCCCTTGAAAATGTCAGAACCTTACTATAAAATCCAGGAAGAAAATTGTGTATAAAAAAAACGCGAGTGTCGTAGTTCTTTGAAAAGAGTAAAGTCAAAAACTTAAAGAACATATACTGATTGCAAATTCCAAGAGTTTGGTGAACTTCATTAGCTTCCATGTGAACGCTAAAGAATCTTTCTGTTCATCTCTGATCCATACAATGCTTTCTTTTCTGTGCTTCAGTGCCGTGCAGCCTCATTTGGATGTCACCGCGTTTTTGCCTTTCAACGCTATTGACCTTTTGGCTTCGGGGTTTTTACATTGTAAGGTTGGCTGCTGGATAAGGATTTCTTGACTTGAAAATTTCGGCCAGAGAACTGCCATAGTTCTATGGAAATAAAGGTTGACAAATAGTCATTATTGCCTTCCTATTTCACAATTCACGTTGCCGGTTGCCCTTCTAGTACATCAAATAAACTGTGAATATATATATATATATATATATATATATATATATCACAGAGGCAAACCTTAGCATGATGTTAGGGTTTATATACCGAAAACTTGTATTTTCAGTAATTAAATACTTGTTTCTTTTTTTTAAAAAATAAATTAAATACTTGTTTCTTGCATCAGAAACTAAGGTGTTGTATAATTCATTAGTGGTAGGGTAGAGTTCATTTTAGAGCTTGGTTGCAAAGTCAGAGTCAATGGTTTCATCAGTCTTTTCCAAAGAAAACAATCAAATGTCCTTTTCGAATCTTGTTTTTAAACAGGGGACTTTGTAGGAATAGCAAATAATTTGGATCATCACTAGTTTACATAGTTATACGGGTAGGATTTTTTTTTTTTTGGGGACGTATTAAAAAATTATATAGGCCATATATAACTATTTTACTTTGCTATTAAAATTGATTTAATGGATTAACTTTGAAATTTTTATATAACTTGAGTTTAAAATTAAATCTCATTGAAGTTAGCCTGACGTAATTTATTCAATTTACTTGATTTAAAAATAACTTTGTTAGCTGGTAAAAAAAAAAAAAGGAGAAAATTGAAAATTTTTAAAAAATTGATAGAAAAACCCTCATGACCCAACTTCTTACTCAGCTCTAGTTAAAAATTAAACCATATTAAAGTTGTCTTGACATGGTCCGGTCAATTTAACTAGCCAAAAACAACTCCATTGATCGATAAAAAAAATTTAAGGATAAAATTAAGAAAAAAAAAGGTGAAATTAACAAGAAAAAAACATCTCGACCTGACTCTTTACTTAACTCAGGTTTAAATTTAAATCACGTGAGAATTGTTTCAATGTGATCCATTCGATTTAGCTGGTATAAAAGCAACCTAAATGGCTATAATAAAAAGTTAGAGGATGAAATTGAAAAAAAAAAAAAAAGATGAGATTGATAAAAAAAAAGACGAGGAAATGGAAAAAAGAAGGGGACTGAATTGTAAAACAAGAAAGCATCACTGTTAATGTATGTAAATAGTAAAATAAAGGTAATCAAACCGAATTTTATACTGGAATATCCCCCATTGAACTGTGGATATCCACTGATTTTGGGGGTGGGTCAGTCGTTTGGATTACATAAGGTATTTGCAGCGTGTCCACCAAAAATTACATAAATCCAAAGTCAATAATGGAACGCACCATATAAATTCTCGGTCCACAGCTATGATTGTAGAATAAAATATTTTAGCTTCGTTCATTTACGGCAAGACCAAGGACCAACTTGTGTGCTATTTTTATGCCCTTTCTAAAGTTTGACTGTTTCCTCTTCTTCTTCTTCTTCTTTTTTAACAAGCATTTGATCTCGAGCTTCGTCTGAACATGCATGTGTCATGCAAGTTGCTGGTCAACTCCGGCAAATGGGAGGACACGATATTATTTTCTTTCCCCTCACTATTTGTTTTCCCATTTCTTTTTTCTGTCAAACAGTGGTAACGAGCACTTATTTATTTTTGCGTTTTAAAAATATTTTTAAAAAAATTTAATTTTTATTTTATTTTTTTTAATTTTAAATTAATATGTTTTTAGTGTTTTCAAATTATTTTGACGTGTAGATGTCAAAAATAATTTTTAAAAAATAAAAAAAAATCATTGATATGTATTTTGATACAAAAAATTATTTGAAAAGCAACCACAACCACACTGCCAAACAAGTTAATTTGGAGGGTTAAAAATAGAAAATTGAAATTATTTCTCCAATATTTTTTCTGGAAATTAGAAGCATGAAAAATTATGGCACCTTGCGTAAGAGTCTCAACATAAATGCTAAGGAATGAATGGCCATTAATTTGGCGATCCACTCAACATGGAGACCAAAGAATGCTCTGTAAGGTACCTTTACAAGTCACGGCGGAGAAAAAAAGACACCAATTGGCCATTGCCAAGCTATCCTTTCTTCTCTCGTTTCCTTCGATCGGCCATCCCAAGTGAGTGCAGATAACTTTTGGTTTGTTTAGGGCATAAAGAATTCTGCTAGATAAGCACAAACCCTGCAATCAATCTCATTGCTATCTGCGCGCGCACCAATTAATATGATGATAATGACCGGTAGAGAATGCAAAACATGTAAGAAAACGAGCCACCATGACATGGGATCCACGTTCATCATGTTCAACAAGAACATCTGATTCCCTTTTAAAGCAAATGGATCCAGACAAGAAATGGGTGCCCTTTACCTCCACTACTAGAGGTGGGGGTGCCAGATCCATTCACAAAGAAAGCAAGACATGTTGCTCTAAGTCCTTTCAGGTGGCGAAAGCACCATCAGAAAGTATCTTTCACTACCCAATACGTGATGAATTATTTCTCCAGGACTTTCTCTCAAACCAGCATTTTGTTTAGCCTCTTGATGCATCCTCGTCTCATTCCCTTGTTTTAGCACCGGTACACCACCAATGGTTGGATTTGCTGTTTTATTTAAATCCATGGCTCTTGATGGCTACAAGCACTGTACTGATAACGAAAAATTAACATAGGGATTATGGGCTTCTCCCTGAGCGGAGACATATTCCCGCGCAGAAAAAACTAAAAAACGAAAAGAAAAGGCTCCATTAGCTGGTTTAGAGAGGTAGGAGCATCGGGCATGTTCTCACTTGATGCTTTTGTTGACAAAAGGCAGCACTGAAATCTATGCCAAAATCTCCAAAAGCTTTTGGAGACCACGACGCATGGATGATTTGACCATTGACAAGAAAATGCTCCAAAAATTAGCAGGAGCTTCATCGTACAAACCCTTGAATCTGCTCTCTTTAGTAAGTTTCCTAATTAGGAAGACTAGATGAAAGGGTTTTCGAGACAAAATCTAGAGCCTTGTCAGGGAATTCTTCAGTGGAGTCACTCAATCTTACATGAGCTAAGATAGAGTGCCTGCCTGCCTGACAGCTTTATTGCCCACCAGATGATCTGGTCAATTTATCGTGTGACAGCCGGCGATTTGCGCTCAGCACTTGTTTTCGTCACAATATCATCATAAGAAACTTGAAAGTTTTCACCTCCTTCCCGTGTCTCTCTGACAAAATATTGTTCATTTCATCTTACGACGTTCTTCCAATAGTAATGACGAAATTCAAACATTTAGGGTTTAATGTGAAATTGATCCGAAACATCAAAGTCATTGAACGTGTACCTTAATCTAAAGTATCCAATTATTTAATCCAATAATTACAATTCATTAAAAGTAAATGCTTAGGATCACGAACGCGGATGTATGTGTGAAAATGTGATGTCTGGGCATCTGCAGTATTCATGAGGCCAAAATTTCAACAAGAAAGAAAATTTGAACATGGATGATGACAAAACTTGTAAGAATAAACTGACAGTTGTAGCATTGATTCGCGTCCTGGAAGGAATAAAGAGGATTTTCATTGTGAATTTGTGAGTGTGTTTCAGAATATATTTTTTTTAAAATTTATTTTTAATATTAATACGTCCAAAAATAATTAAAACAAAAAAAATTCAAATTTTATTACAAAAGAAGTTCAACCTCAATTCTAAACTTTATGCTATACCAGAGTAGTAGATTGCCAGCGGAATGCAGTGAATCACTGGTTTCAACTTCTTGTCAGAAATTCAAAGATCACAAGCCCCATTGAATATTATTGCATTATTTGCTAAAAATTATGTCAAGAACTCATCTATGGTGCAGCAAGGCCCATTCTTTTTTGTTCAAATGATGGGTGATTAAGTTAAATGGGAAATCTTCACCCCTTCTGGCAATTCTTTATGGGGGCGGGTGCGTGTTATTTTTTATTTTAAAACACATTAAAATAATATTTTTATTTTTTTAAAATTATTTTTAATATTAATATATTAAAGTGATCTGAAAACATAAAAAAAAAAATTAATTTAAAAAAAAATTAATTTTTTTTTAAAATATTTTCAAAAAACAATGCAAGCACACAAAAAAGATGAGAAAGAGACAGAGAAACAGAAAAAAAAGGAGGGGGGAGGAGAATAAATAAACAATCCATTTCTATAGTGGACTCCAGAAACTGAAAGACCCAATACGAAGATGGAAAATGTACATGGACCTTCAACGCAAGATCAATAAACCAAGTTCCAAGTAGATTCCAGACTGCGAAGCAAACCTATCCAACCAACTAAATCTAATTGGAAATAGAAAACATATCCTGAGATTAATGACTAGTGCAGCATGGAACAGAAAGGGTTTTGCTCCGAATCCTACAAAAGTAGTGGTAGTTTATGGATATCCCACAAAGTAAACTCTAAAAGAAAAGATCACTTCCTGTTGAAACGTGCGAAATACACATCTCAATTCAATTCTGAATAAAAAAACGTATGTATCTAAACAAAAAATCGACGAGGAATATTCAAATGAAAAATTAAGTCCAAGAATTGACAAGTAAATAGAAAAAAGTGAGGCTGAAAGGCCATAACCAAGTTTTATAAGCATTTCCATAACCAGTATTTCTTTTCTTTTTTCTTTTAAATAATAGCAATCACAAAACATAAGGACAATACAAATACCTGATCATCTTACGCAACTTTCAGAAATAAATCATGTGGTAGATTCTCTATATTTCAGCGTATTATGTAACAGCCATCATTTGCTGGGTTTACTTTGCAGTTTAAATTAGAACTTTACAGAGTGACTTGCTCTGGAGATTCATTGAGAGTAACACTTCTTGATGATTGCATTCAAGCATGCAACCTTATGGAAAGATATGAAACACCCATATTTACAAAGGAAAAGAATTTGATTTCAATCAATAAGAATGTCACTTTAGATTTCCTATTCGGCATCCACGAAATTAAAATCTCACAAACAGTGAGCACTCATAAAATGATGGCATCTTTTAACATAAATGGCACACTATCTCAAGAAAATAATATCAAATATCAGGCATTGGACTCCATATCGTCTTCTATCTCACGCACAGCTTGAAGGGGACCACTACCAAACATGTAGCCAGTGTCTGATAGATTATTTAGAGGGCCATTTCCAAATAAACATACCTGTGGCTCAATCTTATTCAAGCGGTTCCACTCGTCATCAGACAGAGACCAACTAAAAATGTCTACGTTTTTCATTATGCGATCGGGCTTAAGGCTACAGGGTAGGACACTGGTACCTCTCTGCATTCCCCACCGTAGAATAACCTACAACAGATAAGACAATCAACCTGTCAAGCTACAAGTAGGAATGCAATATTTTTCGTTTAACTCTTTGATGAAACGTAAAATCATATTTAAAAGTTAAAAAAGCATGTTGATATTATTTGAGCTCTAGGTTCAGAGTCTGCTTTCTCATCAGGCAGGCCCATTTTCTTGGTTTAGCAAAAATCTGGTAGGAGATTCCCATTTTGCAGTGGCCAGTTGATGTTTTAGGGTCAGATTCCATAGGTCACCAGGGGCATTAGTGTGTGTTTTTGTGAACACATCGCCTAAAGTTAGAAAATCAGAGGGTGAGAAGAAAAAAAAACATTAATTTAAAAATTCTCCCGTTGCTTTGGGAATAAATCTGTCAAGCAAGTTGGATTTGCAACAAAATACAGCTTTCTGTACCAGAGAAGAATTTGGAAAATACAAAAGAAAGTCTGCAAATGCAAAGGAGAAGGGAGTAAATGAAATAATAGGATGACATTCGCGGGAAAATGCTGACTAATTGGGAGTGAGTTTCAACCTGCTTTTCATTAAATTTGAAATTTTTTTTGCTTCAATTTTTTTTTTTTAGTGTTTTTGGATCATTTTGATGTTTTGATATCAAAAATAAATTTTAAATGAGTGAAAAACACTTCAAAAAATAACCGCTACCACACTCTCAAACACTTTCTGAAACAAGCCATGACACGAGTCATAACTGTGGGGAGGAAAAACACACAGGCAAGGTTGTCCAAGGAGCATAATATTTTAATTGTTTCTGAAAAAAAATATTGAAATTTCGACATATCAACAGTATCAGAAAAGAGCCACCACGCAAAAAAGCAAAAGCCTAATGCATGCACAAATTAGTTATTGAAAGAAAATCATGATCTAATAAAAACAAATAAAATAGCCCGAACTAAGATTATAAAAGAAGAATCTTTCAGTCGTTAGCTTATCTTCAGCAGCAAATAACTCTCAATTTGTTTTTTCTATGAACTTCTCCAAAAAGCAGACCATTATAGCGACAGCTTTAAATTTTCAATATCCTGCCAACTGAAAAGAACTCAATGCTTATATTAACTTTCAAAAATTAACTTCAACTAGTTTAGATGGTCACTAGTGAGATTTATAACAACTTGCTGTTACTACCCTCTTCAAAACATGAAACAGATGTCAATTAGAAAAGACACAGAAAATAAAACCGAAATGAATACTTGAGATCATCAGCAGGCACCCAAATTACACTTTTGAGCTCCATGAATCAAACGATAGTTGCTTTAACCACCCTTGACTTACAGATGACCAAGACAGAAATAAAGTGACTTAGTATAGCAAAAAGGTTCCAAATAATATCCAGGTCAAACAAAAATAATAGAACCATATAATAGATCAAAATATAGGGTTTGCCATTCTGTTTTGCTCTTTCGTGTTTTTTGTGTTCCCTTAATTCTCTTCTATTCTTTCTTCTCCCATTTTATCTTCTTGTTTTCTATATTGATAAGCATAATTTCTAGGAACATCAAACAGTTTGCAGAGAAATAACTTTAATGATCGTAAAATTTTTTTGAACACACTACAACAACAGGAACCATTGACCCTAGTGATGCTAGGGTGACAAAAAAAAAAAAAAACACAGATAGCTTTTCGAGAATTTTCAATTTCTAATTTTCTATTCAAGCACATTAGATTGATAGTGACATAAATATGTTTGATTACAGTCCATAATGATTTTCACTATCTTTCCATCAGTGGTTTCAACATGAAAGGAACCAATAGAGAGAAATGAACCTTTCAAGCTTGTTTGGTAGACTTTTAATGAGGGAAAAGGAAGGATACTGAAAGAGATTGGAGGGTTTTTACTTAACTGTAACTGTCAGTCCAATCAGTGAAAGAAGCCAAAATCCCAAGTTGATGTTAAGAAGGGGAGGAAATTGGAAACGCAACTTTGTTGGTTTTTATTTTAATTACAATCAACCTTAGAAACTAGAATACAACTTGGCTTCTTTTTTTTTTCAATTACTATCAACCATAGAATTCCATGCATCCCCCTATAGTGCAGAGCATATTTAGATATTTATGCTTAAACTTTCCTACCAAACAAGGATAAATGACTTCCTTTTTGCTCCCATCAATTCACATAAGGCACAAATAATTCCTGACTTTACTTATCCTTTCCCCTTTTCTATAAAAAAGGTATCCTTTTTTCTTCCTTAGGATAGAGCAACATTGAGACCAAAAACCAAACCACCATAAATTGGACTAATAGTGTGCATTTTTCAGCAGTGAAGACATTGGCTTCAACTACAAGCTTCCAATAAATGCACTTCACTTTGTGCTTCAGAATTGTTCTCGAGCACAATGATGTCAAAAAGGGTAATAAAATAATAGTGGAAATGCCAAATAAAACCTTAGAGACCCCTAGGGTCTTCATAGAATCCACAAGAAAGAAAAATAATGGTAGTCTCGAATTCTCAGTTTGACAATCAATCATCACAAAATAGCAGATCCAAAACAAAGTGGTAGATGCACTTATGCTGGCAGCAAACCCTAACATAATCCCAAACAAAATAGGAAACTTAAAAGAATAGAAAGGTCTGATAAGTCCCTGAAAAATAATAAATTAAATAACTAATGGAATCTAATTGGTCCTTGATTGCATTTCACTTACAGATTTAGGTTTTCTCGCTTCTTTCTCTTTTTATTTCTTGTCCTGCGCAACATTTTTTCTTCAATTGCTAAGGCAGAAATATCTCCAGTTGCAGGTTCAAGGTTACTGGAAAGCAAATTTGAATATTTAAGATAGTAAGATCAAGTTTAATTTCTCATATCTAATCCCGCTGCTCTTCAGAAATTAAACCAGATTTTTAGAGCTTCTGTTCAGCTGGTTCAGGTCCTCTATAATCAGGTTTCCACAAATGAAGGACTTGTTGACTAATCCTGTATATTCTTGTTTTGCGAAATCACTAATCAGACCAAACATGGGGGATATTTCAAATAATAGGTCAAATCTCTAATCTAAATCCTACATCAACTATCAAATGAATTCAATCATTAATCCTAGTAACCTTTAATGCCATGAAAGACACCAAGTTTGTTTGACAAATGACTTGCCATAAAGCATTCACGCTGTTTTGAGATTATGATGGAATATCATGGATGACTACTGTTTTGAGATTATGATGGAATATCATGGATGACTCTAAATGGTAGCTTTTCCCATGCATGCCCGATGACCACAATGACATTTGAGAACTTTGATCCATATAGTAGAGGAGGATGAGGATAAGTCTACACTCCTGAACAGAAAAGAACCATGTGAAGCTTATCCATGTATTGGGGATCTCCAGAATATTAGTTACCACTGCTTGTATGAGAATCGTTATATTTTCGAATCCACCTTTTTATTTGTCAATATGACTTCAGCCTAGTTTGGCATTCAAACCTATGTGGATGTTAAAGGACCATTCGCTCTATCTATGAATAATGCTTCATATTTGGGTTGTCTTGATCCATTCAAGTTCAGGCAACTTCCAGAACAAACTAAAATGAGATGTGACCTTCAAATGACCATGTGTGATGTACTTTCCATTTCATACAACCTTGATGGATATGGAAAAAAAACTACGTAGCTTTAAATGTTATCACAGCAAATGGAACATCCGGGAAGTTTTAGAAGCATCTAAATAGAATGGAATGCAAATGCATGTACAAGGACAATACCCACTGACGCTTGAAGCTTTTGTGACTGGTAAGGGTACTGGACAAGCCACATGTCTGCTAGACATATACAGCAAAATGAATGCAAGCACCATTATTAATTGTATGGTAGTTTGTTAGTTGCTCTTAAGTAATGATCCTTTAGTCATGTTGCCATATTGTGTGGTGCACAAATTTTCCTCTAGGACTTATTTTGTGAGGAAGTGATCGCATACTCACTTTTAAGATCCATGCAATTCATGCTATATAGTTGGTGAGTGGATTCATATTTCGCACAATTAAGTTGGTCTTTAGTGTATCCTCTTAACAATCCAAAGCAAATGAAGTCCTCGCTATTATGCAGCTATGACAAATTTCTGTCAGCATGTTTTTCTCTAGTTTCAGGAACCAATTATAAGTATGGTGTTTGCCCTAGTTTTTAAATCAATGCCCTTAACATTGACATTCAGATAAGCGCACACATATTCTTAGTCAATATATCCAGGTGTTCTATCAGTAAAAAAAATATTAGCACTGCAGATGAAGTTGATATCCAGAAACAAGAAAATTGCAACTGTAGGTAACAAAAAATACAGGTGACTGGCTATTTGAGGCAACCAAGGTAACAAAAAAAAAATCAACATAACATGCAGGGTCAAGGCAAGCATGGCAACAACAAAAAATATTCAACATAACATGTAGGGGAAAAGGAGGTAGCACGGCAGATATAAGAAAAGGACATGCATAACAGAGCAAAGGTTACCTGTTCGGGAGTCTTTTTGTGGCTTTCTGCTATCTCTGAAACGACACACAATTTCAGCATGGGCCCGTGTACTGATCTTGACCTCCTAAATGATATGCGAGGAGTGCCAGGTTCATCTTCCCCTGATCCACTATCAGATGGTCCAGGGCTCCAAGTGGGAACCCCTAAAGGTGTGTGAGCAGACACATGAATACCCTTTGATTGACAGAACTTTACCAGTTCTTCCTGCCTCCAAAAAGGATGCAACTCAACCTAATATAACGAATAAATCAATCAAGAAACTCACATTCATGAAAAATCTATATTTCAATGACAATGTCCATTATATCACACTGGTTTGAAAACATGCAGGTGTTAAATAAAATAGTTTGGAAATAATGAAGAAAAAATTTAGGAATAAGAACAAAAAGAAAAAAAGAACCTGTTTAATCCTTTTGATGGCAATCATGATTATAAATGTGTATAAGTATATGTAAAAGTTATTTTGTTGAAAACATTCACTGTTTTCATCTCATAACATGCAACAAATTGAGTCAATTAGAGATCTGTGGCAGGATACTAGAATGAAATTTCATTCAACGAGGATCGGGTGTCTTAGGGAAAACCATCATGGCAGGCTCAAATCACACTCTTCTTGACATTAAGAATGTTCAAATCTCAACCATGTGTCATTCATGAAACATGTTACTCTTTTATTTGTCTCTAAACTAGAGCTAATTTTCACCAAATAATATGCCAACCTTAAAACTTTCTTGTATGTGGAAGCCACCTCCATTCCATCATGCATCCCCTCATTTTCAGTAAGTGACCTTTTGGGCTCGTTCTATATGACTAGATTCTCTGAATTATCTTATTGTAATATTATATGCAAAGTAACTTATACATCAACAGCTAAATCAATCATCCTAACTAATTATCATTCTACCTCGTAAAATCACTCAAGAATTTCTCTATACTCTTCATACACTAACTGACATTCTCACTTGTTATGAAGTTTGGGCTCCCTAGACAAATCCTTTCCTCAACTTTTTCTATCTCCTTGTATATTTATTGAAAGCAGCATTGCCTCTTCTAACTTCTCATAAATTAATATTTCACTTAAAAGGAGAAGATGCGCTGAATCTAAGTATTAACTCTTATATTCACACATTTTAACTAGAAAATTTTTAAGGAACAGCATGCATATAACAAGTCAAAATTAGATGTGCAGATATGAAATTAGATTTGCAACAGAGATTTACCAATTACATCCCGCACAAACTGTAACGGGGAAAAAAAACAGATTAAATGACTTCCGTTGATTTGTTACCAACGTATAGTCACGGATAAGCCATGAAAGCGTATATACTTGCCAGCAGCCACAGAACTAGATGAATAAATTTCTTATTCATGCATCTTCAACTAGTTTCTCCTTTCTTCTGCTTGCTTAAAACAAATTCAATGCCTCGAGACAATGAACTATGTTATATTGATGGTTCAAAGAAGTCCAGAAGAGGAAACAGACTGTTTCAAGTTTTAAGTGTACGGTCAGCCTAAAAAGAAATAAGTATCGGATGGTTGTGGTGGTTTTGGAAAGTCACATTTCAGGCCATCTTTAGATCTAAGAAAATGATTCTCTGTGGTGGAAGGAGTAAAACACGAATCTGCTATTTGAAGATAGATGTCGGACCTTATACCTTGTACATTTAATTTAACAGCACACTTTTGTCTAAATCAATAAAGGAACAACCTGAAATGTAAATCTGTTCAAATAAATAACAGAAGTCAATAAGGATGATGGCCCAACCTGATTGACCGCAGGCACAACTTTTGCAAATTTCAGCAACTCTTTGATCTGCTGGACACTGAAATTGCTGACACCAATAGCTCTAACAAGACCCAAGTCAACAAGACCTTCCATGGCTTTCCATGCTTGCTTCAATCGATTCAAAAACTGCCTGTATTCACTCCCCGACTTCGAAGGAGGATCGGTTGCGTCACCAAAAGCCGAGCTATCAGGCCAATGCATCAAATAAAGATCCAAATAGGAGACTCCAAGATTCTTAAGCGAAACCCTCACATAGTTCTCAATCTTATTAAGGGAATTCATAGTGCAGTAGAGCTTAGAAGTCAAGAAAACATCCTCCCTATTCAGCGAAGCATTAAAAGCTTCGCTCAGGGCTTCCCCTACTTCAATCTCATTCCCATAAAGATGTGCACAGTCTATGTGACGGTAACCAACAGACAAGGCAGCTTTCACGGCTTCGACACAGAGGTCTCCACCACTCTGCCAAGTTCCAAGTCCAATGGCAGGGATTTTGGCTCCTGTGTTCAACACAAAGTGACTTCCTGGTGCCCCAGTTTTCCCTTTCATTTCTTAAATCTTATTTCAGTCAGCAAAGAGTTCACGATGGATTCCTAAAACCCAGAAACCAGAATTTGCAAAGATGCAATAACTCAATCCAAAACCAAGAATACAGCAAATAGCAACTAGAGAGAGTGTTAAATCCAAAATCCTAATGGAAATGAAATACAAGAGTCAAACAGGAACCCATCAATCAACTAGTACAAGAAAGAAAACCCAATTGAAATGGGGTTCGAATCATTAAAAGAAGAAAAACAATAAACCATTCTCGATCCAAGAAAAGAGAAGAGAAGTAGACTAAAATAAGGCCCCCCTCGTGTTTGTCAATTTATCCAAGTGAGAGTTTTCGTCCGTTTACCGGTTAAAACTTAAAAGAAAAGGAAATTCAATTCAGAACACGCTAATTCCGTCACGAAATTGCAAAGACTGGAACAATATTAATAAATAAAGACTAGTTGGATGGATAGATGCCTTTGTAAAATAGTTAGCAAAACTAGATCATTGTTCGCAAGGTGTTGCGGGTTAGATCACTTTTCTTGAAGTGAAAAAATATTTAGAAGTTATCAATGTATTTTCAGTGGAATTTTTTTTTTTTTTGTGGTAGAGTTAACCAGACTAGTTTAAAGATAATTTGAAAACAGTAAAAAATGTTGCTTGAGTAGAAAAAATTGCACTATGACATGTCTTTAAAAAGATATTAAATGTTTTTAAAAAGTTATTAAGATGAAAATATATGATTGGTATGAGTAAATCTAAATTAATTTGTTAAATTTATAATTTGAATCATAAAAATCAAAACTAAATATGAAAATAATTTTTTTAATTAAACCAATGTTAAAAACTTAAAATTAAAAATTAAAAAAATATCAATTAAAAAAAAATCAAGTAAGCTTGGGTTAATCTATCAAAGCTGTAATTCGGGTTATCTGACTAAGACAACTCAATGTAAAGCAAATTGAAATAGACCATAAAACTTAATTACCAACCAATAAAATATTGAATGATAAAATTAAAAAAAAATATCAATTGAAAAAAATAAAAAAAAAACCCGAGTCAACCCAAGCAATAAGATGAAGGTAACCTTATAAAAAGAAAAAAAAAACAAATAAATAATATCAAGAATGATTCCAAATCATTTAAATGATAAAAATTGAGAAAAAAATATAAAAAGAATAGAAAACAAAAGTTAACCCGTAACTCGAGATAAACAATCTCAATTTTATAAGATGAAATAAAAAAAAATAAAAAAAATGACTTAAGTCAACCCGAGCTAACTCGCCAAATCCATGACCTAGATGATAAGATCGTGGTAACTTTATAGAAAGAAAAAAAAATAAATTCCAATCTCAAATCAACTAAATATTGAAGGGGGGAATTGAAAGAAAAATAAAATCTAAGTTATCCTGTCAAATTCGTAACCCGGATCATGAGATCAAAATAACTTTGTAGAAAATTAACAAAAAAATAACCAAGTTAACCCAGTTTGACTTGTTAAACCCGTGACCAAAGTTGTGAGATTGTAATAACATTGTAAAAAGTAAATAAAAACAAATTATAAAGTTTAGTTTTCAATAAATCTATTATTAAAGGTTGAGATTGAAAAAATATTCAATCTAAAGACAGGTCACAATAAAATGATCTCAATCTACACAAGTTAACTCGCAAAACATGTAACTTGAGTTATAAAATTAGGATAACTTTATATAAAATAAACAAAAATAAATCATGAAATCTGATTTATAATCAACTCAATACTGAATAATCAAATTGAAAACATATCAATTAAAATAAATAAAAAAACTCGAGTTAATTGAATTAACCCGTCAAATCCATAACTCGAGCTATAAGAATGAGATAAATTTATAGAAAACAAACTAAAATAAATCAAGTCTAATTATCAACCAAATCAATGTTGAAGGATATTTTTTTTTTCTAAAATGTTAATTAAAAAAAGATTAAGAAAAAAGATTTGAGTTAATTCGTCAAACCCATAACATGAATTACAAGATTAAGTTAACCATGTATAAAGCAAACCATAATAAATTATTAACCTCGTTTTTTAATAAACTAAATATTAAAATATAAAATTAGAATAAAAATACAGATTTTTAAAAGAAAAAAAATACTATTAAAATAAATAGTATTTTTTTAAATGGTAAATTGGTCGTGGTGATCAAAGACAACACCAAGAAAGAGCACCTGTGTGTTTGGTATTATGGTAGATTTTGTGGTTGTGATTTGAAAAAAAATATTTTATAAAAAGTATTTTTAGTTGAGGTTGGTTTGATATTTATGTTTGGTTAAAATTGTGATTGAAATTGAGGTTAATTGATGGTTTTTAACTTAAATATTCTAAATTTAACTACTACTATTACATCATGAAATAAATAATACTTATATCAAATATTTTTTATTGTTTCATTAAACTATCTACAATTTTATCACGTATGAAATCCATCCGACAAACATTACAGTTTCCTTGGTTTCTTAAGCACACAACAACATCAGTAAAATATCATTAGGAACAAAATTAAGATTGTGATCAAATTCTGTAAATACTACATCATCGAGTGATCTCCTTTTGATTTTTCAAATAAAACACAATTAAAAATAAAAATAAAAATAAAAATAAAAATTGACTTTTTTTAACTGGGTTGGATTTGGTTCAATGCATTTAACTTTGGATTAGACTCGGTTCAGTTGGAACAGTGAAGAGTGACTCTACTGTTCACGTGAACAATGGAGAGTGAATTATAATTCACTCTCCACTGTCCACAGGTTTGCGGAAAGCAGATGAGAGAGCTGCTTTCCGCAAACCTGCTATTTAAATAAATTTTATATGGGTCCATGTGAACAATAAAATGTGTTTTAGCATTATCAAATAACTATTAACCGTGGTTCATTGCAAACGTGAAATCCACTGTGCAAATAAACATATCAGTTTGTTTTTGCATTTTAAAAGCGTTTTTAAAAAATTTATTTTAATTTTTTTTATTTTAAATTAATATTTTTTTAGTGTTTTTAGATATTTTTAATATATTCATGTGAAAAATAATTTTTAAAAAATAAAAAAAATATTATTTAAATATATTTATAAATAAAAAACATTTTTAAAAATAGCTTCAACACGCTTAAAGAATAAATAAAAAGGTAAAACTCTACAATAAGCTGAGTTGTGATGAGAAATCAATTTGCATTGGCAAGATTGCAGGAGACAGAAATGTTCAATAAATAAACAGCTATGCTCAAGCCTCTGCATAAAGGCACTTTCTGCATTGCCTGTCAGACCACTCTCCTCTCTTTTACGTGTGATTTTTATTTTTATTTTAAAATAGATTAAATGAAAAAATTGTGATACCAAAGGGAATCGATATGGGATGAATCATATCTAGATTTATAAATATTCAATTAAGCCATGACAGAGGGGTATTTGATCTGAACCAAAAAACCATGTCGAAGCACCGTAATTTAGTCTGATCTGGTTTCTTTCATGTTACTTTTATTCCATTTAGTTGTTTATTTTCAATTTAACCTCGTTTAAAATGAAAAAAAAATACTATTTTTTTTAAAAAAAATATAAAAAACAATAAAATCTTGAATTGAAAAGTTTTACTTGAACATATAATTATTAGAATATGTAAATAAATCTATTATGTGCCACCTCGACTCTCCACAGTCGTGTATATATATCAGCTGTCAAATGAATGACAGCAGGCAAAAACATTTCAATTTCCATCATGGTATCAGAGCAACCCTAAATCCATCTTCTTCACACCTAGCTGCCGCCAACCACCAGAGGATTTTTTCTTCTCTGCACACAGCCCCCGGTGGCCTTCATTTTTCAGACCCGGCTGATAGTAACGGCAGCTCTTCACCTTCTCCACATCACCTTCTCTTCAATAGTAGAACCCACACGGAGACCACCACATCACCTTCTCCATCACGTGAAGCACCAGTACTGATACCAGCAACGACAGCACCAACCGACCTGAATCAGTAAGGGCTGCACGTCACTTCTCAGCCCTGCGCGCCCACTGCCTGACTCCAGTAGCTTCCAATATTGCCATCATCTCTCACTGCACGTCACTTTTCAAGCTCATCAGCCAACCATCAACCATAGCCTCACAGCCGGCCTATCTTTTTCCCTCTTCTTCTCATTCGGTCTTAGCACAGACGGCCTCCACAGAAGCAAGCCACCGCCTCTCAGCTTCTTCTCCCGACCGCGAGCAGCCCACACAGCGGCTCTTTTCTTCCTCAGCCATTTTCCATCTCAAAACTGCCTTACCAAAAACACCATAACAGAGCACACATCCGACCCAGGAAACTCCCCCTCTTCTCCTCCTCCTCCCAGACAACCTCCCAGACCTCATCCCTCTCATCCTGCTCTTGCAGTATCCAACATCAACACCTTCATCAAAGTCACCTTAGACATTGAAAAGGGTCAATACATTACGTGGTCGAAGCTATTTAAAATCCATGCTAGGGCTTATCAAGTTCTTGATCATATCATTCCTCCCTCAGCAGCAGAGATGAAGCAGGACACATCTCTTCAAGACACGGACCCTGATCTCTGGTCCCGTGTTGATGCCACTGTTCTACAATGGATTTACAGCACTATCTTTGAAGATCTTCTCAACACCATCCTTGAACGTGACTCCACCGCTGCACTTGCATGGAACAGATTGAGGGACATTTTCTCGGACAATAAAAACTCTAGGGCTCTTTATCTAGAACAAGAATTTTCAAAGGTTCAAATGGAGCATTTTGCAGATGCCTCATCCTACTGTCAACATCTTAAGTCCCTCTCGGATCAGCTGTCAAATGTTGATCTCCTGTAACAAATGAAAGGTTGGTTCTTTAACTTGTTTCGGGTTTAACTGATGCCTATACTAGTGTTGGTTCCCAGATTCGTCATGGTGATTCTCTTCCCCCCTTTTACAAAGCACGGTCTATGCTGGTTTTGGGGGAGACAACAAGGACAAAAAAGGCTGCCCAGACCTCTTCCAACTCTGCCTTCTTTGTCTCTCCAGTCGCCCATTCTAGTGGCCATACGGCTGGAAATCCATTCTACCACCGCCCCAATCACACTTCCAACCGAAGCTCCACCACCCATAATAGCAGAGGAGGTGGCAGTGGCGCCCGTAGTAGCAAAGGCAGAGGAAGGGGTGGTGGCCGTGGAGGCCAGTTGCACCAGCAACAGTACACTACACCCTGGCAGCCAATGTCCTCACAGCAGCAGCAATGGTCTTTTCCTCCTTGGGCTGGGCCATGGCAACCTTGGGCTACGCCCCCATACCCATACCCAACGGCAAACCACTTGTCTCACCAGCCCAGCTCTCAATGTCAGACAGGCCTTCTTGGGCCCAGGCCACAACAGGCCCACATGGCAGCCTCTACACCGCAGGCCCAATCATCTTATGCTCCAACCGACATTCAAGCAGCTATGCATACACTCTCAATTACTCCTCCTAACAATCAATGGTACATGGACACCGGAGCCACATCTCACATGACCGCAAACGGAGGTAATCTTACATCTTATTTCAATATGAGCAATAATCGTAATATTACTGTTGGTAGTGGTCATACTATTCCAATTATTGGTTGTGGAAACGCATTACTACCTAACCCCAACCCTTCTTTCTCTTTGAATAATGTCTTGCATGCCCCAAAATTGATTAAAAATCTTGTCTCTGTGAGAAAATTTACAATTGACAATGATGCTTCTGTTGAATTTGATCCTTTCGGTTTTTCTGTGAAGGATTTTCAAACGGGGATGCCTTTACTGAGATATAGCAGCACAGGTGACCTATATCCAGTTACCACTAGACCACCCATTGGAATCTCACCACCATCAACTTTTACTGTTTTGTCTCCTGAATTATGGCATAGTCGTTTAGGACACCCAGGAGCTCCTGTTTTAAGCTCTCTTCGTAAAAACAATTTAATTGTTTGCAATGAATTTCAAGATAATTTTGTTTGTCATTTATGTCCACTTGGGAAGCAAGTTAAATTACCTTTTTATGACTCTCTCTCATATACCTCTTTGCCTTTTGATATTGTGCATAGTGATATTTGGTCATCACCTACTCTTAGCTCGGGTGGTCATCGCTATTATGTTTTGTTTCTTGATGATTTCACGAATTTTCTATGGACCTCTCCAATTGCCACTAAATCTCAAGTGCACTCCGTTTTTCTATCATTTCGTACTCATGTTAAGGCACAATTTGAAAGGGAAATCAAATATTTCCAATGTGACAATGGCAGGGAGTATGATAATGGACCATTTCACAAATTTTGTCAATTAAATGGAATGACTTTTTGATTCTCTTGCCCTCATACATCTCCTCAAAATGGAAAAGCCGAGAGAAAAATTCGTACCATCAATAATATCATCCGCACTCTCCTCGCTCATGCTTCTCTACCATCCTCCTTTTGGCATCATGCACTTCAAATGGCCACCTATCTTCTTAACATACTCCCCAACAAAATGCTTGCTTTCCAACCACCCACAAAAATTCTCTATCAAAAAGACCCATCCTACTCTCACCTTCGAGTTTTTGGGTGTTTATGCTATCCTCTTCTTCCATCTACCTCTAGAAATAAATTGCAAGCTCGGTCAACACCTTGTGTTTTTTTAGGGTATCCATCTAATCATAGAGGTTATAAGTGTTATGATTTATCGAGTCGTAAAATACTTATTTCAAGGCATGTGACTTTTGATGAACATACGTTCCCCTTTTCTAAATTACATGCTCTTCAATCTCCTACTTATGATTTTTTGGATGCAGGAATTACACCTCTCCTTCACTCACCTAATCAACCAAATCCATTTGAAGCCCAAGTCTATCCCACCCCACTCGTTGATCCATCAGCCCAAACTACACCTTCTCTACAAGCCCAACAAACACCACTCATCACCCCAATTCTTACTTCTCCAGTTAGGGACCTCTCCCCACACCAATCCGCTTCCCCTAACCGGACGCTGCCCAGCCCATCCAACTCCTCACCACGGCCCATATCTCCTTCTCCCACCGATCAACCAAATTCACACAGTCCACCTCCTCCAATGGACACAACCCAAGCCATTCCACTTGACCGTCCACCTCACTCTCCACAAATGACAACAAGATCCCAACATGGTATTTTTAAGCCCCGTAAATTCCTTAATCTTCATACCTCATCTGATAACTCCATTTCTCCATTGCCCACAAATCCCCTTAATGCATTCCATGATCATAATTGGAAAATGGCCATGAAAGACGAATATGATGCTCTTATTGAAAATAAGACGTGGGACTTGGTACCCCGTCCAGTTAATGCTAATATCATTCGAAGTTTGTGGATTTTCAGGCATAAGAAGAAATCTGATGGTTCCTTTGAGTGGTATAAAGCCCGTCTTGTCAGTGATTGTGCAGGTCAGCAAACGGGTATCGATTGTGGTGAGACCTTTAGTCCGGTGGTCAAACTGGCCACTATTCGAACGGTACTCAGTATTGCTTTATCTAAATCTTGGTGTCTTCATCAGTTGGATGTAAAGAATGCTTTTTTGCATGGGAATCTCGAGGAAACAGTTTATATGCATCAACCTCCTGGCTTCCGAAGTTCAGAACACCCAGATTATGTCTGCTTGCTTAAGAATTCCCTTTATGGGCTTAAGCAAGCCCCTCGTGCTTGGTACCAACGTTTTACGGATTATGTGGCTACATTGGGTTTCTCTCACAGTATTTCAGATCATTCTTTATTCATTTATCGTCAGGGCAACGATATGGCATATATTCTTCTTTACGTGGATGACATTATTCTTACTGCATCTTCAGCTGCTCTTCGTCAATCCATCATGTCTAAGCTTGGTTCTGAGTTTGCTATGAAAGATTTGGGTCCCCTAAGTTATTTTTTGGGCATCTCTGTTACCAGACATTCAAGAGGTCTTTTTCTTTCCCAAAAGAAATATGCCGAGGAAATCATTGAGCGGGCCGGTATGTCTTCTTCTAGCCCATCTCCTACATCGGTGGACACGAAAGCAAAACTTAGTATCTCTTCAGGAAATCCTTATCATGATCCAACTGAGTATCGTAGTCTTGCTGGGGCCTTACAGTACCTAACATTTACAAGACCGGATATTTCTTATGTTGTTCAGTAAATTTGTTTGTTTATGCATGACCCCAGGACTCAACACATGTCTGTTTTGAAGCGTATCATTCGCTACATTAAGGGTACTATCGACTTTGGTCTCCACCTTTATCACTCTTCAGCTCATAAACTCATTTCCTACACCGACACCGACTGGGGTGGATGTCCAGACACCAGACGGTCGACTTCGGGTTATTGTGTCTATCTTGGGGACAACTTAATCTCTTGGTCTGCAAAAAGACAGCCGACCTTGTCCAAGTCTAGCGCTGAGGCTGAGTATCGTTGGGTAGCTAATGTAGTTTCTGAATCTTGTTGGATTAGAAACTTACTCTTGGAGCTACATTGTCCTATTCCAAAAGCCACTTTAGTATATTGTGATAATGTCAGTGCGGTGTATTTGTCCGGTAACCCAGTTCAACATCAACGCACTAAGCATATTGAGATGGATATACATTTTGTAAGAGAGAAAGTCGCTCGTGGTCAAGTTCGAGTTCTCCACGTCCCTTCACATTATCAGATTGCTGACATCTTCACTAAGGGACTTCCGCTGCAACTATTTGATGATTTTAGAAATAGTTTCAACATTCGACCACCTCCAGTTTCGACTACGAGGGTGTATTAGAATATGTAAATAAATCTATTATGCGCCACCTCAACTCTTCATAGTCGTGTATATATATCAGCTGTCAAATGAATGACAGTAAGCAAAAACATTTCAATTTCCATCAATAATATATATAATATAGTCTTGTATAAGTGTGATTTGATTTCAGAAAAACAAATAAAATAAACCAAAAACTAAATCGAATGATCTATTCTCTAAGTATATGCCAAAAAAAGAGAGTTAATCGTAACTTATTTCCTATGGCCAAAAAAATAATAATTAATTTGCCCTCTTGATTTAAAAATTTAAATATTTAATTCTTGTGCTTTAATTTTTTTTTATAGCTTAGTCTTTTCATTATTTTATGTTTTTTTCCCTTCTAATTTATTATATTTTTATTTAGAGAGAGAGGGGGGGAGGGAGAGAGAAGGGAAAATAAAAGTAGGCGAGATGGAAAAATTGGCGAAAATGACTGTCTAATTATTTTCAGCACCACATGACGTAATAAATTGGTTTAAATAAAAGTTATTATTAACTCATAAATACTGGTGGCATCCAATTAAAACGTAAGAGTGGAGAAATAAAAAACCTTTTTTTTTAAAAAAAAAAAAAAAAACACCTTCACATCAAATCAACTGAAGGGCCATAGACACATAAATACACCTGACAAGAGAGATAGAATGGTGGGCTTAAAATTAAAATCTACCGACTACCTACCCGGCTTGCAAATTGCAACTTCAACCACAACTGCATTTCCTGAATAATATATATTTTTTAATTTTTAAAAATTTATTTTTAATATTAATATATTAAAATAATAATAAAAATAAATTGAAAATTGACTTTTAATAAAAAACCATATTTAAACTGACTATCAAACACCTATTATTTTTTCTTTTCCACCTAATTCTAATTTCAAGTAAAATTTTTAAAGAGGCGGCTTGCTATTCTATGTTATCTCATATGTTTAGTCGGTATAAGGTGTCCATCTTGGCTTTCTTCCCTTGACGAATTCTCTATCCAATTTCCTCAAGCTATATTCCTTTTGCCCACGACGAGAGGAAACCAAATTATGAAATCTTGGAAGAAAAACAATCATGTGTTGTATCTTCTCGAGTCGCGTCTGTTTATTTTCGGGAGCTACCACAGCATGTTGCTCGATATCCCCTCCGATCAACAAACCTGTTCCTTACAACCTAAAAAAGCATGTTTGTATCTCGTATTTGTCACAGTTGTTTCGGGACAACAACCAGATCTTACAGTAAAGAGACAGGACTTTGAGGACGGAAACGATGTCGAGGAAACGAGTCGAGGCCGTGCGGTAGCTAGGAGTGAGGGTCATGCCAAGGGATGGCAATTAGTCGTATCGGTCTAGGTGAAGGGTCCTTTTCTCTTGTTAGGTAGCGCTATTAATTAACCTGATTTTTTCAATATTTCTTTTTATTTTTTATAGCACTTTATAAAATCATATTCTAATAAATTCATGTAGAAAATCTTACTTATCCAACCAATAATCTTATTCTCTCTAAAGTCTAAGCCATGTTTAAAAATTAATACTTGTAATTTAAAAATATAAATTTATATAGTATGATTGTATTGTAAAGAACAATCTTAACTCAAAAATTTAAGATTTAAGTGGTTAGGTGAGATTTTAATATATGATTATATTATTTTCTAACACATCCCTTCAAGTAAAAGTTTTTTGGACTTGAAATTTGCACAGATCTATATTACCATGTACTTAATTTTTTATTAAATATATAAGAATAGTGAAATTCAAACTTATGATTATTTAGTTATTAAATTTCTGATATCATATTAAATAACCATCTCAACCAAAAAGTTTAAGTTAATAAATAATATATATTATTTTTTAATATTTATATATTTTTTGTATTTATAAATATTATTTTCCTTTTAACTTGTATCAAAAGATGCTCCAACTCCAATCCAGCCAAGTCAAGTGATATTGAATACGTGATTAACCCAGTGAAATTGCCACGCCAATGCTCAATTCTCATGGTTAATTGAGCTTATGCATCGATGCTACAGCATGTATAGAATTACCCTCGAGCATGGATATTTTAGAAAACGAGATTGAAATCTCGAAGGAGATACTATTACTAAACTGTAGGGTTCGATTTCTCCAGGAAGCCAATCACATATAGATGACCTGCTTCGGATTATTACAAAGAACTAAAAGCCAAGGAACGGCAACCTAATCTCCAACCACGCAGACCAGCCCCGTAACAGGAGGGAAAAAAAAAAAAACACAGAACAAAACTACTGCCAGGACGATCACTGCCTTGTATCCAGCTCCCGACCGATTCACCACCTTAGCTTTGCAGGAAAGTACTGCAATAAATTATAGGAGGATTAGACAAGAACAAGAAAGTTGGCATTTAAGAGAGACTTCATGATAACCAGGCTCCCAGTTTGGTGAAATTTTTCCAACGTTAAATAATTAATTTCCCATATAAATCTCATAGAAAATTATTCTGACCGACAACTGTTGTTTACCTTTTCAATGAGTGAGAGATAGTATGGCTTCACTTTCTCAACATCAACCCGCACCTTGCTTTTACTGTAAAGGTCATATTTACTGCATATTACAGCACAAAACAGAATTTTTATCCCTTGAATAGAATCCTATACATCATAAAATCCAATAACAGGATCCATCTCGAAGATTCTTACTTGAATATTTTGAGCCATTTCAGATTCTCAACATCTTCTTCATTCATCAAGTGTCTATATGCGCCTGCCCTGTGTAAAGCTGCAAATTAGACAATACTCGATGGTTAAATATTGTACTATAAATTAGAGTATTAACACATTTAAAGCAATCCATCTTTTTTCTACTTACCATAGAAAGAGTGGTATCTTATAATGAAAAGACCTGCAGATGGTAGAGTGGTCTTGTTCTCTTTGGCTACCTGGATACCCGAATGAAAATTAGACTCCTGTGACCTCAATGAGATTTTTGTCTGAATTTTTAATCTTCGATGCATCACAATTAGAAAGAACAGGATCGTTCCCTTCTTTTTTATTTTCTTTATAAGCAGATAGAAAAGGATTTTTAATGTTACAAGAAAAACCAAGTCAGAAATTAGTACCAGATACATGTAGTCATCATGGCCCCATGACATGAACACTCTGTCAAGCCCGCAACCTTCTGAATATACTCCATATTTAGAGTTGTAAGCAGAATTGTTGCAGTCTGGATTCTCCGTGAAGTACTGATACAAATATGCCCAGGTTATGTTAGAAACTTGCACGGGGAGGGGGCGAAAAAAATTAACGAAACATGTTGGATCAACAAGAAAATATCATTTCTATCGATCGGAAGATCAAGAGCAGACCTTGTGATGAACAATCGACTCGTCGAAGGCACATCCTACAGGAAATGTGTCGCCTACAACAGCCCATTGAGGAAGCTCCCCGAAAGCAGGATGGAGAAGAACCTTTCCAAGATCTAAGATACATCAAGAAGCAAGTTAATCAGATGTGACTATCATTAATCGAAGTAAGCACAAGCATTCAAATTCTTATAGCCTATGCTGCCATGATTTTTTGTACCATGGATAAGGCCAGTCAAGTGCAGCCAGTCCTCATTGGGATAGTCTTTTCTGATGGCTTCAGCAGTCTGCAGTAAATGCTCAATTTGAGGTTCATCCAAATCAGGATCACTCTCATCTATAAACTCGTTAAGGAGTTCACAGCATTCCCATATGCTCATTTCCACCCTATTCAATTTCCCATACTCCTCTCTCATCCTTTTTACCTGCATTTTTATTATCACAAGAAACCAAAAAAAAACATATATGAGAAAAGGAACGTCCATGAATATCATCAATTAATTTTGCTAAAATGGAGAATTTGATGCTCGCAAATTGTTAATTATAATATATCTGGAAAAATACATATGGCAGAGTAGCATACGAAGCCATAAGTCTGGTTAATGTGATTTGTTCGATAAAATTCCTCCACTCCCGTTTGACGTTCACTTTCTATATCATAATCCCTGTTTCATAATTCACAAGTTATTAGACATTATAAATAATAAAGGAAGAGACACTACAACTAATACTAGGAATGCACAACTGAAAAAAAGACAGAAAAGTTAACAGAAAAGTTAAGACTTGTAAGAAACGAAGAGACATAGTTTTATAAAAGCAAAAAATAAAAAGAGGCGACATTGCTTCTTTCTTTTTTTTTGTTCTTCTCTCGTTACCAGGAGGCAAACCTCTTATATTAGTAGCTGCAATAAATATTTGAGATTTAAATGAATAGTTAATTAAATAAAAGTTTTATTGTTTGATGGATTGGACGGAGCCTGGTAAGGGAAGAGAGGAAGGCTTGTCGGCTTGGGTCTGTCTAGTTGGATCAACGAGACTTTAAGTTGGACTTAGGATATATGCGGACCGGCCCATCAACCTATCATATCTTTATGGAATGTTGTTTATTACAACAGTCCATTAACAGTGAAGCAAGACTTTTTTAGTATTTTTATGAAGAAAAATTAAATTATCTCATAAATGATTTTGTCTAGATTTTCTTTTGAAATTTTTTTCACTAAAATTAATTATACTAGAATAGGAGCACTGTTGTTTTTAAAACCGACACTCGGCACATAATATAGGTAATGGATCGTTACCCCCTATGTTCACAATTTTTTTAAAAAAGAAATAAAATAAAGTTATTTCAAATTAAAAAAACAATTAATTTTTAATTTCGATCCCATTAACTGAATCAATTTAAACCAAACCAAACTCAACTCTACCATCCTACAACGTGGGATTTAAATGTAAATGATCTTGCATTAGGAATTGATTTAATTTATAAAACATTTAAATTGTTATTTATTACTGATTAACTTCATATAGAGACTGGCTGTCAGACTCAGCTTGTTAATGGATCGATATAAAAATCACTAACTCGATCTGGGTCAGGTTTGGATTTAATTGACTTGAACTTATCTACTAGGTCAAGAATTGACTTTGAAAGAGAAAAGAAAAGGAAAAAGATAAATCGCCTGGAGTAAAAGATTCAAACCTTGGCGTTTTTACTTGACCAAGTTTTTTTTGTCATCATACATAAAAGAATTTAGTCATAATATAATAATCGACATATTATAAGTAAACATGTTGATCCGACACATTGGTCTATAATTAGATGATTTGATCGGGGACTGTGAATCGAATCTGGGAGCCATGTCTCGAGCTGGCACTAACCTATGATCTAACTAGTCACCTGGTTGGCTCGATGATTAGTTCGGTCTCTTGAATAACAAATTTTCCTGTCAGATTTTATTAAATAATAGAAAATATAGTTTTAATTCACATTACCAGAATAATTAAACCATAAAAAACTACGAAGCTAAGTACGTCCATGTACTTTACTCCTTCGAAGGTCCTCAAGTGACAGCTCATAGGAAACATTCGAAAATTCTATCGAGTTTTTGTCGTCAAGAGGAATAAAAACCATTTTACTGTGTTACTGTGTAGTTTAAAATCCATTTAACCTCCTCCTTAAGAACCAAATCCCATCTGGAATAATGAAAATGATAATTAATAGCAATAAAAAGCTGACACCACTGCCTGGGTGCCTCGCGAAATGGCATAAAAATAAAAATATTTATCTCGCTAATTAAAAGAAAAGGAAATAATTAGATGAAGACCTAAAAGTGTGACCAAACGAGTTGGTGTCGGGCACAACGAATCCTCCATCCAGCACCAATTCATTTTCCTGGCCATCATGATCAACTGGGATGTTTTTCTCCTCGAGCTCAACTCCTAGACATTTAAGTGAATGAAACAATTAATCAACGCGAACGCAATTAATAACAAGATATATACTTATGCACACACATGAACTTGAAGATAACTAATGAAAGAGAGAGAGAGAGGGAGAGAGAGAGAGAGGAACAATGGAAACCTACCAAAAGCTGGAGGGTGCTCACAGAGGATAGTCATATCTGCAGCAGAATCGGGAAGGAAGAAGCCAAAGAAAAGAAAGCAGAGAAACTAAGTATAACAGGGAAGGAAAAGGAGGATAGGTAGAGGTAGAGGATTAGGAGGAATGGAGCTGCGGTGCATTTTGGGGAAGCAAAAGTGGTAAGTATTTATAATAGCCGGAAAGTCCTTCCCTGAGATTAGCCCAGGATGCAAGTCCTTGCCACATTTTCTTGGGAAGGACTCCGTCCTTCCCTGAAAATCTTAATCTTGGTTTACAAATAAAATATAGCATCTACTTATGTCTATGACGAAATCTATAGCAGAAAGAGAGCCATGCAGTGCAAGCTGGCTGACAGGTTGACAATGTATTTTGTTCTTATTCTGTGTTAGCTGTCAAGCAAGAAATCCATCTGCTTTCGGAGATATTTGTGGTTCTCTCTTATCTCTCTCTTTGTCATTGCTGACTCCCTGCCTTTTTGTCTCTAACCAGCGGTTGTTAAGCAAGCTCGAACTATTTATCAGGACCTACTTGACGTGGCATCTACTCAAATGACAATGACCTCACTCCTAGATTTTACAGTTTTTGGCTTTTGTTTATCTGGGATTTCTGGCTGGAAGGCGTTACATTTTTATTTTTTTAATTTAAAATGTGGATTGCTAATTGTTTAGTCCATGCAGTTACGTGTTTTATCTTATAACATACATAGATACCATTATTATCACCAAGTCCCTCCTCTCTTTAAAACTACCAGTAATTTACGTCGGTGAGTCTCAGATCACAAACTCAAGTCGAAAACAGTAATTTACTTGTTTTTTTATTTTTAAAAATATTGAAAACAGTATTTTTTATATAAAAAAAACTAACATTGGAAGATGGACTCGGAAAACGCTCCAAACCTTGCCACGTAGAATGGTGCTCGTCTCGAGGCGGAGCCATGGGCTCTTTTGCATTGGGGCTGGAAATTGCTTCCCAACGAGGTGATAAATCTACAGGCACGTGGGTGGATTTTTAGAGATGAACTCGGAGTGTTGAGGTCAGCTTATTAATGATTGTTCGTCCATGAGGGTCGATGAATCTCTAGCGTACCGTCCGTTGCGGCTTTGTGAGCTAGTTCGAGAGTGCAGCTCGCAGGCTTGTATTCGATATACATTTCAGGAAGATAACTGGGTTTTATTTTCAAGAAATCACTGTAAGTTGAATATAAATGGCCTAAGATTTAAGAAAATATCCGTGCCTGTAACTCGCTATGACACCTCCTTCTGGTGGGAATTCGATCATGGCACTAATAAATCATTGGCTCATTTTGTTTCGGATAAACAATCAGAACCATCGTCAGATTGGATCATTGCATTCGCAGATGGAGAATTCCATCAGTTATATATAGAATCGAGTCTAGAATCAGATTATCCACGGAAAACTCAGCTTCAATTGATGAACATACAGTGTAGGGGGGCTAGAATCGACATGCTCGATAAATTTAACGACGTCGTCAAATCATTTCGGTTGACTCGAGATAGATTACGGAGCACTCTTTTTTACCCATGTGTTTGAGATTGATGGGAGATTGCCATGAAGATGAAGATAACACGAGACATGATCCTCCTACGAGCAACAAATAGTTCGATTGAGGGTTGCCCTTTTTTAATAAAATACTGATTGAAACCGTGATTTTATTATCCAGTGTAAAACCAGCGGATCAAAAAACAAATTAAATGATTTGCATCCAATTTTATGGTAGATTTCATTAGAAAGTTTTGGAAAAATAAAATTATAAATAAAAATAAATTATGAAAGAGAATAAAGAGGCAGACGTGCTTTTACTTGAAAAAGAACATGCTAGTTGTGCGCATACTTGGAAGGCACAACCATCATGCCTGGCTTTTTTAAAAAAAGAAATGCAGACTTCACTTGTCCTGTTATTAAAAAATTAAAATTCTAGATTATTTGTACCTTAAAATTCATTTTTCAATTTGTTTTTATATACCTGTGGATGCGCGCGTGCACATATATTATATAAACCTTCAAATTTTATTTTCAACCACAAAAAAATCAAACCAATTTAAAAACTTAAAATCAAATCAAAACACATCACACATCAATTTAAAGCTTAAATCATCTCATTAAACTCCTCTTTTGAATACTAACTTGATAACACTAAAATCATAGTATATTTTAATAGCAGATCAAAAATTCTCTCTTTCCTCTCCCTTGTTTCCCGATTGTCAAGAACGATTATAAAAATTAAGTTATATTACCCAAACATAAAATTTAAAAACTAAAAAGATTAGAATGCAAAAACAAGTTGCAATAAATAATGATTTGTGAGTATATGAGCAATACTAAAACATTGTATGAACACCCCAAATATTTTCTTTTATAATTATATCATAAAATTACAATTACAATTGTAATTGTAATTGTAATTGTAATATAATAATTAATATTATATAAACAGCAAGCTATTCTCCTTGGTTCTAGGCCTAGCCCAAAAATATACGCTTCCTTCGAGCCTTGCATCATAATTTATTTATTTTTTGTTTTTTCACGATCTTATTCTTTGTTTATCTTGTTTAATTCTTGCCTATAACCGGGCCTTTTCTCTCTTTATTTATATGTTCCTGTGGTTCTAGACCACAGTGAAAATGTGAACCTGGCAATAGATTTTTTATGAATCCGCGAGCAACGCAATGCGCAAATGTCTATAATTGAAGAATGAAATATACGCGTGAAGCATATGCCTGCAAACCTACCATTCAGAATGCTACGAGGACCAGAGGGGAAGAGCTCGGAACCAAACAGACAATTATCTACCAGTCAAACTTCGTGAAACTCAAAACTCCTTTTGAAGAGACCAAACTCCTCAGAACGAAAATCATTTTAGCTTGGTGAAAGAATCACAGCAGAGCATGGGGAGAAGAACCAGCACCACCAGTTCAGGGATGTTCTTGCACAGGAAATATACCAGGTACGTTCTTCTCAGCTGTGGATAATTTTCATGAATACTTCTAATAGAATTTTCATGATTAGATTTGTCTATATATATGAGAAACGAGAATTGAAATTTTCCGAAAGCTCAATTTAAATTTTTGTTCGCTTACTACAACTTTCAAGAGCAATTGGCCCATTAGAGTTGATTTTAAGGCTTGTTAGGACAAACAATTACATCTTTCTCTAACAGATCAGAAAAGGTGAAGAGAGAATACCCATCCATTCACAGAACTCAGAGCACTGAAGAACTTTTTACAGAATCTAGTATAAGAAACACAATCCTATGGTACAACAAACAACTTTTTTCCACTATTTTCATGTGCATGTATGGTTGCTTGCAAACTTGTAGACACAACAGAGCACCAAGCATACAACGCAGGACATGAAGCACAGATTAGAACACTAACTGTAAGAAATACTCCAGTACTTGGAAGGTCATTGCTTTTTCAACACATCCATGGCCTCCTACCAAGAATAAGTGTCATTTTACATCTATAAAAATAGCTTGCAGATTCCGAAGTAACAACTCACTTTGGCTCTCCCCCGTCTCTTCTTTGTAAGATCACAGCATCTCCATAATGAATGGAAGCATTAAAAGCTATTCTTAAGATTTGCATTCCACCATACACTACATCCAATTCTTTTAACGAATGGGATGATACTGTGTGATACCACGTTTTGGAGGCAATTTCCTTAAAATGAAAAGAACCAAAGTTGAAGGTAAAATCTCCACCAGCTGCAAGGAAAAACATGGAAAGACAGACATATCAAAAGCACTCTCTTTAAGAGGTAGATAGAAACTACACTTCTTAGCGGTTCAAAAACAAACATCAGAACCATGCAATCAGAACACCGTAGCAAGCCATAGATACACAACTCACATAATTAGATTAGAGAAAAAATCCCAAAAACCAAAAACTAACGAAGCAAGAGCCATTGTGTAGAAGTCCACTTCAAATAGGAATCATTGAATATTGTGAAGGATGCAATGAGGAAATGAAATCTTAGAATCAAAGGAAAAAGGTAAGCAATTCTTTGAGAACTTCAAAAAACCACCTTTGGAAATCCAGAGATGCACAACTATCATCCATGATTCTATTCAAATTTCAAAAGCATATGGAATTCTAAGTTCACAAATTATTTTTTCACAGCAAAATCTCACCAAATACAATGCCAAGCCACCTCAAAATAATATTTGATATAAATTCCAGCAGAGCTGATCACGTTCAAACAAGGTCCATTTAGGAACACCAAACTCCTATCATTCTCAAACTCTCCAACATCTATAGATCCAGATATTTCATATCATAAACCAGAAAAAATTGCAAACAGCTGAAGATAATTCAATGAGAAGATTGATAAAGGCGAACTTTCTTGATGTTTGGGATGTGTGTGTCTGCACCTTTTACTTTATGTTTAGCTACCAGTGAGAAAACCATCATGAAGCAGCCTTTAAAATTAATGTTTTGATAAACAAAACACGCCACAAACTTTCACTAGCTTGTCTGTATGAAAACATTGCAAACTTACCAAGTAATATATGAAGTTTAGAACAGGATGATCCAACACATCAAGGTCTGCAGCTTTATCAAATGCATTGAAGCATATCTGAGCATAAGAAAAAAACAGTACAAGCTAAACTTAGAGAAACTTCAGATCTAGACATCATGTAACAAATAGAGTTTTAGGTCTTAGCAAAGCAAATGTAACTTTCAGGGGTAACCAATTTACAAGAAACATAAAGTAATACGGACTCCATTTCTCATTTAATAATAAACAGCTAACCAATTTAAAGGAAACATTGTCATTTACGATAGTTAAACAGAAATATAGACTCTAATTCTCATGCAAGCACTTAGTTGACCATTTTAAAACTTCTATCCAATACAAGGCATCATCCCCCCAAAAGTCAAGGGTAGAAAAGAGAATATGCAAAAACATAAATATAAACTCACCATAATGCATCTAACGAGGAAGCAAAAGAAACATATGGTGGTCACATAGCCAACCTGTTCAAAAACCAAACAGAAGAAAAAGAAAAACACTTGATAAATGAAAAACCCGTGTACACAGAGATATATTAAAGAAGAAAATCATATAGTCTAATGGAAAATATTTTCTACCACAGCAGGCAAGTCTAATGGAAAATATTTTCTACCACAGCAGGCAACACAAGATAGTGGAGGGTCATACAGATTGCATTACTATCAAGGTAGTTGATTAATACGAGATTTGAACGGGTTTAGATTGTAAATCTAAGTTTTGAGTAATTTGTTTAATCTGAATCATATAATACACTGGGCTCATTTGCGCAACTAACACATCATGACGCAAGAAACTCAGGAACTTGATTTACAGAAATGTACTTCAAAACTATAATTACCTCTTGCAATTTCTTACGCCTCCCTTTGGATTCCACAGGGAATCGCCGCAACATTAAGAAGAGCCTGCCAAAAGATGACAATTCAAAAGGTACAGATATTTATGTGAGATGCTTTATCTTCTAGGAGAACAAAATCAAGCAAGAAGAGGAATCAAAGGTACATGCTAAAAGGCTTTCACATACAAGTTAATCATTTTGCACAACTGTGCAAACACAAACTGTTGCAATTAGAAGAAACACAGCTCTCTGAACAGAGATAACTAAATAAGCAGCAACCACTGGCATCCTCATAAAACTTTTAAAGTGGCCCCAAGCAACTAAGACTTTATTTCAACCCATTCCACGAAAAACAGAACCATGATTGGACCCATAAAGGAACCAATTTATTGGTTGAATGTTTACCCTAGGATTAAGATGATCAAAATGCACTACACAAATAGCTTGAGGATCCTAACAATTGGAGACATCATAGACAAGTCAGACAATCTTGCCAGCCAGATCTGATGCTGCAGCAGCAGCAGCAGCGATGTCAGAACCCACCATCTCTTCTTGGTTTTTTTTTTGGCAAATATGTTTAACGTCTAACTTCCTCTGCAGGAAGAAGGCTAGTCAAATAAGATAGCAGGTGGGATAGGACACAGAAAGCATCTGATTCTCACAACCCATTATGAACCGAGCATTGAGAGCATCTTTTATAGAGTGGTGTCTGAAACATGAAAATATGCCCAGAAACTAACACAACTTAAGCAACAACTAGAACACCTAAAAAATTGCTCCAGCAGAGTCCCTTCATAAGAAAATCCCACCAGAACTCGCTTGGAAGGAAATCCCATCCCATCAGATCAAATCATCAAAGTAAATAGCAGTTGGCATTTGCTACCGTAGAAATATGTCTAATAAGATCTCCAATTGCTTCTCTTTTTTTTTAATAATAATAAAAAATAAAAATAAAAAAACCATGCTGTCAACCTAACTAATCTCCACCAGTAACTAGCAACTAGCTATGGATCCGTTTTAGACCTGAAATAAATTAACTTTTACGCCTCATTCCAGGTAAGAGAATGGTGAAATGACACATGAATTTGGCAAGCCAATTAACATAGCACTGAAACTTCCAGATGGATATGATGTCACAAACAAATAGTTATTGACAGGTAGGATAGTTGCATTTTAAAGGATATCTGAACCTATATCAATGCCCAACAGAAGTATCACTATTTTGTGTGTCATTGACAATAATTTAGTACCGGGAATTAAAACACTGCCACGGCTTTGAGTATTCTGATAAACAAATATGTTGACTAGCATAGAATAGGGGCTCAAGCCACACCCACTGATAACATTCATATAGAATTGAAATACCATTTATAGACTTTCCAAACATTCATATAGAATTGAAATAGCATTGATAGATTTTCCAAGTGCTAATACCCTATATGACACGCCGCATATATTGAACTTGCTTGTGCATCAAGCATATATAGCAATGAAAAAACAGAAGTGTGTTACCTTCCTCCATAGAGTAGGAAACCAAGAGCTGCAAACAAAGACACACCTGCCAAGAATATCGATGTTAAGAACAAACTGTCTGGATTACCACTAGAGAGTTACCAGGGATGCAGAGAAGTTCATTGTGTGAAGTAAAGAACCTGCAAAGAACATCTTTGATAGGATGACAGCAATCGGAACATTTTTCCAAGCCAACACCAACCACATAGCAATCTGGAATTGATTAAATCAAAGAAAACCAGAGTTAAAGTAAATATGCTGCAGATCATTCTGGTCAATTTGCAAAGTGGTCAATACAGCAATACCCCAGTGTGCCCATAAGTATGGACCAACAAACAAAAACCAGGCCTGCAAAGAATTTGGCAAACAGTCCAGTAATAACTGAACTTGCCCGGATATATAAACGGATAGTCCATAAAGTATCACACAAAATTCTCAATCCTTCAACAAATCTTACAAATGTTCCTATGCATAGCCAGATTATGGTTCGGACCAAATGACGGGCTTAGAAAAGGCTAAACTAGCCTAACCTCCCTTGAAATTTAGGTCATCTGAGACCTAGTCTCGGCACTTCTAATTTCAGGTTTCACCTCCCATGTGCTTTGGACCATTTGAAATTGAATACTTCTATTAGGTCTACATCCATTTTAATGGAAAAAACATAAAATCCCTTTTTTTTCTTTTTGCTCCTTTCTTTTTCTCTTTTTGTTCCTTCTCTTTCTTTTCTCCTCTCTCTCACCAGCCATCAAACAATATTTATTATTCCCATTCTCTCTTTTACTACAAAATAATGAAAGAATTGCAGGATGTTCCCCAAGAAGACCCCATCATCATCATCATCATCATCTTCAAAACATAGTCCCAAATTCAAGACATGTAGGAGGGGAGGAGGAGGAGGAGGAACAAGCCCTACCCTTTTGTCCACAACCACCATCTCCAAAACGCAAAATCCCAACAAGACCAAAACCGACATTTGTACAAAGATTAGACACATAACAGTAGAAGGAAGGGAAAGAGGAGGGAGGATAAAACTGGTGGCTGGTGAGGGAGGTAGATAGAAAAGTGAAAGAGGAGGGTGGAGAAAAGAAAAGAACAGGAGAAAGAGAAACAAAGGGGGATTTAATGCTTCTCTTTTTTTGTCATTAAAATGAATGGAAACCTAACAGAAAGACACAATTTCAAATGGTCCAAAGTACAAGGGAGGTGAAAACTGAAATTGGAAGTACAAGAACCAAGTCTCAAATGAACTATGCAGCAGATTACAAAAATTTCAATTCCTGGGAATCCCCAAAAAAACAATTTGTTTCACCATTTGAGAAAAAAAGGCTTTGACCAAGAACACCACACATTTTCCAAGTTCATAATTCAAAAATTCAGAGAAGCATCTACGACAAACACTAGCAGCCCTTTTGATGGGAATATATATGCCAAAGAAATTGCTAACATATTTGGTTTATCAGTTCAGCTACACAAGTTAACACCCACTAGCAACAGTAATAAAAAATGTAACTTCTTTTCTAAAAGGTAGTATTGGGTAGGGAAGGTCCCAAGCGTGTATTCGGTAATGCGGTGCAAGGTGTTTTTCAGCAGTGCTTTTTAATTGAAAATGCATTAAAATGATGTTTTCTCATATTTGTTTTTCATTTTTTACATCAGCACATCAAGAACATCGAAAAGCACCTAAAAAAACATCAATTTGATGCCTTTTCAAGCAAAAGGTAGTTTGGAAAGCAAGTTGGACCTAAAATACAAACACTCCCTAGCTGTCATCAACGCTTCAGTTTCATTAGAGGTTTCATTAGAGGGTGCCGAGAAATGTGATCGCAAGTTTCATAGTACCTGATACCTGATATGGAGTAAGAAAATCTACATGTCTAACTTTAAAAACATTTTTATGCATTCCTTGTGTCAATTAACCAGTAGCTTCATACTTGCATTTACTCGCGATCGCATTGAAACGTTGGTATCACATGCTCTAGCTGTAGTTTGCACCCTCAATAAAGCATAAAATGAAATTTTCACCTTGATCCTTTGATTAGGCAAGATGCGAGCACATAAAAAGAGGAGGGGGTGAAAGAAAAGGAGAGAAGACAAGACCAAGAGCTCAAAGGATCTCCATACCTCCCAAAAAATAACATAACAGGATGAAGAACTTAAAAAAAGAAGATAACGAGGTGGAAGAAAATTATGAAGAATAAGGAACAGTGTGAAGAGAGAGTTTGAAAAGCGGGCAAGAGACAGAGCACATAGGTAAATTTTGGTCATACTTGTGCATAATTCCATTATTCCACAAAAAAGAGCCCATTTATAAGCTTTAAGGAAGCCCAAAACAGACGACAGACCTACTGGACTTGCCAGTCAACAATCATTAACTTCCAAAAAAAGGACTATACAGAAACATACATGCTTACATGTACACGTGAAAAAAATTCCATACAACCAGCCAACACTGTCAAGGCAATCAATTATAGGACATCCAAATGAGTAGCATGCATCAACGGCAGGTCATTATGATTTCTTTATTATCAAAATCTTTGTCAGGGGGGTAACATGACAAGAAAAACAATGTTCTCCATGAAATCATAGCATCCGTCACTTCTATTATACTTGATCTTCAATTCTATATCTTCATACCTAAAAATCAAAACCGATTATGAAGTCATAGGACTTCTAAACCAAACAAAACCCAATTGACATCAGAAACTCCAACACACCATCTCCATTTACCAATTTTCCCCGCTCAGCTAGGCATGCTCTTTATGCTAGATCACTTTCTCAATCCCTAATCCTCAGATTCCATGCCTGGAATCCCATGCAACAATACTAAGTGCTACCTCGTCAACAAATCACAAGATATCCCAATTGTTCCTAGTCGTTACACTAATGGGGTGAAATATGCAAACCTCAAAAAAAGTCCATGCATCTGATTCTGAAATAATTGAAACCTTAATAATGAAAAGGCAATCTGCCAAATAAGGTAAAAGATAATATCTCCTTTGCATGTAAAAGACAAAATATCCACACACAAGTGGTCACCCAGATAATCTAAATCACAGTATCTAGTATTTACAAAGTTATTGTGTGGGTTCATCTTAAGAATATTCCTGATTAAGGGTTTGCCTTAATCAATACTCTTCAATAACATTCAAAACAATTAGCTGAATGTAACAAAAAGAACTGCAAAATATTACAGTAAATATCACGCCTTTAATGAAGCTGACTAGCTTCCACAAAGAAGGTATTCGACTTTGAATCCTCCCCTTCACTTCGATTAATAGTGAAAACATGGAGGAGAAATTTCACCTGAATGGCATAAACCACCGCATTAATTGTAAAGAAACTTGGCCTGAGTCCATCAGTAGATAGGGCACGTGCCTGTTTAATATATGTCAAAGTCATAACAGAGTAGGACCAGATATTAAATTAATTAACTAAACTGCCAAAAAATCTCAACCTGATAATAAATCTCTGCCCAGAACAGAACCAAAAGAGCGTATGTTGTGAAGAATGCAAGACTAGGGGAATCAAGGAGGATATGTTGGAAAATCTGAGTAACAAAAATCATCAAGTTTACCAATCAGAAATCATTATAAACCAAGATAATTATAAAAAAAATATATTAAAAGTCGAGCACTCCCATACCGATGGATGGATGCTTTCTATATTCCGGCGAAAAACAAACAATAGGCATCGAACTGCGATACAGAATGAACCACGGTGGATATAACATAATACAATCACAATGAAAACCAAATTTGTTTACTTCGTGAAATTTGAGAGTGTCGAAATACAAACCCCCATTCACGAGGAAGTTGAGAAAATGAAAAACCTTCTGCGTAGTCCAGCCGTATTCTGGAACTCTCAATTGTATCCTTATCAATTGAATCTACAACACGATCAAACAAGTTCATATTACCCACCTCTTCATTCATCAATTTGAACCCTAGAAATTCCTAAGACTCATCGTCCGCGTGCATAAATTGACAAAATATAGATTATATAGGGCTAATTTAGCAGACATAAGAAAAGGTAAGGGAGGTGTGGCGGACGTACAAGAGCAACGGCGGCAACGAGACCGTAGAGGGCGGCGAGGACGTGAAAGATGCGATCTTGCCAGACCGGTGATTCGTTAATATCTTGCCACCAACTCGACGCCTCTTTCAATTTGAAAGCGATCACCGACCCGGCCATTTCTACGCTGCTGCTTCCTTCCTCCATTACTCGCCGGAGATATTGATTTACGCCGATTGCTTTTTTTAATCAATTTGAAATAGAGAAGGAAGAAAACAGCTCGATTTTTGTGTTTTTTTAATAAAAAAACAAATTGTGAGGGGAGGAAAATGGAATCTGGTCGCCTTTTTTTTTAGGAATTTTTTTGTTTTTATTGGAAATGGTTATTTGCCCATTTTTATCTTGTTTGTTTTTTATTTTAAAAACATTTTTTAAATAATTTAAAAAATATTTAGCTTTATTATTTCAAATTAATTATTTTTTAATTATTTTCGGATTGTTTTAATGTAAAAAAATAAATTAAAAAAATATTATTTTAATATATTTTAAATAAAAATTAAATTAAAATGTAAACAACAATACAGCAACAAACAGTATCTATACCGAAGGGGTGAAAAAAAAAGTGAAAAACTGCCAGCAAAAAAAGAAAGGAGAAAATAGTGAGGTTATCGATTTTAGAAGGTTTTTCATGGGAAATACGCTGATGTACCGGCTGTAGCCGGTGGTATTTGGATGATTTTCTGCATTTAAGGGTGACGTGCAGGGTGTTTAGAGACGTGATTATAATTATTTTTTCAAATATTTTTTATTTAAAATAATATTTTTTTATTTTTTAAAATTATTTATAATATTAATATATTAAAATAGTAATAAAAATAAAAATTTAAAATAAAAAAATATTTTATAAAAAAAACAATTTTCAGAACACAAAAAACAAACAAAGTATAAAGATGTGTTTGTAAATATAGTTGGCAGTGTATGTTTTAAAAAAATTAATTATTTTATTTAAAATTATTTTTTATTCATTTTGATATGTTAATATAAAAATAAATTTTAAAAATAAAAAATATTATTTAAATATATTTTTGATTGAAAATACACTTTAAAAAACAACCACTACAAAAATATCAAACAAGTATTAAATTTGTATATTTGGTGTTTACTATTGTAATACTAGTATTTTTTTAAAATATTTTTATTTAAAAATATATTATAATATTTTTTTATTTTAAATATTAATACATCAAAACTATAAAAAAATTACTAAAAAAAATTATATATTTTTAAAACACATTAAAAAACATAAAATATTTCCTCCCATGAGCTCACTAGACATTTCATTCTCTTTTTACCATGTTAAGGACCGTTTTGAAATAGGAAGTGTTTAGCCCAAACAGTGTGTTTGGTTTGGAGTCGTGCAGAAATTGGTATCAAAGGATGGTTTTGATTCAGGTGGGGTTAAATTTTTGCCTTCCGGTTTTTATTTGAAATGGGATTGTAATTATTTTTTAAAATGTTTGTTTTTAGAAATATATTAAAATAATATTTTTTATTTTTTAAAAAATTATTTTTAAAATCAGTATATCAAAATAATTTAAAAATACCAAAAAAATATTAATTTAAAATAAAAAAATTAAATTTCTTCAAACATAATTTTAAAACATAAAAATAAATTGGGAGTTCCGGCTACATTTTTGGACCGGATTTGGGTAGTTCTGTCTAATTCAGTCAGTTTGAGTTCCGTTAGCAACTTTTTTTTTTTTATCCTCCGTGATGCTTTAACGAGAACGCTAATAAAAATAAAATCCATCTATTAAAACATCACGAAATGTTCTGTGTATAGAAATATTATCTGTGATGAACGTATCGATGTATGTGTAAAAATTTTAAACAGATCTTTCGTTTTCTTTCTACCAGAAAACAGCTATCCATTGAAAGATATTTTTTGACGTACTGAATAGATGTCAGCAGCATCGTCAAAGATGTTTTGTTTTGATTTAACCTGTTGAAAACATTCCATGCAGCATAATTCGATTTAGTGCTTTCATTTTAATGGCGGATGGGAGTACATTATAGATTTTAAAGTGATTTTTTATTTGTAAATATATTAAAATAATATTTTTTTATTTTTAAAATTTATTTTTATAACCATGCATCAAAATTTTTAAAAACATAAAAAAATAAATAAAATTTAAAAACATGGTTTAGCGCATAATTCAATTAAATAAACAATTCACACGATCAATTCCACTTAGGGAAATTAATTCGTCTTGTTACCAGCACCCAGTGAGTGGCATCGGACCATTATCGTTTTTCTTCGTTGTAAACTAGAGGGGTTGTTTAGTAGGAAAAAAACTTGCATGCCTTTTTAAAATATGATTGTTACAAGTATAATATCTGTATTTGGCTGGAAGTGTTTTTTTTTATGATATATCCATGCTGTGGTTGATTCATTGTTGGAAATTCATGAAGAATACATAAAATAATATATTTGCCGAAGAGGATACAAAATCATAAGAGATCTTCTGGGATGAATTACTCCAAAAAAATCCCTGACGTCATTCACAATATATTCTATGATCAACATTTCAATAGTACATTGGTTTCTTTTTTAATGGATATTGTAAAAGGGTGTAAAATTTTTCTGGAATAAATATTTGCACAAAGTCTTATGAAGATCCCTGGATGTGTTGATAGGAGACCCTCCAGAAATTAAGTTAATACAAGGTATTTTTATGTGGTAAAATAACATTAATAAATACATTAATTGGCTTCTATAAAGATAGAGAACAAGAAAAGAAAGAAGATGTATAATTCAGGTAGAAGAAGAAGAAGAATAAGTGTGTTTATATCTCAGGGTATAAGGTTTCGAATCCCTTTCTATATATTCCTGTTATCTTTTATATTACCTGACTAGACCTGCTTCATGCAATATAAAAGAGGTGGAAATGTAATCTTGTACTAGTAAAATAATATTATTTATTGCTTGTAGCATCACATTTAATTAACATAGACATAGACTAGTTCATATTTAATAAGATGTGATGAGTATCATAATTATCAACTTGGATTCAAAGCACGGGAGCCTCGTTGTAAAGTTGTTTTTCAGCTATGCACTTGATATAAAAAGGTGTTGGGTTTAGCTCACACACTAAGAGTCCGTTTGTTTTTGCGGTAGCTGCGGCGTTTTTGTTTAAACACAGAAAATATGGTGTTTGGTTATAAAATAAAACTGCAGTTTGGTTCATGGGACCCACTAGAAATGAGGTTTAACCTCCGGTTTTGGCAAAGCAATTTTTTCATGCTTCTCGTCCAGCGCGGTCTGTAATTTTTACGTTTCATTCTTCATTGTTCACTTTTGCAAAGTGAATAGTGGAGAACATGTCCACTATCAACATTGTTCACTTTTTTACGTTTCATTCTCCATTGTCTTTTACTTTTATTATTAAACGACCACTGTTGTTATCATTTTACATTGCTAATTATTATAGTAACAATTAGATAATTTCCCATGTGACACCGGTCATATCAAAATAATTTAAATAGGAAAAATCTCAACTTATGGATAACTTAATATTGTTGTGCACTTACAAAATATTTAAAAATATAGTTCTTGTCGGATGAATTTTGTATGTGATTGAATTATAAATATATAATTTAATGGAACAATAAAAAATATTTTATATAAAATATGATTTATTTCATGATGTAATATCAGTAGTTAAATTGACAATATTTAAATTAAAAATCATCAATATTAATATATATTTTTTAAAATTATTTTATAACCTCAATTTTAAAAGCATTTTTAACCAAACACATTAAACTACTTTTTATTCAACCTCAATTTCAATCACAGTTTTAACCAAACACCTATTTTTTCAAACCAACCTCAATTAAAAGTACTTTTTATAAAACAACTTTTTTCAAACCACAACCACAACAGCTACCGCAATACCAAACACACTCTAAATTGAGGATGAATTGAGTTTAACTTGTGACTATATCCAAAAATGGTAAAGACAAACATACCATGACTAAATATAGAGTTGGGCGTGCTCGTGTCCTAAACTCCCCCCAGGCCCAAGCTGGAGTTGGGTCTTCACTTTATATGGGATTGGACGCTTAACATGTCCCTACCTAACTTGAAGTCGAGCGTTGGTATGCTACGACCCAGCCTAAAATTAATCACCACAAAAGATATAACTCCAGTTTTAATTATAATTTTTATGCTAACCTTTAAAAGAGGGACGTTTAAGAAGATCATGACCCATCATTTACCATCTTGCTTTGCACGGTGTCTTGGTAAGAGACGGGGAAAGGGCAAGAGAATGAAAAAAAAAAATTGTTTTGTTCGTCGGGGATAAAAAGGCTTTATTGGGAAACTGTGCGCTCTGAAAATCTAACCCTTTTCATGTAACATGTTTATATTTGTGTTTTGAAAGTTTTTTTTTTAAAAAAATTTAGTTTTATTTAAATTTTAAATTATTTTAATATATTGATATTAAAAATAATTTTTAAAAATAAAAAAATATTTATATATATATATTTTTAAAAATTATTATTATAATATTATATAAGCTGTAATTTCAAGAAAAGCAAAGTTGTTGTTTCACAACATCTCAGTAGCTTTTTTATTTAATTAATTAATTTTTACATTTTAAAATAAATTTTTCTTTGAATAAAAATATCCTTATAATATTTAAAAAATCACTTGATTATATCATATTTTCCCAATAAAATTACAGTTTTCTTGGTAATACTAGTAGTTACTTAATAAATTATCATGTATGCATTAAAAAGATGGCTCATAATAATTTAATGAATTAAAATATTTATTTATATTTATTTTTATATATTTTTATTAAATTAATTATTATTTTATTTCTCTCACATGGTTGGGTGAAAATTATCAAGGTATAATTTTTAATTTTATTATTGAAATTTGCTTTCTAGGCTATGGATAGTTTTTTTTTTATAATAAAAACATGATTTTAATCAAAACAAAAAAGAAGTGCGTGAATAAAGAAGGAGAATTGTTTTTTTATTTAAGTCACTCAAATTCTTACAAATATTTATTTTAATTATCTCAAGTTCTTATTCAAAAAAATAAAAAAAAGATAAATACACACCAACCAATAAAAAAAGATATGTCATTTCCAAAGCAAAAATGAAATACATAAATAAGAAAAGAGAATTTTAAAAAACACTTTTTTTCTTGAGTTTTAAATTATCAAGACATGTACAAATATTTATTTTAATTATTATATAGTTAGATAAATACACATTTTAAAATAACCATGCAGAATTGCGCGAATAATATTGTTAGTTAAAAACCAGGGATGCAACGGTGGTTTCCATTCAAGGTGCATGCACGACAAGGAATACACAGAAATGTCTGTCGTCGTCGATAATGGAAGCCATGGCCCCGTGGGAAACTTAGGTGTTTTAGATGTGTTTCATATTTTTTCAAAAGAAAGATTTTATATATATATATATATATATATATATATATATATTAGATTAATATCAAAAATATATTTAAAATATTTAAAATATTATTTTAATCTATTTACAAATAAAAAATACTTTAAAAAAATTCGTATCACACTCGCCAATATATCCATGCCAACTGGATTTAGTTACAGTCAAGGATAATTAAAAGTTTGGCCCCGAGTTAATTAAAGTGAGGGAAGGAAAGTTTGTCCTTCACAGAGACGACAAGTTCCTGTTGGTAACACGCAGCAGCTTCAGCTGTTCTGATCAAAACCCTCAATCAATCACGGGGTGTCATCTTGGCATGGCATGTTTTGTACACTATAGTTTTTTTTTTTTTTAATTGCAGTTATGCGGCTAGCTTATACATATCTAGATTAATCTTTTAAAATTTTAGAGTTAACAATTATATAAGTCTGTTGAGGTTTATGACACTCAAATTTGTGACTTCTAGCGAGTAAAATCATGACCTGACCAAATAAGCTACATCCCTTAGGGTTAATTATACTGTTTTGCTTGTTAACGGTGAGTGTTCGGACCAACTTATGTGTACTTCGACTAATCCTTCGATATTCTGAAATTAATGACCATGTAAGTCTTCAACGACTCTAAGATTTGTGGCACTCGAACTAATGATATTTAATGAGCAAATCTAGAGGCTGACCAGGTAAGCTACACCCCTCAAGGTTAACTATAGTATTTTTTTGTTAATCGTGAATGTCCGGGTTAGCAGATATGTACCTCGACAAATCCTTCGAGGCTTTGAAGTTAACAATCATCTAAGTTTTCGATGCCCCTAAAATTTGTGGCACTCGAATTAGTGATATTTGATGAGCAAATCCAGAGTCTAACCAAATAAGCTACACCCTTTAAGATTAACCATAGTGTTTTTTTTGTTAACCATGGGTGTCCGGATCAGCTTACACATACCTTGGCTAATTTCTCAAAACCCTGAAATTAATAACCATATAAGTATTTAGTAGTCCTAAAATTTATAGCACTCAAATTAATAATACTCAAATTAATAACTCCTTAGAAAAAAAACTTAAATCCTAATAAATTAAACTACACAACAGAGAAATGTTTTCTCTGTCGATAGTGTTTTACTATCACCAGTTATGTTTCTGTCAATCTGCAACAGGAGGTTTTGCTATAGCTACGCATATAGCAGGTTGTAGACTGTAAATATCCAATTATGTTTATTTTTAAAAAGATTTCCATGAAGTTTTTATTTTTTTGTGCATGAATTTAATTCCCAGCAATTAATAAATAACTAAAATCTAAGAAATACTTTTAAAATTTAAAAATAAAAAAAAAAGTATTTACAAAAAAATCATTTTTTAATCACTTCATAAAAAATTCAATAAAAATGTATTCCTATCTTTCTAAAATCGGAAGCAATAAAAAATTGATATATGTATCTTTTTCCGTTTAAGATTCAAAATAAATAAATAAAAAATAAGTGGATTTTGGATTAAAGGATTCATAGCGCCTTAACATTCAAATACCAAGCAACTAACCTAAACCATGCAAGCAATTTATCGAGAACCCCTCCTTGCATGATGTTGTTCAGGTAGTCAGTTAATATTATAATAATATTTTTTTTAAAAAAAAAAATATTTCTTGAAAATATATTAAAATAATATATATATATATTTATTATTATTATTTTTAATATCAAAATATCAAAACAATGTAAAAATATAAAATAATTTATTTTTTTAATTTAAATTTTATAAAATAAGCCACGTTATTAATCGAGACATAGCTTGTTTGGCAGTGTAATTATAATTGTTTTTTAAATAATTTTTGTTATTATTATATATATGTGAATGATATTTTTTTATTTTTTAAAAATTATTTTTGATACTAGTATATCAAAATAATTTAAAAATATTTAAAATATATTAATTTAAAATTAATAAAAAAAATAATTTTTTTTTAATACTTTTAAAACGAATAAAAAATCATTATTGTTGGTGCAGAACCGCTCGGCCACCAGATCACTCCGATAGTGGCTAGAGGACGAAAAGCTCAATTTCTTAGCAAAACGTTCATTACAGTCCCTATATATCTGAAAATTGTAATTCGATCTCTTTCTAATAGCCTAAATGATGACGTTTATTGATTGAGGTCAATTGATGAACATTTTGTCAATTTTAATATAAATTGACAACACAAAATGTAAAACAAAGAGAAGATACTTATATTCTCTCGTCCTATAAAACTTATAAAAAACCTAGAATGGTTTAGTATTGGGACTGTTTTAGACCCCCAGGAACTACAAGTCTACAACGCAGGGTTTTTGGAACTTAGAGACTAAAGTCTAACATCATCAAAACGTCAGGGATGGGAAAATAACTTACAAATGGATTCATTACTGTTTCCAGTTAGCAAATACAAGGAAAAAAAGAGAGCCTGCGGGGCTACTATTCTTTACTTGAAGAGTTTGAGCTGCGGGGAGAAGGATAAAATATTAGAAAAGGGGATTCAGCAGCAAGGAATCATTCTTATGATATGAAAGCATACACTGGATTGTTACTCCTTTACCCCTTGAGACCAACTATTTTTCAACTTCTTGTGTTCTGCTCTCCTTTCTACGGAACCTTGATTTGTTTAAGAATAATAATATACTCTTAAAGTGTCTTGCGCATTTTAAAAGCAAAATAAACCTTAAATGAACAGTGGTTTTGATTTTTAAATATCAGTATTTCTTCAAAAATAAAATTATTCTATATTTCTTTATTTATTGCATTTTAAATAAATCATCCACCTCACCTCTTGTTATGTTTTAGTGTATACTAGTTACATGACCCGCCCGATGCCGCGAGTTAATTATTTTTTGCATTTTTAAAAAAATTAAGATCTAAAAGTGTTAGGTCTTTCTGTAAAGTTATACTTAAGAGTTTTAGGTTTGGTTGCAACACCTGACCCAAGAGTAATATTTATAATATTAATAATAACATCAAACTTGCATGATTCAAATTTAAGTGGGTTTGGCTGCAATACCAGACCCAATAGCATTGGACGTGGGTCTGGCTGCAAGGTCATGTCATAAAAATATGATAATAAAATAAATTAATTAAAAAGAAAAAAAACCAACATGAAGAAAAAGAAAAAAATATGAATTAACTGGGTTAACCTTTTAAACCAGGTTAACTCGTCAAACATTGGATTCGCGTTGTGAAAGTTTGATAAATAAATAGGAAAAAATAAATTAATGGGTTAACCCAGAATTAACTGGGCTAACTCGTCAAACCAGGTTAACCCATCAAACCTGAAATCAGTGTTATGAAAGTTTGGCAACTAAATAAAAAAAATAATAATATTAACAATCTAAATTAAACAAAAAAATTAATTAAAAAAAAACAAAATAAAAAGTATCAGCCTTTTCACTGTGGACTGCATTGTGCAGTCCATAGTCAAAGGCATAAAAACAACAAAAAAATAAAAAAAAATAAAAAGAAAAATTAAAGATATCAACCGAGAACTACATAGAAAAAAATTAATATCAATAAACTAAATTAATTAAAAAGAAAAATAAACCTTTAAAAAGAAAAATAAACTAAATAGAAAGAAATTTAATATTAACAAACTAAACTAAACGAAAAAAAAGCAAAAAAAAAAAAATCCAGGTTAACTCGTCAAATCAGGTTAACTCATTAAACCTGGAATCCGTGTCATAAATGTTTGGTAACCAAATAAAAAAAAGTGAATGTTAATAAACTGAATTAAACGAAAAAAATTAATTAAAAAGAAAAAGAAATAAAAAAAATCCGGGTTAACTCATCAAACCATGTTAACCCGTTAAACTCAGAATCTATGTCATGAAAGTCTGATAATTAAATAAAAAAAATTTAACATTAACAAACTAAATTAAATAAAAAAAATTTATGAAAATAAAAAAACAAAAAAAATTGACGGGTCAACCCATAATTAACTGGGTTCACCTGTGAAACCAGGTTAACCCGTAAAATCCGAGATATATATCATAAAAGTCTGACAACTAAATAGAAAGAAATTTAACATTAACAAACTAAACTAAACAAAAAAATTTAATTAAAAAAAAAAAATATTCTGGATTAAGTTGTTAAACCAAGTTAATCCATTAAACCAAGAAAATGTGTCATGAAAATCTGATAACTAAATAAAAAATTTAATATTAATAAATTAAATTAATTTTTTTTGATAAAAGATAAAAAAAAAAGATAATTTTTTTTTAAAAAGCATAAAAAATCTAAAAAAAAAGTTTAAAATAAAAATAATTTTAAAATAATAATAAAAAAATATATAATAAGACTAAGATATTAATAATTTACTATGAATTATACTGTACAATCCACAGTAAAATAGATTCGTTTTAGTATATGTTTCCATCAAGTCAATGTCGTGGATTCATTACTGTTTCCAGTTACCAAATATGTCGTCAGTATATTTTGACCAGAGTCCAAGAGAAATCCCATGAAAAACAGACACTTGTAGAGTATAGAGGGATTTTCTTCTTGTCAGGATTGCTTGTCTGTCCAGACCAGAGTAGAGGCCCAAACTCCAACATTTGTCAGCTGAAATGACTCCTCAGTCACCAGTCCGAGAAACACAAGAGCAGCCGAAGCAAGCAAGAAAAGGAAGGCGAGCAGCACACGCAATGTACAAACACTGCAGCAACAGCATGGATTTTGCTTGAAATAGCTTAGCGTTAAGAAAGAATGGATTACGAAAGGATCGAAAAGCCTCAGGTACTTACTGATTCATCATGATTTTCTTTCTTTTCTTTATCACTTTCTCTTCATCCAATGTGCTTTATTTATGGCTCACCATTTCCTTTTATAAGAAATAATGATCTCTCTTTTTCTCACCCTTTGGTCTGTCACACACATTCACGCCAAAACCCTACCATAGTTTCTTTTTAATTTTTGTGAGAAAAAAAGATGGACCGTGTACTAATTTAGTTGTATGTATACTGGGGGTGGAAAACAGGGAGGAGGGGGAGGATTGTCACCGGGGAAACTGAGAAGCATGTTACTAGGAGTGGAAAAGAAGAGAAATCAACAAGAACAAGAGGAAGAGCTTGAATCCTCTTACGCGTGCAGATCTCAACTTAATCACCTCGATGAAACTGGTTGGGAAGATGCCTGTTTTTTTATTCTTGTTATGTCTACATCTGTGATTTGTTTTCCTTTTCTTTTTATTTTTCGAGCTGGGGAGATAGGGGTTAAATTTGATCACACGCTCACTAAAACAAGAAATAAAAGAAATGTGATATTCAATCAAACAAGGCCTTAAAATGTGAATAAAGGGATCCAGTTGGATTGTGTTTCTGCATTTGATATCCGATTCTATATTTCATAACGTGTGTAGGTGGCGGCAGTTCTGAGAATTGCAAGGATGTAGATGTTATCAATGTGCTTCCTGAATTCCCTGCTTCAACGACAGCTGATTCCAGGGCTGCATCACAGATGGTCAGTGATGGTAGTAGATTGAAGGATCAATCTTTTGTCAATTCAAGAATCAGGAGCCAGGAAGTCCCATCTTTTGATTATGATAAAAGTAATGAAACTGCAATTGTGCTCTCCTCGATTTCTGATTTTCAAAAGGCTGAGCGGGCCCCACAAAGAGTACCCCTTGCTCCGTTCTCAAAACCAGCACCATCCAAATGGGATGATGCCCAGAAGTGGATAGCAAGCCCCACTTGGAACCGGCCTAAAACAGGGCATGCTCAGGTGCAAGGTGGACAAGGACCACGGAAGACGGGTAATGTTCTGAGTCGGCAGTCTTCTACAAAGATTGTTGTAGAAGTTCCAGAACAAAAGGTGGTTACATTTGAAGAACCAGATACAAAACGGGTTGATACTAGTCAGGCTAAGAAGGAAACTTGTCTGCAGAAACTTCAAAGTTGGGAGGCTGATTCATACCCAATAGTTGATTCCTATGGCAAGCCTGTGCTTATGAATGAGAATTCTGTTGGGCAATCAGCAAGTAAGAAATAACTGTTAATGAGTTTGGTTCATATGCTGAAACATCTTCTGCAGTTGATATAGTACTTGTGTTTTGCTTTTTGTTCATATCGCCCACACTTTCGATATCGAAAAGATTTACTACATTGGGTGTTAAACATAGTTGGATAAATGGATCACGTGGAACTGGTTACAATCTCATGGTATATTAATTTGATGATTTGATGACATACGTGCAAACATGAATCAATATCCATGTGCATTGCTTCTCAACTTTCTTCCAAACTTCAGCCATTTCAGGAAAAACTTTTTATCATTCAAATTGCTCGTGATTAAAGTAGGTGTTCGGGTAGCTGAAAAGGTTGCCTAATGCAAACAGTCTCTCTCACGTTCTATGTGGGTCCTTTTCAGATCCTAGGTCTTCCATTAATCTTCTTCACCATATTGTAGCTAGTAGCATCTCTGCATAGCAGAGCCTTAGGAATCTCTTTCACGGCAAATGCTCTTCTCGCTCACTGCTGATGTTTAAACAGCATTGATTTCATTTTGGTGTTTAGCTAGTAGGTTTTTTATTATTTCCTTTGCACACCTAGAAAATTAAAATCTGTGGATGAGAGCATGAAGGTGGTATTTCTGCACTTTGTTCATCCATTTCTTGGGAGCATGTGTCTGATTTCTATATCTTTCCCTAAATTATTTTCCAGGTTCCGTAACAGATTCTCCTAAATTCAAATGGTCTTTGGCTGTACAATATGTCTTTGCTGCTAGAGATGACGAGTCTAGCCTTTTTTCCTCTTAAGTTTTCGGTAGAAACTGATAGATTCAATATTCTTCTATAGTAAATTGATATTATTTTTGGATTTCAATACAAGCATGAAAATATGGAACAAAACAAAACTGGTATTACCTGCAGCTGTAAAATGTCTGAAAGTGTTGGCAACTGCTGTAGAAGCAGGTTCTTACTTCCATTATTATATTAACATCCTTTAGCATAGAAGAAAGTATTGTGACATTATAGATCTAATCCATGCATACTTTTATGCATAGAGAATGATTAATGTTGTAGAATGTATATCATATTCTTTTTTTTCCCCCTCGCAGTCAGTCTCAGCAGGCATGATTCATCTTTGGCCATTCACAGTGCAACTACATTTATTCCGCCTCCTTCAACTGCTAGGTCTGTGTCAATGAGAGATATGGGTACAGAAATGACTCCTATTGCTAGTCAAGAGCCTTCTAGGACAGGAACTCCAGTGAGGGCAACAACACCAATTCGCAGTCGAACTTCTTCCAGGCCTTCAAGTCCTGGCAGAACCGCACCAGCTTCATCTCCAACAAATCCTCCCAATGACCGTCTAGATCCAAACAAGGGATTGTCTGAAAAGGAGTTAAAACTGAAAACCAAGAGAGAAATAATGGTTCTAGGGTCACAGCTAGGTAAAATGAACATTGCAGCCTGGGCCAGCAAAGAGGAGGAGGACAAGGACGCATCCACTTCACAGAAAATTATAGCAGCTGATCAACAGAGTAAAATTGTGATTGAAACACGTGCAGCAGCATGGGAGGAGGCGGAGAAGGCCAAGTATATGGCCAGGTGTTTTCACTATAAACCATTGATTAAAATTTTCCTTTCCCTTTCTTTTTATCCCCTCTCAAATATTTTTTTATCACTCACCTTTAACATGACATCTTTAACATATAAACACATTACCTGACTTAATAGGAAGTTAAGTAACATGACTGAACTTCACTCCTCTGTCATGGCATAACTTTGGTTATACGCATATAGAGTAGAAATTAGGTGGACGTGTTTCTGTTGGACAACATAGAAATTTGAGGGACATCTTAAACCAGGTATAGGTGAAAGAATAATTTGGTGATGTCCAACATGTTATACATTGCCTCATCCAGAATAAGCAACACGGTAGATTTCCTTTTGGGCCTCCAGAAAGTAGTTGCTCTGCATTACTTGTAGAAATCCCCGTTGGATAGATGATGTTTCTCAAGCAAGGAAATAGAAGATGTATCTGAAAAGTTTTCTCTGGACTTTCTGGTCATAATGTAAAGGACACACAACTACTTTTGCTTGATTAATATTTGCTTACTTTTTTTCAATATGTGGCTTGAAGAGGAAATACCTGCAATTCCTCAGGTTTAAACGTGAAGAGATGAAAATTCATGCATGGGAGAATCATCAAAAAGCAAAAACTGAAGCTGAGATGAGAAAAATTGAGGTATTTAATATTTTTTTCCTTCCCTATTGTAGCAATGTTTTTATCTTTTAATTCTCTTTTACCTTTCTTTGAAAAACAAATTGGCCAAAAAATATACGAAGGGGGAAGATGCACCTGGTGCATAGGAATGCATTGAAGCCCTCGTTCTATACAAAGAATTGTATGTGTATGCTACTGAAATTTGAACATCTTGAAACTCAGCTAAGTGCTAATGCATGTTTGTATCCTATTAGACTAGCCAACTTGCTTCTATGTATGTAAAAGGAGAAAGTTGCTGCAAAACCCCTAGTGGTTTGGACCAGTTTCTGTTGTTACCCTTGGGCAGTGTTGGTCATATAGCCTCCTGGTGGTTTTGACTAGTTGTATTATCAAAATTGTTTTAGGGAAAATCACTGTAAAGTCCTTTTGCACGAGTCATTTGATATGTTGGGTCTTAAACCAGAAGCTTAAAGCATGGTTCATGGGTCATCCATGTATATTAATCCTCACTTTCTTGACTTTTAACCTGTATAGTATTCTGACTCAAATGAAAGACCAAAAAAAATATCAAGTGCTTTGGATGGTTATTTCAAAAGAAATTGAATGATGACAAATTTGGTGATATGAACTTAAAAGCATTGTTTATATTGAGAATTACAATATAAATGTTTTTTTTTACTAGAAAAAGGTTACTTTATTAAGTTAAAATCTTTTTTTATGCGAACATTGGGATTAAATGTGGATGTAGATGATGTAGATGATTTTTAGTGTATCTTAATTTTGTTGCTAATTGTGCATGGTTTGGATACAATGTTATTTGATCCATGCAACTCAGCTATGCACTATGTGAGTTGACACCTAAAGCTGAAGTGCTGAAGTTTGAATTGGTTTGGTATGTTCTGGCTGGAGAACAGTTCATCGTGTTTTACTGCCTTCCTGTTATTGAAACTTCGGTGCACGCAAAGATCCAGTTGCAAAGTTGCACAGCTAAGTGGTTTTCACCAAAGATGTAGCACGTGTTTAGAAAGTAGAGCTTTGACATCGTTTATCATTTGTGTGTGAGGGGGGGGGGGGGAGGTAAGAGGAAGGGTTTAATACATGATGAGTTGGAAATAGAGTTTTCTTTGGATGTTGGAAAAGGATCTTCCAGTGCAAGATTGAGAGCTTGACATGCAACCACATAAACTTGGGAAAGAAGATTCTGATGTTGGAAATCAGCAAAGAGCAGGTGGGCTGATTTGACATGGTTATCAATGGTCAAATTAATTTAGAAGTCTGCTTTCATGAATTATAGGTCCAGTGCCCCACCAATATATAATGTGGAACTCACTCTGAATACAAATGAAGGGCCGGAGACTGTTTCCACACCTCCTATCTGTTGGCTATAGGAGGTGCTGAACTGGCTCCTTCCTGTTCATAAATCATAAGCATAATAAGTGTGCTGGATAGGTGTTGTGATTCCAAGCATGCCAAGTAGGTGATACGAATGGAGCATGGTACATTAGCTCCTCGGTGATTTTCTTTGTTGTAACTAGTATTGCAAAGCAGTAGATTGCAACAATAAGCATGTGACAAATAGGTATTGATTTTACACTAGTAATTTCTAGAAATCCTTGTGCCGACCATGTTTGCGCGAGAGCGTGCATATGATTGTAAACTTGTCTGTCTTGATGTGAATGTGGTGTCGTGTGGTCTGTCTTCCTGCAAAATTCTACTTTTATCTCTTAAAAAGTTGCAGCGAGATATGCAGGAACCTGTATTGAGCATCCTGGTAACATTAGGGGTGCCTATGCCTTTCTTGTTATTCATTTTTTCAGTGACAAGTCCTTGAAATCTACTTCCACATTTCAAAATCATTATGTTCAAGATAGTTGGACCCCGGGATGCTTGCACACTGATTTCATGATATTGTGCTCTGTGGCCTGTGTACTGTGCTTTTCATGCAGCTGATACTGCAACATACCAGGAGCTAATTTCCTTAAAAAATAAAATGCCCTGTCTTTGCGTCTAGCTGCTATATGTACGAGATTGTTAACTGTGCAACTCATCTCATTGACCATGCTCCTTTCAGGTGGAGGTTGAAAGGATAAGGGGGCAGGCCCAAGATAGGCTTATGAACAAACTAGCAGCAGCAAGGCACAAGGCTGAAGAGAAGCGAGCAACAGCAGAAGCCAAGAGTAACAGGCAGGCTGCGAAAACTGACAAACAGGCAGATTATATTCGTAGAACTGGTCGTGTTCCTTCCTCGTTTACCTTTTGCGGTTGGTGTTGGTGTTGGTGAAACCTGGAACATATTACTCAAATGAACTAGTCTTCCTTCTCTGATTTTTTGGTCCTAACCTACCATTTACTTTACCCTATACCCTTTGTACACAAAAGCCAGTCCTTGAAAATTAGCGTGTTTAGCAGTGTGTTTGTTAACTTTTTATGTTAAAATATATGCTAGTGATGTTTTTTTTTTTTTTTGTTTTTTAAAAAGTTATTTTTGATATAAAATGATTTAAAAACACTAAAATATATTAATTTAAAATTAATATAAAAATAAAATAATTTTAAATATTTTCAAAAATATTTTTACAATGCAGTAACAAACATGCTCTAAGATGATCTTTTACTATGAAGAATTGTAATGAACCAGTGAATCTAAAATGAAGTCTCCTCTGATTGTTCTACTTCATGCCCTCCTCTCTCTGGATCAATAACATTCAAAAACAGTAGTATTCGGAAAGGTGGTTCAAACATCGATTTAGTAAAAAATATTTTTTGAATTTTTATATCATTAAAAATAAATTTAAAAAAATAAAAAAATATTATTTTAATATATTTTTAAATAAAAAATACTTTTAAAACAACTATTATTGAAATATTATACACTATCTAAAAGCATTACAACCAATGCAGACAAAAATATATATAAAAAAGCAATAAGTATAAACAGAAGAAAAACAATAAATGCAATCAACACAAAATTATATGGAATATTTCATTCAAATGTTTACCATGAAGTTGAAAATAAAGAAAAAAAAATTCTAAATACAAAAAAATCATTAAATATAATATTTAAATTTATAAAAAAACAAAAAAAACATGTTTTTTCTTAAAAACCTCTTACATTTTTTTTTATTAAATGTGTTAATTTGCAAAATAATTTTGAAAAGTTATCTATTTTTCAAAAAAAATATTATAGGGGTTGTTTGTTTTTGCAGTTAAAATTATATTTTGTAATTTTTTGAATTTTTTTACTTGAAGTTATTGTTTTTATATTTATAAATTATTTTGGTATACTAATATTAAAAATATTTTTTTAAATAAAAAATATATTATTTTTATATATTTTTAAATAAAAAATATTTCACAAAACAATTAACTTTTAAACACCACCTGTCCGGTTCACGTCTCACAGCACCAAAAGAATATATATATATATATATATATATATATATATATATATATATATATATATATATATTTTTAGAGACGAGCACCATCAGCATACAACACACTCGTTTCGTTACCTTTCCATTCCCTTTCTCTCACCCTTTTTATCTGTCCTCGTTCGTGGCGGCTCTCCTCATATTTATACTTTCTCTCCTCTTCTTTTATATTTAGTTTTACTTGTAATAACAATAGTAAGTAAATAATAATCTCCGTTGGGTGCAAGGATTCTTGGAGGATCGCTTCTCCTTTTATTTATTATCATTACTACTCGCGCGATCCCACTATCAGTACAGCTGCTGCTGCTGCAAATTGATTTATCGATCTGCATCCAATTCTTTAATTGATAATAATAAAGGAGAAGAACCGCCATGGTTGCAGCCACCCAACCACAGCAGCACCCATCTACAGCTGCTGCTTCGACAACAACCGCAAACGCAACATCCGTTGAAGATGAAGCCTTGAAAAGGAATACTGATTGCGTTTACTTTCTTGCTTCTCCTTTAACCTGCAAAAAGGTTCGCTTTTCTTTCTCTGTCGATTTTTAGGGATCTAATTACTAGGGTTTCGGATTTACAATTTGCTTTGTTTTATATTTTAATTAGGTTTATCTTGGGTCTTGAATTGAATTTGAGTGAAAACCCTAATCAATTTCTCGATATAAAATTGTCGATCTAGATCTTATCGTACGATTTGTCTTTCCAATGTCTTCTTACTGAATCTATGTGGGCAATGTTCAATTGGGCCTGTAAGTATCATTTGTCTTGTGGGTTTTCTTTTCCGATCCTTATCCAGCCGTAGTAGTTAGTTCATATGCTCTATGTTTGCTGGGCTTCCGCAGGAATGCTAATTTTTTTGAAATGTCTAGTGATAGTACTGCTGTTTTCATTAATTGCTTTGTTTTTGAAGTCTTTATAATGCATTCGTATTTATGATTTGCTACATGAATAGTAATATTTGCTAGGCTTTGCATAAAGTGTCCGAGTTGTGCTTTGCGTTTCTGTCATCTTTCTATGAAATCAATATCATGTGCCCCAATTGCTTTCTATGTTTATGATCTTACCGCCGTGCTTTTCAGTTTTATGCAGTTTAATTTTTGTTAACTGAAGCCCACTTGTTCTTTGTTTCAATAGGGAAGTGAGTGTGAATATCGCCACAGTGAATATGCCAGGGTTAATCCCAGGGATTGCTATTTTTGGTTGAATGGTAATTGCTTGAATCCCAAGTGTGGGTTTCGTCATCCTGTAAGCCCCTATCCTTGTCTTGTTTTCATGTTACGCTCTTCTTGCTTGGTTTCAGTTTAAGATAGTGGGGGATCTTTAAATTTTGCAAGTTTGTCTTGATTAAATTGTTTATCCAACTTATTAGTATCTAATACCTTATTTCAGCCCCTGGATGGCTTGTTTGGAACCCAAGCAATAGCCTCTGCTGGATCTTCCTTGCCACCATCGCATACTGCTGTGGCATCTGCCACACATGCTCCTCACAATCCAGGCAAACAGGCAGTCCCCTGCATTTTCTTCCAGCAGGGTATATGCGTAAAAGGTGACAAATGTGCTTTCTCCCATGGACCAAATCTTGCTGGTAATAAAGTTTCTCAACCAATGGCACCTACCCCTGGGGCTGAGGCCCTTCCTCCAAAAAAGGCTTTTGGCGGCCTTCAAAAGTGTACTCAAGAACATAAGATTCCACAAACAAAAATCTCAAAGGCTGTTGAAGCACCCTCTGTTGCTAAACCTGTGTCAAAAGCTGAAATTGTTCATGCAAGAAACATTGCCGGTGTTTTAAGGAGTGCCGTGCCACTTAAAAGCATGGATGGTGAAATTCCTAGATATAAAGCAGCAAATCTTCCTCTCATGGTCAATGGAAATTTAAGCCGTTCCAGTCGTTTGCATCAGTTACAGGTAGCAGATGATCATGTTATCCAGAATGGCAAGGATGCTGATGAGTATTTGAGGGAGTCCTCTCCTGGTTTTGATGTTCTTGTGGACAATGAGTTGAGGGATTCAGATTATTACCACAGTGAAGAGCAGCTTGGAAGAACAACAGGAAATGAAGGGAGGAACTTGAACTCTGTTGATGAATATGACACGGGCCATTCTGCTGATTATGGTTTATTACATGATGACCAAGAAATGTATCGTGATCCGCGAGGCTATGATTCCTATGAACTCATGCCAGGGCAGCATGCTTGGGAGCAGCACAGGGCTTCATCAGAAAGAATGTTAATGGCACCAGTTCTTCCAGAAAGGCGAGGATACTTGAAAGCTGATAGCCCTGAGCACACTGAAGAATCAGATTTGCGTTATCGTTTATCGAAACAAAGGAGGGTTAATGGCTTGAGATCAGTTGTTAATAATGATTTTGTCCCAGAGAACCATGTTGAGGAGCGAGTTTACCGGGGTTCTTCACGAAGAGACTCTCATCACTTGCCTTCACATGAGAGCTCCATTAGCAGTCGTCTTCGTGGTAGAATCAAGCTTCCGGGAAGATCTCCAAACAATGGTGGTGATGTGTGTGCAGAAAGGGAAATTGACAGGGGCAGGAATCGGGGAAGATTGTCACCAGTGAGGTCCCCGGTCACCTCCCAACAAGGGAGGCTACGAGACAGAATGAAAGCTAGGGTGGAAGAGGATTACAATGAGGGGAGAAGTTTCAGAGGTCCTCAAGTGAGAGGAGAATTAATGGATGATAGAAGTACTAATTTTGCTGGTCCTAAACGTCTTGCAGAGCTGAAATGTGGGAAAAATGCTGAGGGTAAGTTGCAGCAAACCCTTGGAAAGCGCAAGCACTTGGAAGATAATCCATCATCTGATGCTGATCTCTCATTTGAAGGGCCAATGCCTCTTAGTGAGATTCTCAAGAGAAAGAGAGAGGGTGGAGCTGCAGCCTCTGGCAGTGGAATATCATCTGTTATTAAGGACAACAACAATCTGAAGGAAAGCAGGCAAAGCCTCATCAGCAATTCCAATAAAAAGGCAGATGCAGAGATGCAAAGTGGCATTTCCTCTGTATCAAAGGATGATAACAGTAGCCACATGCTAAAAAATAAAGAAGAATCCAAGCTTGCAACTGATGGTGCCATTGGAACAGAAGAAGAAAATATTGAAATTGCTCATGGACAGTCTTCTCAACTTCCAAATCCAAGTGAGATTGAGACTGAAGATGGGATGATTGCTGATGATGGAATGGAAGATCACGAGTACGAAGGTGATGATCAGAGGGATGAAAATTATGAATATGAGCAGGTTGATGAAGGAGAGTACAATTACGAAGAGGGTGAAAATATAGATGGTGAAGAGGAATATGAAGATGAAGAAGATGGAGAAGACTTTGCCAAGAAAATTGGGGCAGTGATCTCATGAAGGATGATAGATAGTTAAGGAGCACTAATTGTGTTTTTTGACGACCTTGCAAGATCATTTACATCAGTAGTGGATTCTTCATGAGCAAGGGGTAGTTGCTATGGATTTATTTTTCCTTGTAGAAGTAAAAGTAGAGATATCAAGTTCGTTTCTTGTATTAATTGAAAGAAACTCTTTTTATTGTATCTAAAACTGATTGAATGAGAATTTTGCTTGTGCTTCGGGCATTTTACTTTGCTTGCAAAGCCATAACTTGGCACCAGTACTTGTCTCGTACCTTGGTTCCTTACCGATTCTTTATTTTATTTTTCTGCTTGGATCTGGTAGCGCAGCATGCTTATACAACCACGTCGCTTGCTAGATAATAAAATTATACTTTCATGTCGCCAAAAATTTTGAATTTATTTTATTGGTAATTAATATATTTTTATTTTGATGTTTTTAAATTATTTTAATATATTGATATCAAATTTTTTTTTTAAAAATATATTATTTTAATATATTTCAAAATAAAAAATACTTTAAAAAACAATCACGAATAAATTTTCAAATATATTTATATTCTCCTGCATTTTGTTGCTTTTGAGTTGTGGTAAAAATATTTAGTTTAAAATTAATTTTTTTAGTGTTTTTGAATAATATTAATATGTTAATATTAAAAAAATAAAAATAAAAAATTATTTTAATATATTTCAAAACTAAAATTTTTTTTAAAGATAATTTTACTCGTAGCTTCCACAGTGCTGTTTTCTCAGTAGAATCAGTAAGGTGCATCTTCTTTATATTGAAGAAGTTAGCCAGTAATGCAACTATTGCAAATAAGGCAATTAAAATACGATTTAAGAAACAATGATTGGCTGAATTACTTGTCTTAGTTTTTTTCTTCTCAATAAAATTGCAATTTGTACCCAACAAGAGTGTTAATAAGCCATAACCGGACATGGTTACTGTCTTTGCTCCTGGATATGCTATACTTTTGATGGACGTTTCTTTCTTTTTCCTCTTTCTTTTAAATCATGTACCTGTTATTCTCATAAATAAAATTTACAATTATAATTTTAAAAAAAAGTTAGTTTTTTTTAGTCATGCAATCACCTCGGTTGCATTTGTATGCTTAGTCACTTTTTTGTCTACAATATTTTTTTTTTCATATATATATATATATATATATATATATCTTTTTTATATCACCAGAGGCTAAATCCATAATCTATCTTATAAGATTTCCTCAATCTGTAAATATAATTTGATTGTGATTAATTGAGTCAATGATAAGATAAAGCCAATTGAGTCTCAAGTCTTAACCAGATTTTGAAAGAATATTGATGTTATGAGTATTTTGCTAGTGATTAAAGAAATTTCATACATATATATAAATGATTAAAGAGATTTCATACATATATATATGATTAAAGAAATTTCATCATTGTATAAATGTGTGTATATGGATTTATCTTTGAATAAAATAACATTTTACAAAGACATACGGATAATGAAACGATTATTTTTATTTTCTGTAAAAATAAAAAATGATTAAGAAGATAGTTTCACGTATACGCTCTCCTTGACAAAGACTTTCATGATCTAGCTAATTGATCTAGTTGGCATTATGTGATTGCAATTGAATAATTCAGTTGACTCAATTTAATAATATAGAGACCAAATTGATAGATTGAGAGTAATAGGTAAAACTATGAATATTAGACTATACAACATGCGACACACACTACAAAAAAATAGCAAAAAACTAACTGCCGCAAGAACTAACTAATTTTTCTCTAATAAACGTTGCTTCAATTAACAGTGAAAATATTCATAATTTATAGTCCGTGAATGAGTTTTTTTAGTTTTTTTAAATGTGAGTCACTGTTTTATAAAATTACATTCATGATGACTCTCAAATAAAGATTTCAAAAAAAAAGGAGGAAAGAAACACGTATGAATTTGAATACTATATTATTCATTTATTCTTGTTAGCAAGATATGGTTGACAAGTCCTCACTCCTCTACATTACGGGGATACGGCTCCTAAGTAAAATGGTTAGGGGCATGCTTATAACGCCTCGCAACGAAGACACACCCATATATGCGGCTGAACACCATCCACACTGCCATAACCCCAAGCTAAACACAAGCAAATTTACCATCAAACTTCTCTTGTTGATGCGGATGAAGTATTGACTAAACGGATGTTATTATTATTATTTATTATTATTATTTTTAAAATGAAAACGCATATGGTGAACGACCATAAATGAATAGCGCCTGGAGATGGCATTCATGGATAACCGGGAGCCCCAGGACCATAATTTTCTGCTATTCAGGCCCTGGTTAGGAGACTTCAGAAACCCGCGAAGGATGACGTCAAGCTATGGAGGCCTACAGGCACAGACATGCGCATGCGCACATAATTTATATAATTCATATCAGGACTGATACAATCAGGATCTCAAATACAGTCCACGAACAATCCTTAATCTTGTGAAAAAAAAGCACACGCACGGTACTGCCGAGGCCCAGGCAGGAAATCCAGTGGGCAAATATTCCATATGCATAAAGTGCTGTCCTGTTTGATTCTTGGTCTTGACATTTTCATTGACTGAAAAACAAAAAAACAGATATCAAGTTACAGTCTACTTCCAGAGCTTCCGCAATGACATGTTCTTCTCTGTCTCCTTCTTCATGACCTTTGCTACTGCCATCTCAAAATCTTCTTGTGTAACATGGACCCTCCTCTCTCTTAGAGCAAACATTCCAGCCTCTGTGCACACCGCCTGTGAAACATAACAAAATGCAAGTAACCATCGCAGTCACTATTTAGTCAAAGCCACTTGTGCATCTGTGCGGAGACCTTTTTCTGCTTATCATGATACACACAACAAAACAATTTCCCCCCACCTTTTTTCACCAAGGACGTTCACATTCAAAGAAAAACTACCTGATACATTAGTCATAGGTAGCAGGAGAAGGAAAAAAAAAAGAAAACTGTATGAATCACAAGATCAAGTTAAACAGCTTTTGATTGATCTACCGTTACCCCCTTTCTTATCTTTGCTTATTTTATTTTATTTCATTTATTAAAATAAAATCAAGCTACCCCCTTTCTTATCGTTGTTAATTTAATTTTATTTCATTTATTGAGATAAAATCAAGCTTAGATCCACACCATCTCTTTCCAAATATTAATGAATTGCTCTTGGAGATCTATAATTTTCCAATCACTTAAGATCTGTGAACACTAAAAGCAAGAGGTATAAAATATACTGATACAGTGAGAATAATACCTTGAGCTCTGCACCAGAGGCACCATTCATCTTCCCAGCTATCTTCTTCAAATCAATCCCACGCATTAAATTCATCCTCCTTGAATGGATTTTCAAGATATCACAACGTGACTGCATATTTATTACTCTGAACATCACTCTTTACGAAACAGCACAAGGAAACAAAATAGTTAAACAAGTGAAAATGTTACTTACGTCTTCGTTGGGATTTGGAAATTCAATCTTCCTGTCAATTCGTCCTGGCCGAAGGAGAGCTTGATCCAGAATGTCAATCCGATTTGTAGCCATCAAAACCTGTTAAAAAGTTGGTCAGAAAAGGTACTGAGTAACATGAATAACTGTGTCAATACAATGCATAGTTTCCCCCTGTTTGTTCCATTGTCTTCTGAGGGTACTTCAGTACCTTTATCTTGTTTGATGCTTCAAATCCATCCAGCTGATTTAGAAGCTCCAGCATAGTTCGCTGCACCTCACTGTCACCATTGCCACTCCCAGATTCCATTCGAGCAGATCCGATACTGTCAATTTCATCCATGAAAATGATTGATGGAGCATGCTCTCTGTGATGAACCCATAAAATCAGAAACCATACCAGATATAGGATGTGAAAGACAAAGCAGAGTATATAACCAAACATCGGTGCAGCAGAGCATAAGGCTACAAAAGAAGAGGCAAATGATGATCATTGATGTATATTAGGCTACTACTACGCATTTGAAATGTAAAAGATTAGAGCATATGAGATGAACTCTATAAGAAAAATTATTAAATTTTTTCTTTCTAATGGATCACAGTTTTCAAACCAGAAAGGTTGCTTTATTTCTCCCAATCAGCAACTTTCTAAAATGGAAGCTTAAGGTGTGTTGTCTAGCATGCCAAAATTGTAGTTTAACAATCCTACAAACATAATTAATCTGGCGACATAGCCCCCTTTTTCCTGATTATGGTTTATTTATTAGAAAAGCAAGCCCTATTGCATACTGTCACAGCAATTGAAACAGGGGGCATGGATTTAATCAAGAAAAAGACCTTAAGAAACTAAGATTCAACTAAGAGTGAGGCAGTCAAGTAAAAATAAAGACAGACCTTGCCATAACAAAGAGCTCTCTGACCATTCTAGAGCCTTCTCCAATGTATTTCTGAACTAATTCAGAACCAGAAACCCTGATGAAAGTACAGTCAGTGTGATGAGCCACTGCCCTAGCCAGTAGAGTTTTTCCAGTGCCAGGAGGCCCATAGAGGAGGACACCCTAAGAGAGACAGAGCGTTGGTCCAAAATCCAAATGCACCAAAGTATGAATAACAGATGGAAAAAGCTTGATGTTACATAATACCTTTGGTTGAGCAATTCCAAGACTCTCAAACAATTCAGGGTGTTTAATTGGAAGTTCAATGACCTACCAAGGAGTCAAGACAAAGTACCAGGAAACAATGAGAAAATCAACAGCATAACATTACAGTCATATTCATGGATCAAGTGAATCCTCAGGCACAGCCAAAAACAAAAGAATATACAAACCTCCTTTATCTCTTTAATTTGTTGGTCAAGACCACCTATCATGTCATAGGTAGAATCTGGAACTTTTTCAACCTTCATGAGGTTGACCAGAGGATCCACTTTGCTAGGCAAGATCAAGTGAAGAACATAGCTGTCGTTGCGAAGGGCAACCCTTGTTGATGGAGTGATCTTTGTGATATCAATACTTTTATCAATATCAACAACATACTTCCCCTCTGGATGAACCTGGATGAAGGCACTTATTCTTATCAATAACACATCAATATTTCAAGGCCGTTAAACATATTGAGCACATCAATATTTCAACTAGCATTGAACCAAGAAAAAGAAAACACTGTACCTTAACCAACACCTTGTTCTTCCCCATTACTTTGACAACTTCACCAACATATGACCCAGGTTCTTGAAGTAGCTGCAACTCTTCTCTAAGCATCCTCACTGATCATGTCAAACGGGAAATAAAACGTCATATATATCCCAAGGGCAGGTTTGGTATTAGGCATTCCAAATAAAGGACCTAAGATTATGAATTTATAAAAAAGATGATTGTATCCTGTTGGCCTTTTCCTCTCCCCAAAATAGTGGTTTTCAATTATGATTATTGAAAAAGAATAAAAATAATTAAACCCTAGCTAGCTAATAAGATCTGATCTATCTATCTATCTATCTATAAAAGAATTGCAAAAATTGACAAACCTAAATCGAATTAAACACACCTCTGGAATTAATGTCATTGCGTTGAGCTTCTAGGCGATTGAGATTGTGGGTTTTTTGACGGACATGTAGCAGAAGCTCATGGATGTGTTGGATGTAATACTGCTTTAATCCCTCTCCTTGCTTCGCCGCCCCCGTTTTCGCCAAGCAGCTCTCCTCCGCCGTCATCGTCATTGTTGATTCTGTTTGCTGCTGCTGCTGCTGCCTCCTCTCCACTGCTACTGTTGCCATCGCGATTGATGGGGTTCGGTCTGGTTTAAAGGTTTGTTTTCCCTTTCCTTTTCTGATGATTCATATTTATAGAAAGTCAGTAGTCCGTACCAGGCCAGGCAGTCCAATCTCATGGTTTTTTGGGCCGAAGTCGGTTAATCCCTTAATCAATCGCTGATCCATCGGGCCCATACCCCATCCCAAGTTTGGTAGTATTGTGGCCCATCCTATTTATTTTTGCCAACCAAATTTCATTTCAATAAAATTCTTCTTCCCCCACCAGGGACTGGATTGCAAAGTTTTATCTCTTTTCCCATAGAGTTTAATTTCATTATGAGATGGTGTTATAATCCTTACTTGTCGGTAAAAAAGGACTATTTTATATTAAATTTATATCTAAAAAATCAAGATATCGATAAAATATGAAAATATTATAATAATATTTTGGACAATGATGGAAAAAGAGTTGAAAAAACATTAAATATATTTTTCTAAACTTAGTCTGAAGATACTAGCATGAAAAACGAGAAAATCAATCCTTTAACTGAAGAAACTTTGCATTGAAATAATAAATCATAATTTATATTTATTAAAATAATTTTTTTTTTAAAAATTTATTCTTGACAACCTACATTAAAGGATAAAAGTTTGTATTTATTCTTTTACAATAAAGAAACATCAAGTCTAAAAAAGAAAAAAAAATAGAAGAAAAAATTGAAGGTGCAATTCTAATCCATGACGGATAATGAGAGTAAATCAAAGCTCTACCTGTTATAAATATATGTATATATAGAGAGAAAGAAACACAATTAAGAGTTGAGATTAATTAAGAAGCAGATTGATCGTCATGGGCAATAGCATTAGCCAGATGAGAACATCGTCGTCGTCCTCACGAAAATCCATAAATATTAATCGCCAGCAGATTCCGGACGACGTGATGCTTGATATCCTTTCAAGACTCCCCGCTAAATCCGTTGTACGATGCAGGTGTGTATCCAGGACCTGGTACTCCTTTACTCACGATCCTTTCTTTGCTAGCTTGCATCACGCTCGTTCTTTAACAAGGGATAATGGCAGTGCTCTCCTTCTTTCCTACCCTGATCCCTCATCCTCATCAACATCTTTCTCTTTTTTCGAACGCAAACAAGGGTTTCGCAACCTTCAAATCTCCAATGTCGACCAACAATGTACTCACCTTTCTGAAATCATTAGAGGCATTCTCTGCATACATGATCGCAGAAGCCATCGTGTTGACATGTGTAATATCACCACTCAAGAGACTATAACCCTTCCACGGAGTACAAATATACCAATTAGGTCGGGTGCTGGTGTTGATTTCGATATTGTTTATGAACCTCGATATTCTTTCGGTTTCAATTCCTCTACAAGGGATTACAAAGTTCTTAATATTTGTAGCATCACTGGATACAAATTGCAAGTCAATCCTAACAATGGGTTGTCCACTCGGGAAGTTAGCCAGAGAACCGTGGAGTTCGAGATTTTCACTATAGGCTGCGGCAGGGGCGCAGGTTCATGGAGAAAAATTGATCCTGGCTACCCTTATGATCAAGAACTTCATGGTCTATCAAGTGAAAGTGTCTGCGCTGATGGAGTTATACATTGGAGACATAGAGTTTTTGACCAGGAAATTTTGCTCGCATTCGACCTTAAACAGGAGAAGTTCCAAATCATCCAAGTCCCAAAAGAAGCATTAGAATTCCATCTCATGAAACAAGTCAAAGGATGTCTAGTGCTAATGGGTCATGTAATTAGTGGTTATAATCGAAATAAAATTGCTCTGTGGATACTAGAGGATCGACTTAACCAAATCTGGATGAAGGAGAACGTTGTTTTCCCCTCACATAGCCCATGTCTGTGGCCTGTCGGCAGTTTCAAGACGGGACTGATTTTGCTTGCGCAACATGGATACGCAGATCCGGCTGCATGGGCGGCATTCTATTGTGACCTTGAGACAAAGAATTTATGCATGATTCAAGTCCCCGAGCTGAAGTCAGTTAAACTTCCTTGCGGCGAAGCTGGAAAACCTTCTGATGTTGTACTTATAGAGCACACTGAGAATCTTTTGTCGCTAACAAGTAATGTGTACTCAAGCATGCAAGAAGAAAAGGTTAAGCAATTTGCAGGATTTTTCTTTTGAACCACGCTTTGCTTGAGAGTTTTGATGTAAGATTCATTCTGTGCTTCACCCGAGTTAATTTCTTCAACATTTATTTCCCTTTCTAGATCATATAATGGATGTTTTATTCTTTTCATTTCCTTTCATACTCTTATTGTGCCATTGAAAGAGTCTTATCTACCACAGCATATTAAAAAACCAATAAATTACTACCGCGATTTACTGCAACAATCAACAATAACAGTTGGATGCATTGCGTTATACCAATATCAAACTGTTTTGGCTCACATAGAAATGCCCATGAATTTTTTTTTGATGTTTCTTCTGGTTGCTTCAAGCTCGGAAAGGGATAAATACGCTCATTTTGGACAATTTGACTGGTTCTGCATCAGCTAATTGACTCTGAGGATGGCACCTAAGCTAGTTTTGTCATGTCAAATACATCAGAAAATGTGCTGAAGGCTGTATAGATGTGAATCAACACTGCTCTAGTCAACCACCATAACCAGATAAAGAAAATCTGACACCGTAAATTTTGCAGCTCAGACCGAACTAAAAAGCCATTGAACGGACAATTCTGAATGCTACCAACTTGTTTGAATAAGCTTTTCTTCAAATTTATTTCTCCTCACTTTAAGAAAAAGAAAGAGAAGGAAAAAAATTGCATTGCCAGCTGTTTCTAAAAAGGCAGTGATGTTTGAAAGCCGCCACTGATCATGAGATCCTAAATTATTGTCAGCCAGAACTCCCGCAGCATCCACTTCAGCTGCCGTGCATTGCAACCTTTTCCCTTACCTAATGGGTAAAAGATGGTAAGATAAACTACAAAAAAATTTAAGCAGAAGTCAGTAAACCAGAGGCACTAGAGCATTCTCATTACATACATTCACAAGTATGATGGCACGTGTGTGTTAAAAAATTAATTGGTAAGGACAACGATGTGCTTAAAATCGATTTAAGCTAGTTTTGGGTTCTGAATTTTGAACAAAGATATCTTAAAACTCCTATATAAAACTGGAGCTACGAATGAATCGATGCCTGCATGAATCAACAGAGCTGCCACCACCAAGCCATGAAAAAATACAAAAATACCAAGCTATTTGACTCAACTAATCAGATTGTATGTTTGTTTTCTAGAAGTCATTAATTTGAGCTCACAAACCTCAGCATCATTGTAGGCTTACATCGTTGTTAATTTCAAGACTCATGAGATTTGTCGAGGTACGTACAAGCTGGTCCGGACACTCACATTAATAATAATAAAAAAAAAATACCGAAACATCTGAAGACAGCCAGACGAGGCCATGTATCATTATAACTCTTAATAGGGTAAAATTACAGACAGCAGGCATGAGAACACAGTGTGGAGATATAAAGCCGCAATGAGTTTCTGTGCCTTACCTTTGCACATAGTATATGTGCTGCAATTCTCTTCCATCTCAACACCCTGTACCCTGCATTCATCACCTCAACAATCAACATTTTCCAACCAAACCCTTGAAATAACCTCCAACCATTAATTATTGCCAGACTTTTTATCATGAAGAAGCTATAATTTATCATCAGTATTGAAAATATTTGAAGAAGCACTAGTTATCATAATCTATAGCACAAATAAAAAGCTGACACTATTTTTGAAGGAATCAGCTTGGGATACGCACCTCTTTGGTGAGCAACTTGATCATATGAAGACATGCTACATTTTCAGACAAAAAGATTTTGGACAGAGAACTCTAGAACTTAATTTAAAGTCAGTTCCTTTTGAAGTAGCTATTGAGGGAAATGATTATTTTCTTATCCTGAAGTGGCCGTTGCGGGATAGAATAGTGTTCGTAGCCTGTTTATGGTGCTAAATCTGAGGGTTTTAGAGTTCTTTAGCTGTTTAGTAGATATCTTTAGGCATATTTGTCAGTAGAAGGATCTAATTGAGAATTCCTTGAAAAGTGGGGACTCGATTGTTAGAAAGCATATGTCAGGGATTCACTTAAGAAAAAAATTACAAAATTTGAGGTCATCCAGAGTCCAACAAAACCTAGCGGTTTGGAAGCAGGTGCGGAGATCGGAGAGAGGCTTGGACACTTTGTTTTCTCGCAGTCTCACTCTCTCTCAGGTATGTCTATCTCTCTCAGTCTGTATAGCCGTTAAAAAACTTCCTCTTCTCCAAACCAAAATAAAAGAAAAGAAAAGGAAAGATTGTCTCCTGCGTGCTCTCCCGCTAATTATCCCTCTAGTCTCTAACTCAAATAGCTTCTTCAATTCAGTGGTAACATTAATGGGGAGTAGGGTTCCAGTGCAGCACTGCAACCTGAGATCAGCTGGATCCTTCATTGCCACCAACTCTCTCCATGATCTCAACACCGTCGATTCTCGTCCATCTAACATCGATTCCATGTCCGCAGACGCCGATCATACCTTGAACGCAGACGATGATTCCGATGCTGTTGTAAGTCAACACCGCTCTCACTCTCTTTTTGTTTTATCTCTTCTCATCGATCCATACTCTCATTATTATTTCTAAATAGAGTCATTTTTTCTTTGTTTATGAAGAGAGAGAGAGAGAAGCTAAACTTATGTGATGAATAATGAATTCCACGTAATTTTGGTCTTTCCAGGACTGCATTCATGATTCCTATAGCAATTCCTTACCACTTCACAGTGTAGGAGTCGAAGAAGATCACACTAGCCTTGAGAATACTGGGTCTTCTGGAGGTGCATACGATATATTGACATTTGATGGTAAGTGCATTTCTGAATTAAACCATTCACACTTCATTTTCAAGTATTCTTGTTTACAATTGGATTTCATTTCCAAGCAGATGTTTCACCTATCGAATCTGCAAGAGCAAGATTTTTGCAAATAATTGTGGATCACTTTATTAGTGATCATGTGATTGAAGTGGCTGATAATGAGTCAGAGTATGCTGCTCACCCGGGACAGGATAAACTAACTAAGAGGAAATCTGGAGATGTGCAATATGAAGGTGATCCGAGGTTCGCTTTGCCGTTGATGTATGTTGCTAATATGTATGAAACTCTAGTGAATGATGTGAATATGAGATTGGCTTCTTTGAATGGTGTTCGTGATAAGACCATTGGAGTAGCCCTTGAAGCAGCTGGTGGTTTGTATAGAAGAATGGCCAAGAAATTTCCCAAAAAAGGTATTAAAACGTTCTTCTTCTTCACGAGCCTTTTTAGTTGACCAACTGAACTGTTTTATCTGTGAATTACCATAAAACGAATTGATCTGATTCTTTTTGAAAGTATATGGAATAGGGATAAGGAAATTCCAAGTAGAAGTTAATGGTTTCTGATTATTCTATTTGCTGAAGGTTCTTGTATATTTAAAAGAAGAGAATTGGCAACTTCTCTTGAAACAAGGACCAGATTTCCAGAATTAGTAATACAAGAAGAGAAGAGAGTTCGCTTCGTGGTGGTCAATGGTTTGGATATAGTCGAGAAACCAAGTAGCATGCCTATTGTAGATGCTGAGTGGTAAGTTGGACTATTTAACTGCTCATAGATTTCAATCTCATGGCTACTTTGCTGCACTATTTTCATTCTTTGATTCCTATTCTTTGCCAGTACTATGAGGTGATTTTCCATAGTTATTGCATGATATCTGAATTTGATAGAGAATGAAGTGCAACAATGGGAATTATTATTTATTTATTTAGAAATTATAATATTGTATGACTATTCTAGATTATTATTATTTAGGAATATTAGATTTTATTATGCAGTAGTTAAATTAGAATTTTAGTTTTTTTATTCAATTAAGACTTGTTAGGTTTTTCTATTTTATTTGGTTTGGTGCATATAATTAAGCACCTGAAATTGTTGAATCATATAAAATAAATGGAGCTTTTTCTTTCAATTGTGTGTCTCTCTTGTATTTCTTCTCCAAGATTGAGGGTGTCTCTTTTGGTTTGGTCCCCTCAAGATCGAGTGTCTCTCTTTTGTTGGTGATTTTGGTTTTGATTCCTTCATCAATTCTCGTGTTTTGTTGATTTTCTTCATTTTCTGTAATTCTGAATCACTCCTACATATCCTTGTTATGTGGATCAAGAGTTGAGTTCAAGCCAAATGGACATTGATTTAGATGCACAATGGAAGGCCAATTATTGTATCTTCAAACAAATCAACATTTTTATCTTGGGGAATGTAAGGGTTTAGGGCCACAAGGAGAGGCTATATCGGAAATTTGATTCAAAGTGTGCTCTGAAAAAGCCTGAATGTATTGGAAAGATAACACTTTGATAGAGAAGCTAAAAATGGTTCCCACAGCTTCGTTACACAGACATTGCTTCCACTAAGCAAAGAGCTTCATTTAAGATACAAATATCAATTTGATATTTATGTCCTGAAATAAAAGGAGATTCTATGAAAAGATCATACTTTACTTATTTGGAGAAAGAAATGAAAGTGATTATTTATCTTCTAGCGTTGTGGAACCATCAAGTATAATTTCATACTTAATGTACGAGCTGTCTTATATAGAATTGAATGTTGAAATTATCTGTCTAAAACTAGCAGAATTACCAAGTTGGAATTATAGGGGGTTTAGCTATCATTATGCAGAAACCGCTGACAGGAACCTTTATTGGGAAACTCGAATAAAGAAATTTGCTGCCAGGTCAGAAACCAATTTTATGTAATCCCCCAATTTCTCTGAGGCCTTCTTGAGAGAACATTTTTTGTTGCATGATTGATATCATCCAGATTGAAGAACAGATCCATAATGCAAGAACATATTAAATTATCATGTGTCTTTTGATTTTAATTGCTTACCGGAATATATGGATCACCAGTGATCCATCTTACAAATGGTTCCATTTAGGATCAAGGAACCTGTTAAACTGAGTGAAGTTCACCAGGAGACTATATAGGTTGCTGTATTCAGTATTAAAAGTTCAAGGGGTAAATGAAATTCCTTGAACAGTTTTTTATTTGTTTTGAAAAATGAACGACAAATTTAGGATGGCGATGAAGCTTGCAGCATGTTTGGCTCTCTGACTATGATGCTCATATGACAGGTTTAGACGACTGACAGGTCGGAGTGAAGTTGCCGTCTCTGCTCAAGATTATAAATTCTACTCCCCGAGGCACAAGTTTAGGCGTGTTTTGTCTAATATTCCTGGTTTGGCTGTAAGTTTGAGTCCCTGCTATGCTAGCAAGATTTGATCTACCCTATTTTAAGATGTGGATCTAGCTTGGAGCTCGTTTGATGGCATAATAATTTGATAAAGGAATAAGGAACCTTTTTTTTCCTTTTTTCTTCTTTTTTTTAAAAAGGCATTGCTTAAACGATGTCAATTCTAAAGTTCCATCATCTTCCTATTATGATGGTTGACATAATTTGGTTTGCCGCATTACATATGAAAAATTTATTCACTGGATCGTGTGAGCACATAATGGCAGATTTATTTAACTGTATACATAATCACTTCCTTTATCCTATATTTGAAGGTGAATGTCACAATCGTATATTTATATTTTCAGACACTTCCTACAGAAGATAATTCTTCAACAATGACTACTGCACAAGGATTCCGATCTGTAAGTGATGAGTTAGCTCCTTTTTTGCAATTACCGTGAGTTGTCTTCTATGCAGGGTTGTAATTGTTTTGGTTGTCTATCAGGTAAATGTATATGTACACAGGCCGTAATCAGGAGTCCGAAAGTAATCAGCTATGACATAACACATTTCAAAAATCTTTTATTGTTTTCTTTTTCTTTTTTAACCGTTCTTGGAAAGTACTACCATGAGTATGTTTATTCTTTGTTGGTGTTTGACTTCCTCTAGACAATGAAGAAGTCAAAATCAGGATACTATCTACTATCTAGGATTGGTAGGAGGTCTTCAAAATCCTAACAATAGCATTCTGTAGTTAATTTAGAATAACTTCTCTGTGCAGGTATAAATAACTAATCCATTACAGATTTTTGTCACAAAGTATGAAAGGAAAAAAAAGAAAAGATGCATGTCTTCTCTACCCATCCATTAAATACATTAAGTCCTTTAAAGCTTAGATAGGAGGTAACAAGAAGGTTCCTTACATGTGCTAACCAAGAGGATACTTGTGATGGTTACTTAAAGCTCTGCTTAGATAGGAGGTAACAAGGAGGTTCCTTACATGTGCTAACCAAGAGGATACTTGTGATGGTTACTTAAAGCTGCTAACTAGCCAAAGAGATTTTTTTGTGGGGAAAATACTTTAGAAAAAACCATTGTACTCTAAGCAACTAGAATTCATCATTACACAGCCCCTCATTTGATAGTAGGTTATTGCTATCTCCCAAATTCTACTTCGAATCTCATTGTGCTGTCTTAATTTACAACTGAACCACATGATTGAAGCTTCCTTTGACTCTGTTCTTAATTTACAACTGATCCACGTGCTTGAGGCTTCCTTTGACTCTCTGTGTTGAGCATGATACCTGGCAACGTTACATTTTTGCATCACAATCTATTGCCAGAATCATTATGCTGATGGTATTGTTTGCCAGAATTAACTTTTGCTTCTTAATGCATTTAATGCTTTGTTATAAGAGTTTTATGGCGGGCCAGCAACGAGGCTGTTACAGGCATGGAAGAATTCTTTCTTTCAGTTTTAGTTTCTCTAACATTCACAAGGAGGGAAGATGCAATAAAAAATGTCACCCCCTTATCTGACACGTCTCACTTTCATATTCTTTGTTTGCCATTCTGCTAACATATAAGATTCCTTGTATGAACTGCACTTGTAAATAAACTATATTGTGGGAATTTATGTGCGCATATTTTCTTGCCTTTTGATTTTTGCAGCCACAAAACGAGCAGCAGACTCCTTCGAAGCATCATGTGCAACTGTTGTCACATCAACCTCAGTTTCACCCAATAAACCAGAACCATCATCAAGAAGTTCACCAAAGTCAACATGCAACCCAATTTTCTCAAAATCATCAATGTGGGCCACCTTCACACATGCCTGAAATTGCTCATGCTACCCAGTCTCCAACCATTCCTCAGCACATGGTCTACTTGCAGCCCCTCACAGGAGGCCATGTTGGAGGGCGCTTGCATTCAATGGTGAGGTTTCTTTGCTAGGACTTCCTCTTCTATTTCAATTAACGATATAGTAAATACAAGTTTGAGAAAATGCCATGCCAAGTCCTTATTTTAATTAAAAATAGCCTATTATTGCTGACATGTGTTCCTACGTTATTGACAGTCCTTTTTTAATTATAGTCGTACAGATAGGGTTCCTAACACTCTGGAATAGTTCTATCCTTCATTAGTTTTGCATGAAGTGGCTCTTGATGCCGTCAATCTATAACACTCCTGTTACCAAGTACAACTATTTTTTCTGTTGCACTAGACAATGCTCCTACGTCATACCTAAATAAAATAATCTCAGCTCTCCAGTTTGCTGACTGTTCTTCCCTGATGAATTAAACATCGCTAACAGTCTAATTTAATCATGTCAATGAGTATGCATTCTCAAGCATGGAATGCCACCGGGAAAGGTGAAATTCTATTTCTGCATTTTGCTTGATAATGTTGAAGATTTCACTTGTACATCAGTCCTAAAACCAGTGCAAGATTTCTTTATGACGATGTGATATTCCTGGTATCATTGGTGTAGCTTGGGGTTCTAAATGCTTGCAGGACGAGTTTCTAGGAAGAAAATAACGGTTCCGTCACAACATTTAGGACTAAAAGGGATACCCTTAACAAAGTGTCAACCATTTTGTCACCATATAAATTTATAACGAAAATTGTTGCATGATGAGATGCGTTTTTAGATTCTGGTTCTCAATGCTGACAAATTCAATTTATTTTTTTCTCAATGCATTTTGTCACCATTCTGGTTCTTGGTGCAATATCTAGTTATATGATTGGTTTTTGTTTTTACAAGTAAATCCATGTATAATTTGGTAAGAATATGCTATTGCACCAAGCAATCATAGTGTCGGTCTTTCCTTCTTCTCCTTCCTAATCTTATTCCTTGGTGGTTATAGCATGTACAGCGTAGTCAGCATCCTGAAATGTACATATTCTCTCGTGAACGCATGTTGTAGGAATTGCAACCTGCCACAATTTATAGTAAATAAGATTGGTGCTTCATCTTTATGAGTATAATCCGTTCATTCATTCTGTATATCTTTTCCCTTTTCATTTGCTTGTCAATCTCTTCCTCGCTTGGAAGTTGGAACCCCTCGTTCCCATGGAATGAATCCATGCAAAGGCAAGATCTGATGATCCAAATTCTTCTGTACAAACCCAGACAAAGCTGCCTGGTACCTCTGATGAAAATTGTTCTTGAGGCACTTACTGTTATTATTTAGTGGGGATAAGATATTAAATCATTTTTATTTTTTTTAATATTTCCATCTCTTTTTCTTTGTGCATTATGCCATCTAAATAGTTGAAAATGCGTTTAAGTTTTACGTAGAAGTTAGAACATGACAGTAGTGTGTTTACTAACCTTTCACAAACTGCAGCCTACGAGTCCTCCGAAGTATTGTGATGAATGTGGAGCTCCATATCTAAGAGAAACCTCCAAGTTCTGTTCCGAATGTGGTACAAAGAGGCTAGGAACATGAAACTATGGTAAAAAATTTCTTTTTTCTGATCCTATGATATACTCATCTCCGCCATTGTAAAATTGTAGGTGCTTGATATGAGTTGACTGTTAACTTTTTTTAAAATATCTAAACTTCCCTTTTTAAGTATTTTTTATTTTTTAGGAGGTGAGATTGAAAAATTGACTAGAAATGAAGGACATTTTAGAAGAAATAAAAAAAACAATTAAATTATCAAGGAAAATTAAGAGTAAGATTAAGTACAACCAACTATGAAAATACAAGGATTCGGTGCTGGGATCTTCGAAAAAATTAAAATAAAATTAACTAATTATTTCATAAAAAGCACAGAGATTAAGATAGGAAAATGATTTCTTTATGAATACATCATTCAGTTGTATGGTTGCTTAAGAGATAATCTCCAACAAAAAAACTAACACGCAAATAATAGAAGATTTACTGATTTATATTTTTATTTTCCATTTGATTTTGGGTTCATCGTTGTTTTCGTACATGTCACAATCTCATCAATGACCATTTAAAAATACGTTCATTTGTTGAATGTTCAAACTGAAACATTAGTTATAAGCAATTATACAGAAGTAAACCTAAAATTCAGATGAACCACAATGTACTGTGCTTTCTAGATGCTGGTTAGACCGTTATTTAGATATTTTTTTTCTTTTCCAAAAAATTGCAATATCTTACATATAAATTATAATTGCAGCCTTTTTCTAAACGTACTTGCAAAAATTTAAAAATAGTAAAATACCTCTTCATTTTTTTTTTATTATTATTACTTTTCAATTTTGAAAACGAAAGGTGAAAATTCATAACAAGTTTTCACAACATAAATAAATAAAACTCGTAACAAAATTTCCAAGTTCTTTAAAATAAGAAGAAAAAAAGTGACTTTCGAAATTGGTTTTTACTCAGCACCTTGTTATTGAAGAATCGGATCAAGCTTAGGACATCAAAAGATTTGAGTTTTTTTTTTTTTTTAAAAAAAATTGAATGGTGAGAAAAAATATTTTGAGAGCCAGCAAAGTTGAAATAAAAATTGAGAAAAATAGCTTTGAAAGTGCCACCAAGAATGGCGCGGCTATTTTGTTTTTCTATGTTTTTTTTCGGTGAGGTTGTGCCCCCAATGAAATGACTCAACAAGGTTGCGCCAGTGAAACCATGCCATATTTTTGTTTTTGCAAATTTATGCTTCAGGATTCATTGATTGTGAAGTTATTGCTGCAAAATGACTGAAAATTAATAGTGCATTTTTTTTTCAACTCGCGAGTTGTATATATTCTTATGACGATAATGCGTGAAACTATACTAGATTCTTAATTTATTTTTGGTTAGTGTAAATTTTTGTATTTTAAAAGTATTTAAAAAAATAGATTTTTTTTTATTTTTTTGCTTTAAATTAATATTTTTGAGTATTTTTAAATTTTTTTATATGTTGAAATTAAAAATAATTTTTTAAAAATAAAAAATATATTATTTTAATAATTTTTTTGAATGAAAAATATTTGGAAAGTGTTTGTTATAGTGGTTTAAAGTGTTTTTTTTAATTAATAATGAAATAAAATAATCTTATTTTAATATTATTCTTTTCAGATAAAAAAACAGATTATAACAGGGAAACAAATTGGGAGATTCCCTGCTGCGGCTTATGTATATGTAAGACCAGATCCAAGGTATTATTCGGTTGTTTGATTCTGACATCGAGTTCTAGGTGACGAGGTAAGGTTTTTAATTTTGTTAATACATAATTGATGCGGTGATTGGTGGAATAGAACTTCCTTCCTCCTGTCTCCTCTCAACTCTCAAGCACCTTCCCGCTCTCTCACCTACCACCACTCACCACCTAACTAAAAGGCTAAGAAAACCCTTTCCTCTCCTCTCCTCCGGGACTCAAGCCTTGAACCTTCAAAACCAAAAAGAAAAAAAAAAAAAAAAAAGCCACCATCCTCTCTCCAAACCAACCATGAACTCAACTCTAGCCGCATCTTTTATCCACCTCAAAACCCCTTCTTCCTTCAACTCACCTTCACTTCTCCATTCCACCACTCTCAAATTCCACAATTCCACCTCTACACCTTCTCTCAAAATACCAAAAGCCACCGCCGCCTCCTCAAATCACACCTCCAAAAGCCCGTTAACCCAAAAGCTGAAAACCCTCACCAAAACAGCAATTTTGATTGGCGTCGCAGCTTCCATTGCCGGCAAATTCCCTGTATTGCCTGCAAAAGCCGAAACCCCCGCAGCTCTCACTGAACAAAACCCGGCCCTTGAAGAAGAAGAAGAAGAAGAGGTAGATATAGAGAAACATAAAAACCAGAACCAAAGTGACCCATCAACGCCATTGCAAGCATTCATTGAATCTAATGCTGAAGCGATCGAGTCTCTGAAATCACTTTTACAACAAAAACTTGAAAATGGCCAAGACGAAGAGGCTTTAAAGATTATAAAGCTTTTCGTGTCTGCGCAACCGGAGGTAACTGAATGGAAGTTTTTAATGGCAAGATTGCTGAACGAATCGGGTCGAGCACAAGATGCTCGCAATGTGTTTGAAGAAATTCTTGTCGCAAATCCTTTGTCTTTTGAGGCTTTGTTCGAGAATGCACTACTAATGGACCGCTGTGGAGAAGGAGAGGCGGTTATTAGAAGGTTACAAGAGGCTACAGATATTGCAGAAGAGGAGAATAAAGTGAAAGAAGCGAGGGACGTGAGGCTGATTATGGCACAGATACAGTTCCTGCAAAAGAATGTGGAGGAGGCGCTTAAGAGTTATCAAGAGTTGTCAAAAGAGGATCCTAAAGATTTCAGGCCTTATTTTTGTAGAGGGATGATATATAGTTTACTTGATAGAAATGAGGAGGCAAAAGATCAGTTTGCCAAGTATCGTGAACTTTCGCCAAAGAAGTTTGAGGTGGAGTGGTATTTGAGGACCTCATTATCAAGGATGAAGCTTTTTGGGTCAAATGAGAAGAACTGAGTTTTGGTTTTTGAAGTTTTGAGATAATAATGATTTGGAGAATTCAGCTACTGTCCAGATAGAGAAGGAAGAAATTGGATTTTTGGGTAATAATCCTCCATCTCATTTTGTTTAGGATTGATCTGGAAACGTGGCTGAAGTTTCACCAAGGATAATTAAAAGGAACAATGAAAAAAGAACTGAGTTTTATAGAGCTGTAACACTTGCATTGTTACCACAGCAGTGGTTTTGATCATTCCTTTTGAGGATTGTCTCCATGTTAATGGTAAAACTATTGGCTTCACTTGCAAAACATGATATCCTGTTGGCCTGCATTTCTTGTGTTTGGAATATTGGTATTAAAATATTCTTCAAATCAATCTTGAAATGTGGAAATAATTTACGATTAAGTTAGATAATATATTTGCTGCACAGATTTTCATGATTTCCTTAAATGAATTATCGATCTCCCATGACTTGGAAGTTGCATTCTTGTAGTATTAGATATAATCCAACTTCCATGATGTGCATTTAACGAAGAGATTTGTCTCCACAGTTCAATTTTTTTTTTTTGAAGGAACACTTTCTAAAGCTCTGTGAGTGGTACTTAAAGTTCTAATTCAGAGCAAATACCATTTTAGCAATAGAGAGGGGACCTTAGGAATGAAGTTTCTCCACAGTTTATTATGTTTGCATAGTGAATGTTATTCCTCTTTGCAGTATTGTACTGTCTGTGATGTCTAAATTTTGTTTACTATGAAAATTGAAGGGTTGCTGAGTGTGACATGAATTGTGGATTCTTATGTCTTGGTTGCTTTGCTATTGAAATTTGTTTAGTTTGCACGTGGCTTATATAGATTATTCATTCGTGTGTACTTATTCCTGCTAGCATTACACAAGAACTATGCAGTGGACGCGTCATTACTTTGGGAAAAAATTGGCCAAAGGCCCTCCTGTTGGTTCTTTACATTGACAAGGCCACGGGTGTACTTATATAGACTTGTGGCTTCCTTGAGTTGAGTTTATAGATGAACTATGCCTTTAAGCTCATGTAAGGCTATAAGCTGAACTGTCAGGCATCCATTGAGTCAATCCACTATCTAATCCGGTCAAAATCTATTAGGCTTGTCTAATCCAGCATAGAAAACCAATTAATGATTAGCAGGAAAAACCAGTTAACGATTATTAGGAAAGAGAATGGAGACTGGCTTATGGCTTGGCTCTTGCCAAAGCCTCTCCACTCTTCAGCTAAAACTCATTCAACTAGGCTCCAAACTTAGGCGGCCCAAGATATCAGAGAGTTCTCAAAATAACCATGGAGATAATTTCCGGTTACATGCACAATTGCTATGTGCATAAAATGAACGTAAGTCTGAAAATTAAAAATGAAGTGAATCCCGGACTCAGGAAACTACGTTCTGTGTTCGATCCTGCCACTCTAGAGAGATGAACAAGTCAACATAAATAAATGAAAATAATTACAGTATATTGCAAGTTTTTTGTAGGTTTTATGACCTCATAATCTTTTTTTTTTTTCTTTCTCCATACAGGGAAAAAAAAAAAAGAGAAGAAAAAGGACAGGAAAGGAAAAATCACACTGCTGTAAACAAATGCGGAAGAAATGGTTATTTTTTTGAGAAATACTATTTCCCTAATTCGTTAAAGGTTTAAGGCTACTTGCGTTTCCGCCCGCCTTTTCCTCTCTTGTTTTTCTTGGACTTGCTGTTTCCCTTCCCCTTGTTCTCCATATCAGGATTGCTGCCTCCGGTCTCAACATTACTCCGTGAAATGTTTATCTCACCTTTAGCAGAAACGCAACTCCCCTCAGCCTTGCTGTTACTACATTCCTCATCACGGTGGCCATCTGATGCAATGTTTGTCTCTGACATCTCTCTTTTAAGATTTTCATCGTGTTGCAAGAATATCTGGCTTAGAAAAAATTCCATTCTTGGCCTTCTTGACTGCAGCTTCTCGAGAAGTTCTCCAATTGTAGAAATGTCGCTCTCATGTTCTGGTTCCCTGAAAATAAAATATACTTGAAATATTATCGTAGCAAGTAGAATGAAATACTTTATTAAATACCATGGATCTAAGCATCATGTTTTACACTGACCTCATTTCTAATGCAGCATGAAGTTGCCCCATTTCGTGAAGCATGGTAGAAGCTTCCTCAAGCAGGTTTTTATTATCAACACTGGGATTGTTCTGAAAATTTCCATCAATTGCTGCTTTTAAAAGGCAAGTAATTCTGTCTATATCCACCTGAAAAATAAATGATAAAATGATTAGCAGAAAGAGATAACCATGTCTCTGAGCATGCTAAATAAGAAAAAAAAATTCGAAAAGCAGCATTACCTTAAATGTTGGATCGCATGCAATATTGCTTCTTTCATCTACTCCATGGTTTGGAGATTTTAGTGCTTCAAATATTTCCCAAAGCCGTTCATGGCGCAATGGAGGGTTACCCTCATCCTTCTTCCCACACCTCGAGTTCCAGTTAGCCGTATCTCCAACATTAGATGGAAGCTCAGGTATCTTCCCCGGATCTTCAATACCCTGGGACACTATTCCTTTGAATGAGCTCCTAGTGTTTGCTTCAACAGCTCCCGTGTGATCCTGAGCTGTAGCATCAGTCTTTGCAAACAAGACTCTTAATGCGTTGTCCTTGCTTTCATTGACCTTCATGTCCACAAAAATAGCATCTGGACATAAAAATCTTGAGCAATTTTTACCAAAACTCACAACTACCAGAGGATTGCCAATCTTGCTAAATGCTTCAGCTACCACAGTTGGATTTACATTCAGAGAATTATGCTTCTGCCTCTTCCGGATGGCATCATAAAATTGACTTGGCAGTTTTTTGGTGATATAGGTCCTACCCAGCAAGTCAGAAAGCAAGCTTTTACACCATCCAAAGTTCACATAAATTAAACATATTATGACAACCAATCTCAACACTAGTACAGCATGGTAGTCATTCAGGACCTTCACGTTCTTTTCTGACACTCTTATCCACTCCATCATATCCTTCTCATTATAAAGAAATAGCTGAACAGTGTCAACAATAAACTTCAGGATGCTTTCTGTAGATTGGGGTGCAAGTCCCGTCAAACTTTCAAAAGTTGGACTCCCATGGCCTTCTTGGTAGATAAGCCATTCCACAAAAGAAGACTTTGTTGTAAGACAATAGCCTTGGAAGTAGGATAACAAAATTAGTTGGCGTTCGAGCATGTATAAGAAACAACCAGGCAAGATATAATCTCCTCTCCTCCAGTTGGCATTATAAGTATCTACCAGAGCTTCATGCAACTTCCACATATAGGACACCTCGCTCACATTCCTACAGAGATCCTCAATGAATGCCTTCCATGAAGGATTCCATTGTAAACCATCTGCCATCTTCTCATATGGTTCACATACCATCTCACCAGAACCAAGAATCATTGATGTGATCCTTCCAAGTTGCGCATAAGACAGATTGTTCTTTGAGCTCACATCTTCAAAGATAACTTCCTTGAGTAAATTCCTACAAATCTCAGTTCTCCTCAACGAAATCATATTCTCTTTCAGTGATTCTCTCCAGTCCCTAGGATAGATGCAATCATAGAAGCATCCAGTTGCCAGTCGAGTGAATTTCCGCAGTGCCTTGATATCACCGTGTTGACTGCTTAGAAACTGGCAATTCAAAAGAAAGTTTGCCACCTCATATATATGAGTAAGAGACCTGCTTTGGCAGAAGAGGGACAAGGAATTCCTAACTGATAAATTGTAAAGGGCTTCAAGATTGGTTAATACATTCATGCCGACAGAAAGTAATTCCGAACACCAATAATCCTGAGCAGCAGTGAAAAACTGATGAACATCTACAGAAACCAGGTTCCCCTTCCTTTGAATAAAATTTTTGGGTATGTCCCTCACCCACTGAGCATCCGAGATCATCAAAAAATAGATAGCTTTCAGATTATTAAACTGTCTCTTCACGCCCAAGTAATTCAAGCAGAATTCACCAAAATCTCCATATTCAGTTACATCTTGCATTTCAAAACGTCCAAGAAACTTGAATATGTTCACAATCTTATCCTTCCAAAAATTCCAAAAGTAAACAAGTGTCTCAGCAGAGACCTGGTTGTCCAAAAAGTTTCTTTCTGACAACCTTGCTAAATCAGACACTAAGTCATTTTCCCAACAATACTTTGAGGTATTTAAATGAAGATGCATGTCCAGAATCTTTCGAGCTGATAATATTTCACCTCTGATACTACCATGTCTCCGAGAAGAATCTAGATTTTGATGAATCTTGAATAAGTTGTGCTGGCTATTCAATAAAATTTCAGCCTCTGTGTGAACAAACTCATAAAACTGGGCTGACACATCCTTTGCAAGTAACTGAGCTTTTGTCAAAAGTTCCTCTCTCTGAGGAAACTGCTTTAAAGGCCAGCCTTTGCTCCCAGTTGACCAGAGAGAGTTTGCAAACACAAACCACAGAATAAGCAATGATGCCTCCTTAAAATGTCCACCACTGCCCAGTAGATCTGCCTCAAGGACAAGCTCACCTTTCAGTTTCGCAATGCCCGCCGCCTCCAGGAAGTTACCTGATTCCACTTCCAATGACAAAAGCTCATCAAGGCATCCTAAATTAGTCAAGAAAGTACGAGCTGAAGACATGGAATCAAAAGCTCTAACATATTTCATCATAGCTCTGTTGTCATTGATCTCGTAATAATGACAAGCACAGCTCTGCAGAAACTCTTGTTCAATTGTATCCATTTCTCTGCTTCTTTGATCTGCAGTCCCCTGTTGTTTCCAGTACTGTATATAATGCAAGCCCGTGTCGAAGAGTTTTCCTTTGGTACATGCAGACAAGCACTCGGAGAAATTGCAGCCTTTTGCATATACTTCAGCTGCAGAACAATAATTTTCAGCAAGCAAAAAACATTCTCCAGCTCTTTCCATTGCAGATTCCCCACATTGCAAGTAAATCCTACCTGCAGAAGCCAGAAAATCCTACTCGGTAATAACTGCAACTTAAGGTTAAGATCATCCAGTCAAGTAATTTGAAAATCTGTGAATTTCATAAATAATTTTCTCACAGAAAAAGAAATGAAGATAGCACAAAAGCATACCTGCCCTATCATATTCCTTCAACATGTAAAAGCATTCGGCAGCATACTCAGCCTTGCCTATTGATTCAAAAATTTCTGCAGCCTGCCTACGGGCAACAGAAGCCATTTCAGGATTTGAACTATGCATTCTGTCAGCAGCTGCTCTAAGCCCAGCAGCCTTGGACAATTTCTCCCCATGTTCATCCCCTGCTCTTTCAAAGCACATAGTTGCCATCTCATAGTTACCCTCACGTAAAAGCTGTGTGACACCAACAAAAGGTATAGAAAAAGCAAGTTACACTTGTATGAGCATGGCGAGACGACAAGAATGCAGTGTGAAAGACACTTTTATGTCCTTTCAAACAAGTAGGAATGGCATGTTGAAAACATCTAATATCACTGAAAGAAATAAACCAAGATATCAAACTCAAAAAAAAATTGTGAACAATATGGATAACCTCCAGTCCAAGACAAATTTTAGCTCGAAAAGTGAATGCAGCAACTTTTGATCAATCACAAAAAATAATTAAATAGAGATTGCATATTAATTTTTTTTTAAGAACATCAAAATCAAGAAATTATAAGTTAAATGCTACATTAGTATAACAAGAAGCAAACCTTGTAACCCTGAGACTTCCACTCTTCAGGACTGCTAGAAACTTGCATTGCTTGGGCAAGCGAATCATCCAGTTTCCTCACTTGTACAAGGCCCTTCTTCATCCAGTAGTCAAACATTGGTCTGGAGAACTCCTCCACATTCTCACAAATCCACAACCTTTGCCGTGTACGAGTGATAGCAACGTATAATTGCTTCAACTCAGAGCACAAGACATTATGTTTTGCTGGGATGAAACTTGGAAAGGATGGGGAATTGGCATCAAGTAAATCTTGTTCCTTCATAAACTCATAGACAACTCTCCATTTATTTTTCAAAGGTGATGAGCCAAAAAAATTGTACAAGAGGACATCCTGAAAAAAGATGAGGCAAAGAGTTAAAAGGGCAAAGACGTCAGTGGCTAAATGAAATGTGAATGTTTTTCAAGATTGTAAACATCCATCAGATTTAAAAAAAGTATCCGCTCTCTAGCACCGCATCTATAAACTCAAACAGCAATTCGAAACTAAAGAGGTACACATTATCGAAAGGCTGAAGTTACGAGCATGGTAAAAATTATTGATGTGGTGATCAAATGTGTTGACGAAGTTAGGAGCATCGCTGAAGTTACAAAAGGAAAATGCACTTGGAAAGAAGTGCAAATGAAAAAAGATAATGTTCTAAATAGAAAAAACAAGATGTAAGTTAACCACTAACCTGAAATTCTAGGCCCTTGCACTCTACAACGGTCAAAACAAGAGCATGCTTCCCAACATAGTTATCAATCTCTTTCCTAGCAGCTTCATCCCGCACCAATATCACTTGCTCTGCTCCAAACCCAACAAAATTGCTTCTCACATTTCCACTATTCCCGAAAATAGTTACAATTGCATTTTCATCATTTCCAGATTCAAGTAAAATAGGAGCTTCCCCGTAAATAAGACTTGTTTCATGTCTTAAAACATCAATAAATGAAGGGAAAAAACGGTAAAGAAGATCAATAACACTCTGAGCTAAATTGAGCACACCAGCATGGGTACGGAAGTTCTGGTGCAAATGAAATATTTCAGATATTTGACCTTTCTCGCTTCTGTCATTTCCCGCACTCCTTGATGCTAAAACAAACTCATTATAGAACAAAGATTTTATATCTTCAAACCTGAAGTCAATCCCCCTAGCAATTGTTTGCGCTGTATCACCTGAAAAAACAAATCCCTCATCTACATTCCTACAGATATATTTGAAGAGAGCAATCTGCCTCATAGTAAGATCTTGGACTTCATCAATATAGACAAAATCCATCGCATCACCCTCATACTTGTAAGTTTTAAGACGAAGATGAAGATCATTTACAAAATCAGCCAAATCAAAGTCACCATTTTCTGCCTTCATCTTTTCATAGTCTTCAAAAATATCATATATTAAATCTCTGTTCTGCCTATTTAAAGTGGATTTACGACCTTCTGACAGAAAAACATAATCCTCTCGGCTCAGTCTGCCATCACAAGACTCTCCAGCTCGCAGGCCACCTTTTATATGGGAAATTATCTCCGTAAATACTCTGGATGAATCAAGCTTTTTTTTGAATTTTTCATTGAAACGTGGCCAATAAACTGCACAAAACTTCTCGAAGTTAACCTCTTTTGTTCTTATAAGAGTTTGTGCTGAGATTGATCCTGAATTCCGTACTTTTTCATGCAAAAGCTGCCTCATGTCAGAAAATCTTTCAAAGTACGAATTACCCATTGTTCCATCCAGCATCATTAAAAATTTAAAGAAAGTGATAACAAGTGGGTATGACTTTGGAGGAATATCTAAGAAAGAGTTTGGAATATCTTTGAATTGTGCTGCATCATCAATATCTTCCATATCAACTGAACTCCCTTCTGCTGAGTATTTTCCACCAGAGGCAAAGCTGTACACACGCAACAACACTAATATATAAGAAAACAAATACAGAAAACAGGGTAATTTTAGGAAGAATTTTCCTAAGTTTAACAATAATGGAATGGGGTGATCTGATGAAAAATAAATGTTTATGAAGTATAGAAGTAAGCTAAGCTAATTTTAAGGGCCTGCTATAACTTTCTGAAAGTTCAAACCACCAATGCATAAGAACAAATGCTTGTTTTAGACTAACAAGTTGCATCATGCAAAGCACGCTTTGCAAGAAAAAAATTTAACCTGGAGGTATCAGCTCTAGCGTACAGTGTATTTTCTAAAACAATACAAACCTTTTCAATTGTATCACATGATGCTTGATGGCATAACAGAGTTTTGGACTGACTGTCACAAAAAGTTGACGCAAGACAGTTTCTTTGGCATCTCCAACACCATCCCCAACAGATTTAATGTCATCAGCAACATTGTTTCTCCTGCTGCTGTCCTCTGAAGTATTTAAGTATCCCTGTGTTGCCGTATAATATAGTTCCTCTTTCTTAAACAGCTTCATTGTCAAAACAGTCGTTTTACCAGTCCCTGATCGTCCTAGTATAAATGTACTTCTTTGGAATATGATTATCTCGAGTTCTTCATCAGTCACTTCAAATGGGAGCTCCAATTCTTTCCCATCACGGTCAGAAAGCAAGTGGCTCACGACCCCAGAAGATAATGAGTAGAACTTCATCAGCAACAAACTATCACTCACTTTTGAGTTCTCTACATAGTAGGGACCATCAGGACCACCAGGATTTGAATTGCTTCTTATTTCATTGTTGCTGCAACTCTTATATCTGGGAATATCAAAAGAGGTTCTCCAAGTTTTTGGAACTTCCAGATCTCTGAACAAAAACAAACAATAAGAAAAACTCAACAAAAGAAAAAGAAATCTAACCATTTCAGCCAAATTGAAGCAAATTTCTATGTAATTATTTAGGAACACAAGTGCACAACGAGAGATAGAATAAATATTGCAAAGACATACCCCTCTAGACATTTCTCATTGCAATGATTGATAAAATCGTCAGTGTACGTCTCAAAGATGCCCTCCAGACGTTTAGCCAGTATAGGAATATCTTCTAATGGTAATAAATCCCAAACCTTCAAAACTTGTGTGTAGCATATTTCCTTCACTATGTCAATTGAACAGATTACATAGAGTCCTTCAACCTTGAACTGTTTCAAGATTTGACAAGAGCTTCCGCAAATGAAGTCCACACTCCTTTTCTTAGGACGCCAGCCACTGGAAAGTTTCAGTAGAAGGTTCAGAACAGGTGTCTTCTTTCTAACTGATGTTAGTTTGCCAAATGATTTTTTGAAGTATTCACTGAAAAGAACCTGGACCGCACAAATATTAAAAGAAAATAACTATGATGCTTAACACAAAACATCTGCCATAAGGACTTCCATAATACAAATATGATGGATGGCAGAAAGGTAACTATCAGATAAATACCTTCCATCTAGCACTTCTGAATAGTGCACTGTCTCCTTTAATCAAATCATCAAGCTGATCAAACTCTTTCTTGACTTCTAGAATGGCTTTGGCCAAATCCTTGTCTTCATCAGCATGAAAGAAACAATTGCGTTCCTTAGCATCATGGACTAACTTTTCCCAAATAGATTCACTATTTGATAGGGTTCTTTCATTCCCCAAAATCCAAAGACAATGCCTGAAATGGCATTAAAACAAGGTAAGAACTGTTGTTAGAACAATTAAACGACACCAGGAATGAGCTAATTTGAAGCACTACCTAGCCCTTGTAAGAGCAACATTAATTCTCCGAGGATTAGACATGAACCCAATTGCTCCACCTGTATTGGATCTCACGGTTGATATTATTACTATGTCCTCTTCACCACCTTGAAATCCATCGATTGAACTCACCTTTACTGAAAAACCATCAATGTTTTCATACTTCTTACCAAGCTTCTCTTGAATCGCACCAACTTGAGCAATATATGGAGATATTACACCAACTCTAACCTTTTGTCCACTCCATTCTGCATGCAGAAACATCAAAGGATGTCAAATAATAATAATAATAAGTGATAGCAAAATCTTGTGGCGGGAATTGTTTCGATGAAATAATGTTAAGCCAAAAGTTTATCACAGAAAAGTATCAAATTCATAGTGTTTTTAATGCAAGATGAAAACACCGTCAGAGAAAGTTTGGTTGTTTAAGATCAATTAATTTCCTCATATGCCAAAGCAAAACAATCGTAAGCATCAGTTTGCACAGAAAAACTTCCAAGCCTTCGGCTGTAATCATATATAAAACGTCCAAAACACGATGGTAACAAAAACTTCAAGATCTTGCATAATATACCTTTGTACAGACTTCGCAGTAATTTCAGCACAATGGCTACCTCAACCATATTTTTCCTGCTATGCCCGACATCATCTAGCTCTTCTCTTCCACCAATTACATTTATGAATGTATAGGGACCAAACATTGGCCCTGGAAGATAATGCTTTACATAACTTCTAGCCTTGACATTTGGTGCATCTAAGATCAGATTGGAGTAGAATTTTGAATTAGGGAAGCAACTGATGGATGGATGCATTCTGTACTGCATATCTAAAAGATGTTTTGAATGACCCAATGAACTGAGCCTTTCAAATAAACTCCTTCCAAAGCCAGCTTTATCACAAACCTAAGAACCATAAGCTATAAGAAGCCAATAGTGTAGAAAGTAACAAATCTAAAATTCAGTTCAACGAAAAAGACAATAATAAAACAATTGAGGTAGCTTTTTCATACATTGCTTACGACCATAGCTGGTAATTGACACTCATCACCGATTAGAATAGCATGCCTGATACCAGGAAGCTGTAAGGGTATTGTTGATTCACACTCTTTTAGCTGAGCTGCTTCGTCAACTACCAAAAAGTCCAGTGGCTCAATAGGCAACAAATGCAACTTATAAGAACTAGAAGCTGTGCACAAAAATAAGGTTGCTTTCTGGAAACAGAATTCCTCTATTGACCGCTTGTTCATGGCACTTGGAAGATCCAGATGGCGGAGAGAATCCCAGACTCTTTTCAACATAGTAAGGCATTCACTTCTCTTTAGTCTCAACCGCAACAATATATCATTAAAACCTTTGAAAGAATCCTCATCTAACGCTGGGTGTGAAAAAACTTCATGCAATTCATCAGAAATCACAGCCGCATGAAATAGACAAGATTCAAAAGAGTTAAGTGACCCAAACAAGGATACGATGTTCTGAATGTTATGTCTGAGAATGCAAGTTTCTGGTATGTGGGTGCATAATAAAGTGAGGCATCTTTTTAGAGGTAATGCAGTAGAGCGGAATCTATCTCTCATAAATTCGAGAAATGTTTTAAGCTCTTCATTTTCATCACCATGCTCCTGCATTTTGATTAATTCATTCTCCACGAAAATGGCATACTGAGAAACACAATCTTCAAACAAATCAATTGTCGAATTGAAACAATTCCACCAACCAGTCAGAGGTGCAAAGCACTCTATAAGCCTTTTGACACGATAATCCAAGTAGACTTCCTGAGTTTCAGAATCAACTTTGAGTCTGTCCTTATTCCCAAACAAAAGAATATCTCCCACAGAATGAAACAAAGAATCAGTTCCTGAATCTGCTTCATGAGATTCTGTGACCAGCTTGAGCACCCTAGAGGCCACCTCTGTAATTGAAACATTGGTTGGGCCACATGTTAGAGTTCTGCATTTCATTTTTAGGAGGCTGAAGAGCAACATACTGACTGTTTTGGTTTTCCCAGTCCCTGGCGGGCCCCAAATAAGTTCAACTGCCGACTTATGGTTGCGTTGCTTTTTAAGCAGACATGCCAAAACCGCCTTGCTTTGGGATTCATTCAGTTCAGATGACAAATTCGCAACATTCTCATCATAGAGTGCACGTTCCCACGTAGAATATTGGTTGCACTTTTCCTCAACCTGTTATCCAACATGGAAACTCAATCAAGTTCAAGAACGATTTGGAAATTAATAGCATATTTTAAGCCAAACTGGCTATCTCCATGTTTCCACGTGTGAAAAATGTACATGATACTAGAGACAGTAATCACATTCATATATATATATATATATATATATATATATATATATATCTTACCACAGAATCAGTGCACAGAATCTCTTTGATGATATTCAAGTTTCCGAACATGTGGAGTGCATTCCATATTCTTTTGCTAGTTGTTATATTAGTCAATGAAACCACAGTAAGTGATTTCTGCAGTCCATCACTAATTTCGATGTCTTTTTGCGCCTTGACTGTGAAAGAAGTATATGTAGCAGCATCCTCGGTCTCATCTCCTGTTATACTGGTGACCACAGCAAATGTCCATGTCCATCCAACCCTTTGCAAATCAGAGACATTTTCAGGTTTAGCGCTTGTTAAAATAACGATGTCGCCGGGCAATGTTTTGTAATGCTCCTTGCCACTGCCACGGGATCTGTTTCTCCAATAATCAATATTAACATCATACAATAATGTGCCGTGGGGCTTGGCCTCAAAGAAAGCAACCATTTCAGCAAACGGTGCTGTGGATATAATATCCATGCTTGAGCTCAATTCTGCACGGGTTTCTTCCAACAAAGGAATTACATATGATCCGAGATAATGCTCAACCGAGTAAAATGACTCTGGAATATTTTCCACCTATAAAGGAAAGCAAAACACGAGGTCATTCAAAGGACATGAAGGCACCTCAAAACATGCTATCTCCAATTATTCGGCTGCTACAATAATCTAATCTCTTTACACGATGCGAGGACAGCTCAACGGCAACAAAATTATTTCCAGGGAACACAGCGGCTAGTTTCAAAGTTGAGGAGCTTTCACAAAAATATAAACAACACTGAACAATATTTAATTGTATAATCAAATTACACATTTATTTAACCGGTTGCGCCATTGCATCACATCACATGCTCAACAAATAAACAAGTGAGTATCCATGTCAAGAGTTTTGGCACAATTAATCAATCATGTAGTAGCATTAAGACTGACACATTTATCTAAACAGCTACGAATTGTCAACTCCTAAAAAACGTATTGACACCAAGCATGCATGCAAGAACAAAACTCCATTATTAAAAGAATTTCCAAAACTCTCCCTTTTTATGGTGAGTTGGAGCTGCTCTGCCTCAGCTGACGTTCAGGGCAAGCAATGTGCAATTCAAAACAGAATGGACTTGTAAGGGTCTAACCCACTATCGATGTAAGAACCAAATAATTTTCTTAAATCAAGAAGTTGTTTAATAAAGGAAACGTCAATTCACTGATCAGTAAAATAATCCAAAAGCTGCAAATAATAATCGCATGCCAACAATCTAATTTTACAAAATAAATAACTAAAGAGAGACTGATGAAAATGGAAGGTAGAAAAGGTAAAAACCTTGAAAAGATTTTCATTGAAAATATCCTCAAGAGACCATGAAAAGATGGTGTCAACGAAGCCATGATCATTAGTAATTTCTTTCTTCTTCATCATCTTGCTTGAACTCTCTGATCTTTCCATCATCAATTTCTCGTTTGTCTGCGATGATGAAAAGAGCTTCCGACTTTAAAACTTATAAAGGAAGGAAAAAAGGTGGGGGGGGGGGGGGAGTTCCTTCGCCACAAAGAAACAGGTATAAACACCGAAGGAAAGAAAAGAATAACCACTATACAAAGCAGTACGGAGGCTCCCTGGCTATGGATTCAAAGAGAAAAGGAAAGAAAGAAAGAGACAAGCATTATCCATCTCTGTGTTGCCTTTATTATAGGTAAGAGGGAGTGTTGCTTCTTTATTATTGAGAAAGAAAAAGGCAGCCACAGGAAACAAGTCTTCTCGTCTTCCGTGCTACTGTATCGCTGGAGAAAGAAAATAAAAGGTCGGTCTTCCCTCGAGTCTTCTCGTATTCTGGTTCCTTTCTTGACTTAAAAAAGCTCCTCTTTTTTTTTTTTTTCTTGCGCTTCTTTTCCACATGAAATTGACATCACCGAAAGAATACAAGACAGAGATACCGTACAGCTAAATAGATGGTGATTTGTAGATTTATTTTTTTTATTTTTTATATCTATATAAATAAGTGGAGTATTTTGGTTCACCTGACCTCATCTTTACCGATGCCTACAATTTTATAGTGCTAAAAGGAGTAATTAGTGGCATTTCAAGGATTGAGAATTTAAAGAAGTAGAAAATTAGATTTTTTTTTTTGGAATTGCTGATATAAACGCCCACATGGCATACCTAATAATTAATAATTAATAGAATGATACTAATTAATATATCATATCACCTTTATGTTAGCAATTTAAAAAAAAAAAATCTCACTTTTCTTTCTTGAAATTCCAACTATTGAACTTCATTAGTTAGAGCATCATAAAATTTCTCCCGAATCATGGGTAGTTTTTGAGAATTTGTTTTCTTTTATCAATAATGTAACTCCTTGAAGTAAGTTGTTGTATAACTTTTTTTTTTTAAAAAAAATAAAATCTTAAACATCTATGAGTATTTTTTGTTTTAATTTAGGTTATGTCATTTTCTCAGCTTGTGTCATGTTGGATTAATTTTTTAACCTAAAAAAAAATTACATTATTATTAAACTTGATTTAACAAAATAATGTTAAGATATTTTTTGAAAACTGTAATAATTTTATTAAAAATAAATTAAATTATTATGACCAATTCAAAATACATAAAATATTAAAAGATAAAATTAGATAATATAGTTTTTTTATTTCAAAATAAATAAGCAATTTTTAATATAAGAAATTAAAAAATAAATAAAATAAATATGACTGGATAACTTTTAGGCTGTTATTTGGAAAAAAAAAGTCTTAAACATCTACAAGGATTTATATATATATAATTTAGGTGGTTAATTGGGTGACGTAGTTTTCTTAAATGAATTTAAAATATATTAATATTAAATTCTTTTATTATTGGATATAAAGCCAGAAATCAACTCCGAGATTAAAAATGCAAAATCACACTTTCTTAAATTTAATCATTATTGATAAGTGTTTAGGCTATAAACCGATATTCTTCTAGGTTTGTAAGAAAGAAGGTTTTTGCTGTGAAACGAAAAATGACAGGGATGTGTGAAACGGACGACTGAATCGAATATTGTCATCATGACGGTGATGAGCTCATCGTTGACAAAAGGTCAAAAGATAAGGCCAGTAAAAGAACAAATATGCGAATGACACGTGCAATATACATGTCTACTCAGGCTGGTTGACCCGGGATACGAGCTGGGTCTCGACTCTCGAGAGGTAAAAATCTAGGTCTGTATTCTGTAATTTGCCTCGAGAAACTCGGGCGATCCCGTACGAATTTGTTTTTTCTATTTACATTTTATTTTTTAACAAACTAAAAATGAATTTATGAATACATGCGAACCGCGTGTAAAATTTTGATGGGCTGAGGGCGTGAGGGTCTAATAGATTTTTCACAGCATGTAGTGGTTTCAATAATTAATAGAAAAATCGTTGTGAGTTAAAATAGCGGTTTAAGTTCGAGGGTAAGAAAAAACATTTATCACCGAAGATAGAAGGTAGCGGCTACAATAATAGTTAACAAAATAATTGCTTGATCTGAGTTAAAAATGGTGTTTCAAAATAATTGTAGCGGCTACAATAGGAAATTTTATAGTAATATTATTAAACTCGGCCTAACAAATTACTTTTAGGATGTTTTTTTTAAGATTATAATAATTTTTTAAAAAATTAAATTAAATTATTATGACTATTTTAATATACATAAAATATTAAAGAATAAAATTAAATAATGTAGTTTTTTATTTCAGAATAGATAATTAATTTTTTAAAATAAGAAATTAAGAAATGAATAAAATAATTATAACTATAACTTTTTTATTTTAAAAAAAAACTCGTAAACATCTACAAGGATTTTTATATATATATATATGAATGAATCGAATATTGTCCATCATGATAGAGACGAGCTCATCGTTGACAAATGGGAAAAACATAGGAGATGTCTCGTGCAGAGGAATCGAAGGTATTCCTTTTGTTTTGGCATCTTATACGTGTGATTCTATTCTTCTTCTTTTTTTTGGTGGTAGTGGTTATTAATTTATATTAAAGTAAACACTTGAACAATATTTTATTTTTTAAATATAAAATTGTAAACTTATTAGTGTGTGTGTATATATAATCGTGTTCTTCTAATTAAAAATAAGAAATAATTTTTGTTTAAATAATTTAATTTAAAATAAAAATAATAATATCTTTTTTAATAAAAAACTTTTGAATTAATCTTTTAAATTTTATTATTTATAATATATATCCACGTAAATTATTTTTTTACTTTTTTAAATGAAATATTAAAATTTCAAGTATTTTTTTTTCTTGATCAACCTGGATCAACATATAACCTGAGATCTAGTTTATTGGTTGGATTAATCCTTAAAATTAAGTTTAATAATTATAAAAATATAATAATAAAGATCAATATTTATTTGTCTAGTTAATTATATAGTTATTACCATGTTCTTTTTGAAATGTGAATTAAATTTAATTCATAGGTTAGATTATTTTTTATGTTTGAATTTTTTTATGGTATGGTTTTAAATTATAAATGAAATTTAGTTTCTAAAAAATATAAAAAAAAATTAAGGGGGGAGACTATTCGATTTGTTATAATAATAATTTCTTTTAAATTCGAATTTAGAAACAACATTTCAAAAATACTTTTAATAATACAAACCTTATTTTTCATTTTTTTTTTTTTTAAAAAAAAACCCACCGTCACTTTCCTTTCGCTCGTGATGAAACAAGACATATATTTACCCTTCCTCTCTCCATTATTCCTTGTGCCTCTTCTTCTATAGTAAGTGTTTGGTATTATAATATAGGAATATGTTATTACATTTAAAACCCACGGTCACTTTTTATAAAATTTTTTTTTTAGTATTTTTTAATTAAAAATATATATATTAATATAATATTTTTTATTTTTTATATAAACACATTAAAATCATTAAAAAAAACACTTAAAATACATCAATCAAAATAAAAATAATTAAAAAAACACTTTTTTTAAATAATAACACAATACCGAACTATATTTTAGAAGGAGAGGATTGATTATAGTGGCTGGGAATAAATCCCTTTCTGTTGTTGTGTGTGTGTCTACATATATAATGTTGACCAATGAGGAAGGGACTCAGAAACCATGAATGGGTTTGACAATTATCATAAAAATATCATAAAGCTATGTACGTAGGCAAAATGATAATAATAATAACAAGCACCACCTCAAAGTAATATTTGAAAATCCAACAGTTCTGATAATTGTATTGGTACGTGGTCGAGAGCAGTTGGATCTTTAGAAAGCAAGGATTCTTTCTGGATGCTATCGCCCTGATGGTTGCAAGATTATTCTGGCATCTTGAAGCCTGGTTTTTACATTCGTTGAAATGGGACTCCGACCAGGATTTTTTCGGCTGAGGTCTTGTCGGATTGGTAAGCAGAGAATCTCTTCAAGAAGATGGCAGGAAACTCCACTCACATTCCTGAGATAGCATCCGGATGCACTCGACCAAGTAATGTGCTGGGTTTGCCGTTCCCGAATTAATGCTCTAGCTGGGTTTGCTGCACGGGCTCGATCTCTGTTATTTGCTTTCTTTTTCATAAGATTTTAACCGTTATTAATGGAATCGACTTGTCTATTTATAAATTATTAACATTGCTAAAATTATGTTATCAGTCTACTTGCTAATGTGTTTTGAGTTTATTTGATATTTATTTTATTTAAGTTTAATTTGAGTAAGTTATTATAATTTTTATTGGAATATTTCTATAAATCTTTTTCTCAACATCCCAATGAAAATATTGTTTTGATTGATTTTTTAAAAACATATACTTTTAATAAATAATTAGTACAAGATATGTTTATTTATATATTTTTAAAATTTACATATTTTTAAAATGTCTATATTTTATTTGATTTTAAATAAATTAATGTAAGGGTCATTGTTAACAAAAAAAAAACTTTTTATAATAAAAAGAGATGATTTTTGAATTAAAGGTAAAATAAATAGAATTTTTAATTCAATTCATTTCCATAAGGATTCTAAACAATATAATTAAATTAAATTATGTGATTTAATATTTTATTTTTAATATTAAAAATTATAATAAATTAACAATTAAATTCAAATTACTGCTTCAACAAACTCCAAGTTCATCTAAAAAAAAAGAGAGAGAAAGAGGCGCAAAAAAAAAAAAACATGGGCAGGTTTTAAAATTATGGATTTTGGTGGGGCTAAAACACTTGAAGGGCATGCAAATTACAGTGGATATAAAATCAGAGATATTAGGGCCTCCCATATACGATAGAACTTTATAATGTTGTCATGGATGTTGTCATAGAATGACGCAACACTGTCGTCCAATGACATAACATGGGCATGCCATTGAATCTCGAAATCCTTTATAATATTAGAAAATGTAACACTGTGGAATAACATGATTACTTACTTGTACTATTATTTTTTCCTTAATTTAAGTTAATAATGTTCAGTGTTGTTTTTTTTTTTTTTTTTTGTTAAAGGCCGCACTATCTTTTGATTCTTTTCTCGTTAACTGAAATCTTTGTCGGAAGAATACTTAGCGTCGAAGGAGTTTGTTCGCAGCCCGGGATGATTATTTTGAAACCTTTCCTCAAAACTAATTTTCGTACGAGGAATCTCATGCGCACCTTAAAATATTGCAACAATAAATAAGAACATTAAGCATGTTTCTTTACTTTTCTAGGTAACTTAAAATATTGCCCTACTTCCCTCTGACGCTCAAGCTGGTTCTTTTTTCATTAGTGCAAAGCGTCTTGCCATGGGATGGTCAAATTTCTGAGATGGAAATTTCACGATATCTTCTACCGGAAACATGCATCCTCTGCTTTATTGTAACTGAAAAGCCCATCCATCATCAGAATACAAGTATCAACAACATCCTGTGCACAACCTCTGCTATCCATCTCATGGCAAGTCTCAAATGCCCCATCAACATCAACCATTTCAAAAAATCATTGAAATCAGCGTATTATTTTGATTTAGAATGTATTATGGTAGTTGTGGTTTAAAAAAAATTGTTTTATAAAAGGTATTTTTAGTTGAGATTGGTTTGAAAAAATAAATATTTGATTAAAACTGTGATTGAAATTGAGGTTGAAAAAAAAAAATCTTTAATATGTTTGGTTAAAAATGCTTTTGAAATTGAGGTTATAAAATAATATTTTAGAAAAGTAGTTTTAATGTGTTTGGTTAAAAATGCTTTTGAAATTGAGGTTATAAAATAATTTTAAAAAATATATATTAATATTGATGGTTTTTAATTTAAATTTTATGGATTTAACTATTGCTATTACATCATGAAATAAATCACACTTAAAAAAATTACTTTAACAAAAAACCTATCTACAATTCCATTACGTACAAAATTCATCTGACAAGAATTACAAAATTAAATAAAATATTATCAAGAATAAAATTAAGATTACAGTACGAGTAAATTTAATTTACCTTAAACTAATTTTTTTTAAAAAAATATTGTTTATGTGAATAGTGCGAGTGAAATCAATTAACTATACTGGTTAAATAATAATAATAAAAATTATTGAGCGAATAGTAAATGCATGCACTGTTTAAAAAAAATATATATTTAATGAATAATGGAGACAGCCTACCACACAAAAAAAAAACATTAATTTGCTGCTTTTTATTTCCCCAATAAATTGAATTTGCTGCTGGATCCATGAACAGCAAACATAATTTTTTTCTTCACCAAACACTGAGCTAATATGTTTTTAAACACAATCTCTACCTCATAGCTAAATGGGATCTTACAAGTAACTATACCAAACACTTGCATGAAGCATCCAGCAAGTTAAAGGCATTAATTTCCGGCTGCAGTTGACCCTTATCCTCTTCTTCTTGGCGAATTTCTGGACTCGGTCATATACTTCTCGGTATAATTCCTCAAAATGGTTGACAAAACCTCAGCAGGAACCACATTCTTGTTATTCCTCTTCAAGTAATCAAACATGCCACAGACTATTCGAAACTGCTGCTTCTTATATTTCGTACTAGTCAAAATATCAATCATTTCATTACAAGCATAAGGCTCCTGGGAATACTTCTCTTGATGCCCTGGCCATATAAGGAACCTGAACGCAATCTTTTTCTCGAAATTAAGCCTACCGAGCACCTCGAGGACCAAGTCAGTAATCAGCTCTAACCTAAGTTTTCGAGGGTTTTCTCCATATTATGATTATTATGATTACAATTCGAAAAACTAGAGCTGCCCATTAAAATTTCACAAGCTCTATCAGCACCACACTCTCTAACACGATTTCTTCTACCCGCCACTGTCGAATGTCTGCTCTAATGGAGCAACATGAGAGCATAGAAATTACACTCGCGGACAAATTTAAGGTTGTTGGAATAAGAGAATGAAGGGCTAACGAATTTCTACAGAAAAGCAAAGAAAGGTAATGTCTCTTAAAAGCAGATAAATATACAAGAATTCTCCTCATTTTTTAAAAGTGTTAAGATTAAGAAGAAGAAGAAGAAGAAGAAGAAGAAGAAGAAGACCTCTATTTTCTTCTTGAATTTCAATAAAAAAACTCCATGACTTTAAAAAGGGAAATCGAAATAGGATGTGGGATGTGAAAATAGCGCTGGAGATTGGTATGCCTCTATCCGATTAGACTGTCAAGCAATGGCGCCAGCACATCAGGAGCGGATAGTTAATGGATCTTGCTTGGAACCCAGACAAAGCTAACTGGTACCTCTGATGAAAAGTGTTCTTGAGTCGCTTACTGTTATTAACTTATTATTTAGAGGGTGTTTGGTAGTGTGCTAGCGATTGTTTTTCAAATAGTATTTCGTACTGAAATACATACCAATGATGTTTTTTTTATTTTTTTTAAAATTATTTTTGACATCAGCACATCAAAACGATCCAAAAAATACAAACTGCACTTAATTTTAGTAAAATAAAAAAAATAAAATTTAATCAAATACAGGTTCAATCGCAGAGCCAAACAGGCTCTTAGCAGGGATAAGATATTAAATCATTTTTATTTTTTTAATATTTTCATCTCTTTTTCTTTGTGCATTATACCATATAAATAGTTGAAAAGTGCGTCTAAGTTTGAGTTTAAGACATCAAAAAATCGAGTTTTTTTCATTACTCAGCACCTTGTTATTCAAGGATCGGTTCAAGCTTAAGACATCAAAAGATTTGAGTTTTTTTTTTTAAAAAAAACAATTGAATGGTGAGAAAAAATATTTTGAGAGCCAGCAGAGATGAACAAAAAATTGAGAAAAATAGCTTAGAAAGTGCCACCAAGAATGCCGCAGTTTTTTTTTTTTTTGGAAGTTGTGCCAATGAAATGACTCAACAAGGTTGCGCCAGTGAACAAGAAGCTTTTTTAATTTTCGACATCTTTCCATGAAACTATGCCATATTTTTGTTTTTGCAAATTTATGCTTCAGGATTCATTGCTTGTGGAGTTGTTGCTGCAAAATGACTGAAAATTAAGAGTATATATTATTATTATGACGATGATGCGTGAAACTATAGTATATTTGATGCGGTGATTGGTGGAATAGAACTTCCTTCCTCCTGTCTCCTCTCAACTCTCAAGCACCTTCCCGCTCTCTCACCTGCCACCACTCCCCACCCAACTAAAAAAGGCCAAGAAATTCCCTCCCTCACCGAATAATAACCATCTAGGTGGTGGTTCAATAGTAAAAACTTGGGATCAAAAAATTTACTTTTTCTGTGGTCTTAGATTCGAGCCCTAGGTTGCTCATATAATAACCACTGGAGGCTTATATGGTCGTTAACTTCAGGGCCCGTGGGATTAGTCGAGGTACACGCAAGCTGGCCCGGATACCCACGTCAAATTAAAAAAAAAAAACCCAAAAAATCCTCTCTCCTCTCCGCCACTCAAGCCTTGAACCTTCAAAACCAAAAAAAAAAAAGAAAAAGAAAAAAAAAAAACCACCATCCTCTCTCCAAACCAACAATGAACTCAACTCTAACCGCGTCTTTTATCCACCTCAAAACTTCCTTCACCTCACCTTCACTTCTCCATTCCACCACTCTCAAATTCCACAATTCCATCTCTACCCCTTCTCTCAAAATACCAAAAGCGGCCGCCTCCTCCTCAAATCACACCTCTAAAAGCCCGTTAACCCTAAAGATGAAAACCCTCACCAAAATAGCAATTTTGATTGGCGTCGCAGCTTCCATTGCTGGCAAATTCCCTGTATTGTCTGCAAAAGCCGAAACCCCCGCAGCTCTCACCTTCAAATCCTTTGTCTTTTGAGGCTTTGTTCGAGAATGCACTACTAATGGACCGCTGTGGAGAAGGAGAGGCGATTATTAGAAGGTTACAAGAGGCTTTAGATATTGCTGGAGAGGAGAATAAAGTGAAAGAAGCGAGGGACGTGAGGCTGATTGTGGCACAAATACAGTTCCTGCAAAAAAATATGGAGGAGGCGTTGAAGAGTTTTCAAGAGTTGTCAAAAGAGGATCCTAAAGATTTCAGGCCTTATTTTTGTAGAGGGATGATAAATAGTTTACTTGATAGAAATGAGGAGGCAAAAGAGCAGTTCGCCAAGTATCGTGAGCTTTCGCCAAAAAAGTTTGAGTTGGAGGGGTATTTGAAGACCTCATTATCAAGGTTGAAGCTTTTTGGGTCAAATGAGAAGAACTGAGTTTTGGTTTTTGAAGTTTTGAGGTAATAATGATTTGGAGAATTCAGCTACTCTCCAGATAGAGAAGGAAGACATTGGATTTTTGGGTAATAACCCTCTATCTCATTTTGTTTAGGATTGATCTGGAAACGTGGCTGAAGTTTCACCAAGGATAATTAAAAGGAACAAAGAAAAAAGAACTGAGTTTTATAGAGTAACACTTGCATTGTTACCACAGCAATGGTTTTGATCATTCCTTTTGAGGATTTGTGAAGCTAGCCATCAAACCAGCCACCTAAGTCAACAATGGTGGGAGTCAACAATGGTGGTGAAGCTATCCTTCCTTAGTCATAAATTATAGGCACCAAACTTATGCCACTTGCCTTGCCCCTTGTATTTGCATAGATGTTTGCCTATAAATAGGCAATGCATCCAAGCATTGTAAACACACCACAAGAGAGAAACAAGAGAGGAAGAGAAGAGTGAGAGAAGGAAAGTAATCCCATAAAATTATGAGGTATTTGTGAGAGAGTAAGTGAGGTGTTTTCTCCTATTAATAGAGAGATTTCAGTTGTTCTCCTATTAGTAGAGAGAGGTTGTAATTCCCACATTACTTAGTAAAATCCTTTTATACTTGCCCGTGGACGTAGCCAAATTGGGTGAACCACGTAAATTCTTGTGTGTCTAATTTCTCATTTTATCCTATTCTTTGCCTTTTATCTTATCGGGTTTGCATGCCAGTATCCTAACAGTGGTATCAGAGCCTTCTTGGTTGGTGTTGTTAACACACAAAAGTTATTCGTGTATACGGTTACTATTCACATCTACGGCACTATTCACCTATACAACACTATTCATCAATACGGTACTGTTCACTTACGTTACTGTTGGCGTATATAGAAAGTCAGTGCGGTGATTAAATACAGTCTAGGAAGTTCTGTCTAAGGAGATTGGGTTTTAAGCGGGATCGTTTGTGACCCCTCCAATCTTTCCTGGGAACGAACTTAGTGAAGTATTTTTCACACGATATTATTTCTATATACGTTACAGATCTGTGAAACGGTGATAGCTGAATAGATCACGATGAATAAAATGGCAGCAAAGTACGAGATTGAGAGGTTCAAGGGGAGCAATTTCTCACTATGGAAAATGAGAATCAAGGCAATCCTGAGGAAAGACAATTGCTTGGCAGCAATTGGGGATCGGCCTGCGGAGATCACTGATAATGCAAAATGGAATGAGATGGATGGCAATGCTATTGCTAACATACATTTAGCATTAGCTGATGAAGTATTATCAAGTGTGGCGGAGAAGAAAACAGTTAAGGAGATATAAGAGACTCTAACAAAGCTATACTAGTCCAAGTCTTTGCACAATAAGATTTTTTTAAAGCAGAGACTTTATACCCTTCGAATGGCAGAAACCACGTCAGTGACTGACCACATCAACACAATAAGAACTCTATTTTCACAACTCACTACGTTGGGTCAACAAATAGAGGAAAATGAACGTGCAGAGCTTCTACTTCAAAGTCTTCCTGATTCGTATGATCAGCTTATTATCAACTTGACCAATAATATCCTCTCAGACTATTTAGTCTTCGATGATGTTGCAGCCGTTATCTTGGAAGAAGAAAATAGGCGCAAAAACAAAGGAGACAGAAACAGTTCAAACCAAGCAGAGGCGTTATTGGTGTCAAGAGGAAGATCAACGGAGCGTGGCTCCAGTGGGAGTCAAAGGCAGGGAAGGTCCAAATCAAGAAGTAAGAAGACTGAAATGCTACAACTGTGGCAGAAAAGGGCACTTCAAAAAGGATTGTTGGTTTAAAAAGGGTATAGAGAATACTGCAGAGTCATCAAAACCTCAAGGATGTGTTGTAAGCACCTCAGAAGATGGAGAGGTTCTATATAGTGAAGCAGCAACAATCTCTACAGATAGAGAAGAGCTCACTGAGGTCTGGCTAATGGATTCAGGAGCAACATGGCATATGACTCCTAATCAGGATTGGTTCTATACATACGAACCTATCTCTGAAGGCAAAGTGTTCATGGGTGATAATCATGCTTTAGAGATTGCTGGCATTGACACCATCAAATTGAAGATGTATGATGGCTTAATTCGTACTATTTCAGGAGTGTGACATGTGAAAGACTTAAAGAAGAATCTTTTGTCCGTAGGACAATTTGATAGTCTTGGCTGTAAGATTCGAACAGACAATGGAATCATGAAAATTATCAAAGGAGCGCTGGTGGTTTTAAAGGCAAGAAAGACAGTTGCAAACATGTTTGTATTAATGGGAGAAACACATCATGAGGCAGAAGCATCAATCGCATCAGCCAATCCTACAGAAGAGAAGACGATGATGTGGCATCAAAAACTAGGCCACATGTCAGAGAAAGGTTTAAAGGTTCTCTCTGATTAGAAGTTACTCCCTAGGCTTACAAAGGTTACTTTACCTTTTTGTGAGCACTGTGTTACCAGTAACAACACAGGTTGAAGTTTGGCACGTCAACAACTAAGAGCAAATGCATCTTAGACTTGATTCACTCTGATGTTTGGCAAGCACCGGTTGTATTCTTGGGAGGAGCAAGATACTTTGTATCATTCATAGATGACTTCTCCAAGAGATGTTGGGTGTATCCGATTAGAAGGAAGGCAGATGTGTTTGCAGTTTTTAAAACCTTTAAAGCGCGGGTAGAACTTGAATCTGAAAAGAAGATCAAGTGTTTGAGGACTGACAATGGAGGAGAATATACCAGTGATGAATTTGATAACTTCTGTCAACATGAAGGTATCAAAAGGCAGTTCACAACGGCATACACTCCACAACAAAATGGAGTGGCAGAGCGGATGAACAGAACTCTATTGGAAAGAACAAGAGCAATGTTGAAGGCTGCAGGTCTAGAAAAGTCATTCTGGGCAGAAGCAGTCAATACCGCCTGTTATGTGATAAATCAATCTCCATCAACTGCAATTGAGTTGAAGACACCGATGGAGATGTGGACTGGAAAGCCAATTGATTATTCTCGATTGTATATATTTGGAAGTCCTGTGTACGTGATGTACAATACTCAAGAAGTCAGCAAGCTGGATTCAAAATCCAGAAAATGTGTATTCTTGGGATATGCTGATGGAGTGAAGGGGTATCGCTTGTGGGATCCCACTGCCCACAATGTAGTCATCAACAGAGATGTCATATTTGCAGAAGATAAAATGCAAATGGAAGAACATAATAGCATTTTAAAGGAGACTACAACAGTCCAGATGGAAAATACTCAGAATCGTACTTCTTCTGAAGCTGCACCAGAGCATGAAGAACAAGAACAAATAGAGTCTGAAACTCCTGAAGTACGACGGTCAACTCGTGAAAGAAGACCACCGGCTTGGCACTCAGAATATGTTACTGAGAGCAACATTGCATACTGTCTTCTAACAGAGGATGGAGAGCCATCAACTTTCCATGAGGCTATCAAAAGCACAAATGTATCTATGTGGATGACAGCAATGCAAGAGGAGATTGAAGCTCTGCACAAGAATAACACTTAGGATCTTATTCCGCTACCACAAGAAAGAAAGACCATTGACAACAAATGGGTTTACAAGATAAAGTGTGATGACAATGATCAAATGGAGCGGTATCGTGCAAGATTGGTGGTGAAAGGATATGCTCAGAAAGAAGGAATAGACTTTAATGAGATATTTTCTCCGGTGGTACGACTTACTACAGTCAGAGTAGTCTTGGCAATGTGTGCTATATTTGATCTTCACTTAGAGCAGTTAGATGTGAAAACTGCATTTCTTCATGGAGAACTTGAAGAAGAAATTTATATGCTCCAACCAGAGGGTTTTGCTGAAACAGGCAAGGAGAACTTGGTTTGCAGGTTGAACAAATCTCTATACGGTCTCAAACCATTGTACGTAATTAGCCTTGGGTACAACAGACTCAGTTCAGACCATTGTACATATTACAAGAGGTTTGAAGAAAATGATGTTTTTATCATTCTACTGTTGTACGTGGATGACATGTTGGTAATAAGCCCCAACAAAGATCGAGTCCAAGAATTGAAGGCACAGTTGGCTAGGGAGTTTGATATGAAGGACTTGGGACCAACAAACAAGATTCTAGGGATGCAAATTCACCGAGACAGAAGTAAGAGGAAGATTTGGCTTTCTCAGAAGAATTATTTAAAGAAGATCTTGCGACGCTTTAACATGCAAGATTGTAAGCCAATTTTCACCCCACTTCCTATTAACTTCAAATTATCCTCAAGTATGTCTCCTAGCAATGAAGCAGAGAGGATGGAGATGTCTCGAGTACCGTATGCATCAGCAGTGGGAAGTTTAATGTTTGCTATGATATGTACAAGACCAGACATTGTACAAGCAGTGGGAGCAGCTAGTCGATACATGGCAAATCCTGGTAGAGAGAGCATTGGAATACTATTAAGAAGATCTTGAGATACATTAAGGGTACCTCAGATGCCGCATTATGTTATGAAGGATCAGAATTTACTATCAGAGGTTATGTTGATTCAGATTTTGCTGGTGATCTTGAGAAAAGAAAGTCCACTACAGGCTATGTGTTCATAATTGCCGGAGGAGCTGTGAGCTGGGTCTCTAAACTTCAGACTATTGTAGCGTTGTCCACAACAGAAGCTGAGTACATGGCAGCTACACAAGCTTGTAAAAAAGCAATATGGATGAAGAAACTTGTGGAGGAGCTCGAGCACAAACAAGAGAGGATTCTTTTGTATTGTGATAGTCAGAGTGCTTTGCATATTGCAAGGAATCCAGCGTTTCATTCAAGAACAAAACACATAGATGTTCAGTATCACTTTGTTTGCGAAGTGGTGGAAGATGGAAGTGTAGATTTTCAAATGGTTCATACAAAGAAAAACCCAGCAGATGCTTTGACTAAACTAGTCAACACTGATAAGTATATATGGTGTAAATCCTCTTATGGCCTAGTAGAAACGTAAGCAGCATGAAGATAGCAAGTATTGAAAGGATAGAAGGATCACAAATGATCATGTGTGAAGACTTGATTAACTCATCAAAGTCTTCAAGTGGGAGAATGTGAAGCTAGCCACCAAACCAGCCACCTAAGTCAACAATGGTGGGAGTCAACAATGGTGGTGAAGCCATCCTTCCTTAGTCACAAATTGTAGGCACCAAACTTGTGCCACTTGCCTTGCCCCTTGTATTTGCATGGATGTTTGCCTATAAATAAGCAATGCATCCAAGCATTGTAAACACACCACAAGAGAGAAACAAGAGAGGAAGAGAAGAGTGAGAGAAGGAAAGTAATCCCACAAAATTGTGAGGTATTTGTGAGAGAGTAAGTGAGGTGTTTTCTCCTATTAATAGAGAGATTCCAGTTGTTCTCCTATTAGTAGAGAGAAGTTGTAATTCCCATATTACTTAGTAAAATCCTTTTATACTTGCCCGTGAACGTAGCCAAATTGGGTGAACCACGTAAATTCTTGTGTGTCTAATTTCTTATTTTATCATATTCTTTGCTTTTTATCTTGTCAAGTTTGCATGCCAATATCCTAACAGGATTGTCTCCATGTTAATGCTAAAACTATTGGCTTCACTTGCCAACATGATATCTTGTTGGCCTGCATTTCTTGTGTTTGGAATATTGTGGTTTTAAAATATTCTTCGAATCAATCTTGAAATGTGGAATTTTTTTAGGAATAAGTTAGATAATATATTTACTGCACGGATTTTCCTGATTTCCTTAATGAATTGTCGATCTCCCATGACTTGGATGGCTTGTATTCTCCATCATGCTTTTGGAATTCTTTTCAGTCAGTCAATCTAATTTTCTTCATCTAGGAAAATTTTGTTATTTTGTTCCGCTTCTTCCTGGATTACTTCACTTTGATTTGAAGAGTTTCTAAGTTTGGCATTAATTGTGGATTCTTATTACTTGCTCTCTTTACTATTGAATTTTGTTTCCTATGAAAAGTGAAGGGTTGCTGAGTGTGGCATGAATTGTGGATTCTTATGTCTTGGTTGCTTTGCTATTGAAATTTGTTTAGTTTGCACGTGGCTTATATAGATTATTCATTCGTGTGTACTTATTCCTGCTAGCTTTACACAAGAACCATGCGATGGATGCGTCATTACTTTGGGAAAAAATTGGCCAAAGGCCCTCCTGTTGGTTCCTTACAATGACAAGGCCAGAGGTGTACCTAGACCTTCAATCTTTGGAATCGCCAACACTTTTGAGGGCCTTTTGGGTCATGCCATACAAAAGGAGACTTGTGGCTTCCTTGAGTTGAGTTTATAGATGAACTATGCCTTTAAGCTCATGTCAGGCTATAAGCTGAACTGGACCTTCTCTATTTTGTCTTTCTAATCAGAGTTTCAGCCAGTCTAGAAATTCTGCCAAACTCTTGAGTTTTTACAGTTAGCTAGTGATAAATATAATCTGGTGAGATCTTGGCTGCATCCTCCATGATATAATTATTTACTGGACAATTGACTTTGTTAGAGATGTGCATCACAGGGAGTTGGCGCTGCAATTTCTTTCAGGTTATTATGTCATGGTAGTGAAGGTGGAGGATGATGAGGCAAGATGGAGAGTGTGCAATATAATAATATGGGTAATTTTGAAGTGATTTATATTAATAGAGTGCACATTCAGGATGCCTTTATGGAGGGAACAGTTCCTTTTATCTTGAGAGGCTGTATGGTGTAAGATTTGACCGTTGACGATCCTGCCACTGGAGAGATGAACAAGTCATTGAAAATAATTACAGTATATTGCAAGTTTTTTGTAGGTGTTATGACCTCATAATATTTCTTTTTTTCTTTCTCCATACAGGAAAAAAAAAAAAGGAAAGGAAAGGAAAAATCACACTGCTATAAACAAATGCAGAAGAAAAGGTGATTTTTTTGAGAAATATTATTTCCTTAATTCGTTAAAGGTTTAAGGCTACTTGCGTTTCCGCCCTCCTTTTCCCTTGTTTTTATTCGACTTGCTGTTTCCCTTCCCCTTGTTCTATATATCACGATTGCTGCCTCCGGTTTCAACATTACTCTGTGAAATGTTTATCTCAACTTTAGCAGAAACGCAACTCCCCTCAACCTTGCTGTTATTATATTCCTCATCACGTTGGCCATCTGACGCAATGTTTCTCTCTGACATCTCTCTTTTAAGATTTTCATCGTGTTGCAAGAATATCTGGCTTAGAAAAAATTCCATTCTGGGCCTTCTTGACAGCAGCTTCTCGAGAAGTTCTCCAATTGTAGAAATGTCGCTCTCATGTTCTGGTTCCCTGAAAATAAAATATACTTGAAATATTATCATAGCAAGTAGAATGAAATACTTCATTAAATACCATGGATCTAGGCATCATGTTTACACTGACCTCATTTCTAATGCAGCATCAAGTTGCCCCATTTCGTGAAGCATGGTGGAAGCTTCCTCAAGCAGGTTTTTATTATCAACACTGGGAGGGTTCTGAAAATTTCCATCAATTCCTGCTTTTAAAAGGCAAGTAATTCTGTCTATATCCACCTGAAAAATAAATGATAAAATGATTAGCAGAAAGAGATAACCGTGTCTCTGAGCGTTCTAAAAACATAAAAAATAATTCGAAAAGCAGCATTACCTTAAATGTTGGATCGCATGCAATATTGCTTCTTTCATCTACTCCATGGTTTGGAGATTTTAGTGCTTCAAATATTTCCCAAAGCCGTTCATGGCGCAATGGAGGGTTACCCTCATCCTTCTTCCCACACCTCGAGTTCCATTTAGCCGTATCTCCAACATTAGATGGAAGCTCAGGTATCTTCCCCGAATCTTCAATGCCCTGGGACATTATTCCTTTGAATGAGCTCCCAGTGTTTGCTTCAACAGCTCCCGTGTGATCCTGAGCTGTAGCATCAGTCTTTGCAAACAAGACTCTTAATACGTTGTCTTTGCTTTCATTGACCTTCATGTCCACAAAAATAGCATCTGGACATAAAAATCTTGAGCAATTTTTACCAAAACTCACAACTACCAGAGGATTGCCAATCTTGCTAAATGCTTCAGCGACCACAGTTGGATTTACATTCAGAGAATTATACTTCTGCCTCTTCCGGATGGCATCATAAAACTGACTAGGCAGTTTTTTGGTGATAGAGGTCCTACCCAGCAAGTCAGAAAGCAAGCCTTCACACCATCCGAAGTTCACATAAATTAAACATATTATGACAACCAATCTCAACACTACTACAGCATGGTAGTCATTCAGGACCTTCACGTTCTTTTCTGATACTCTTATACACTCCATCATATCCTTCTCATTATAAAGCAACAGGTGAACAGTGTCAACAATAAACTTCAGGATGCTCTCTGTAGATTGGGGTGCAAGTCCCGTCAAACTTTCAAAAGTTGGACTCCCGTGGCCTTCTTGGTAGATAAGCCATTCCACAAAAGAAGACTTTGTTGTAAAACAATAGCCTTGGAAGTAGGATAACAAAATTAGCTGGCGTTCGAGCATGTATAAAAAACAACCAGGCAAGATATAATCTCCTTTCCTCCATTTGGCATTATAAGTATCTACCAGAGCTTCATGCAACTTCCCAATATAGGACACCTCGCTCACATTCCTACAGAGATCCTCAATGAATGCCTTCCATGTAGAATTCCATTGTAAACCATCTGCCATCTTCTCAAATGGTTCACATACCATCTCACCAGAACCAAGAATCATCGATGTGATCCTTCCAAGTTGCGCATAAGACAGATTGTTCGTTGAGCTCACATCTTCAAAGATAACTTCCTTGAGTAAATTCCTACAAATCTCAGTTCTCCTCAACGAAATCATATTCTCTTTCAGTGATTCTCTCCAGTCCCTAGGATAGATGCAATCATAGAAGCATCTAGTGGCCAGTTGAGTGAATTTCTGCAGTGTATTGATATCACCGTGTTGACTACTTAGAAACTGGCATTTCAAAATAAAGTTTGCCACCTCATATATATGAGTAAGAGACCTGCTTTGGCAGAAGAGGGACAAGGAATTCCTAACTGATAAATTGTAAAGGGCTTCAAGATTGCTTAATACATTCATGCCGACAGAAAGTAATTCCGAACACCAATAATCCTGAGCAGCAGTGACAAACTCATGAACATCTACAGAAACCAAGTTCCCCTTCCTTTGAATAAAATTTTTGGGTATGTCCCTCACCCACTGAGCATCCGAGATCATCAGAAAATAGATAGCGTTCAGATTATTAAACTGTCTCTTCACGCCCAAGTAATTCAAGCAGAATTCACCAAAATCTCCATATTCAGTTACATCTTGCATTTCAAGACGTCCAAGAAACTTGAATATGTTCACAATCTTATCCTTCCAAAAATTCCAAATGTAAACAAGTGTCTCAGCAGAGACCTGGTTGTTCAAAAAGTTTGTTTCTGACAACCTTGCTAAATCAGACACTAAGTCATTTTCCCAACAATACTTTGAGGTATTTAAATGAAGATGCATGTCCAGAATCTTTCGAGCTGATAATATTTCACCTCTGATACTACTATGTCTCCGAGAAGAATCTAGACTTTGATGAATCTTGAATAAGTTGTGCTGGCAGTTCAATAAAATTTCAGCCTCTGTGTGAACAAACTCGGAAAACTGGTCTGACACATCCTTTGCAAGTAACTTAGCTTTTGTCAAAAGTTCCTCTTTCTGAAGAAACTGCTTTAAAGGCCAGCCTTTGCTCCCGGTTGACCAGAGAGAGTTTGCAAACACAAACCACAGAATAAGCAATGATGCCTCCTTAAAATGTCCACCCCTGCCCAGTAGATCTGCCTCAAGGACAAGATCACCTTTCAGCTTTGCAATGCCCGCCGCCTCCAGGAAGTTGCCTGATTCCACTTCCAATGACAAAAGCTCATCAAGGCACCCTAAATTAGTCAAGAAAGTACGAGCTGAAGACATGGAATCAAAAGCTCTAACATATCTCATCATGGCTCTGTTGTCATCGAGCTCGTAATAATGACAGGCACAGCTCTCCAGAAACTCTTGTTCAATTGTATCCATTTCTCTGCTTCTTTGATCTGCAGTCCCGTGTTGTCTCCAGCACTGTATATAATGCAAGCCCGTGTCGAAGAGTTTTCCTTTGGTACACGCAGACAAGCACTTGGAGAAATTGCAGCCTCTTTCAAAGCACATAGCTGCCATCTCATATTTACCCTCATGTAAAAGCTGTGTGACACCAACAAAAGGTAAAGAAAAGGCAAGTTTCGAGACGACAAGAATGTAATGTGAAAGACACTTTATGTCCTTTCAAACAAGTAGGAACGGGATGTTGAAAACATCTAATATCACTGAAAGCAATAAACCAAGATATCCGAACTCAAAAAAAATTTGTGAACAATACGGATAACCTCCAGTCCAAGACAAATTACAAGTGAATGCATCAACTTTCGATCAATCACAAAAAATAATTAAAGAGAGATTGCATATTAATTTTTTTTAAGAACATCAAAATCAAGAAATTATAAGTTAAATGCTAAATTAGTATAACAAGAAGCAAACCTTGTAACCCTGAGACTTCCACTCTTCAGGACTGCTAGAAACTTGCATTGCTTGGGCAAGCGAATCATCCAGTTTCCTCACTTGGACAAGGCCCTTCTTCATCCAGTAGTCAAACATAGGTCTGGAGAACTCCTCCACATTCTCACAAATCCACAACCTTTGCCGTGTACGAGTGATAGCAACGTATAATTGCTTCAACTCAGAACACAAGACATTATGTTTTGCTGGGTCGAAACTTGGAAAGGATGGGGAATTGGCATCAAGTAAATCTTGTTCCTTCATAAACTCATAGACAACTCTCCATTTATTTTTCGAAGGTGATGAGCCAAAAAAGTTGTACAAGAGGACATCCTAAAAAAATGATGAGGCAAAGAGTTAAAAGGGCAAAGACATCAGTGCCTAAAAGAAATGTAAATGTTTATTGTAAGCATCCATCAGATTTTAAAAAAAATATCCGCTCTCTGGCACCACATCTATAAACTCAAACAACAATTCAGAACTAAAGATGTACAAATTATCGAAAGGCTGAAGTTACGAGCATGGTAAAAATTATCGATGTGGTGATCAAATGTGTTGACTTGGACAAAAGGAAAAGCGCCTGGAAAGAAGTGCAAATAACAAAGATGATGTTCTAAATAGAAAAAACAAGATGTACAGTAAACAACTGACCTGAAATTCTAGGCCCTTGCACTCTATAACAGTCAAAACAAGAGCATGCTTCCTAACATAGTTATCAATCTCTTTCTTAGCAGCATCATCCCGCACCAGTATCACCTGCTCTGCTCCAAATCCAACAAAATTGCTTCTCACATTCCCACTATTCCCGAAAATAGTTACAATTGCATTTTCATCATTCCTAGATTCAAGTAAAATAGGAGCTTCCCCAGAAATAAGACTTGTTTCATGGCTTAAAACATCAATAAATGAAGAGAAAAAACGGTAAAGAAGATCAATAACACTCTGAGCTAAATTGAGCACACCAGCATGGGTACGGAAGTTCTGCTGCAAATGAAATATTTCAGATATTTGACCTTTCTCGCTTCTGTCATTTCCCGCACTCCTTGATGCTAAAACAAACTCATTATAGAACAAAGATTTTATATCTTCAAACCTGAAGTCAATCCCCCTAGCAATTGTTTGCGCTGTATCACCTGAAAAAACAAATCCCTCATCTACATTCCTACAGATGTATTTGAAGAGAGCAATCTGCCTCATAGCAAGATCTTGGACTTCATCAATATAGACAAAATCCATCGCATCACCCTCATACTTGTAAGTTTTAAGACGAAGATGAAGATCATTTGCAAAATCAGCCATATCAAAGTCACCATTTTGTGCCTTCATCTTTTCGTAGTCTTCAAAAATATCATATATTAAATCTCTGTTCTGCCTATTTAAAGTGGATTTACGACCTTCTGACAGAAAAACATAATCCTCTCGGCTCAGTCTGCCATCACAAGACTCTCCAGCTCGCAGGCCACCTTTTATGTGGGAAATTATCTCCGTAAATACTCTGGATGAATCAAGTTTTTTTTTGAATTTTTCATTGAAACGTGGCCAATAAACTGCACAAAACTTCTCGAAGTTAACCTCCTTTGTTCTTATAAGTGTTTGTGCTGAGATTGATCCTGAATTCCCCACTTTTTCATGCAAAAGCTGCCTCATGTCAGAAAATCTTTCAAAGTACGAATTACCCATTGTTCCATCAAGCATCATTAGAAATTTAAAGAAAGTGATAACAAGTGGGTATGACTTTGGAGGAATATCTAAGAAAGAGTTTGGAATATCTTTGAATTGTGCTGCGTCATCAATATCTTCCATATCAACTGAACTCTCTTCTGCTGAGTATTTTCCACCAGAGGCAAAGCTGTACACACACAACAACGCTAATATAAAAAAACAAATACAGAAAGCAAGGTAATTTTTGGAAGAATTTTCCGAAGGTTAACAATAATAGAATGGGGTGATCTGATTAAAAAGAAATGTTTATGAAGTATAGATGTAAGCTAAGCTAATTTTAAGGGCCTGCTATAAATTTCTCAAAGTTCAATCCAGCAATGCATAAGAACAAATGCTTGTTTTAGACAATAAAATTTCCTTAATAACAAGTTGCATCATGCAAAGCACACTTTGCAAGAAAAAAATTTAACCTGGAAGTATCAGCTCTAGCGTACAGTGTATTTTCTAAAACAATACAAACCTTTTCAATTGTATCACACGATGCTTGATGGCATAACAGAGTTTTGGACTGGCTGTCACTAAAAGTTGACGCAAGACAGTTTCTTTGGCATCTCCAACACCATCCCCAACAGATTTAATGTCATCAGCAACATTGTTTCTCCTGCTGCTGTCCTCCGAAGTATTTAAGTATCCCTGTGTTGCCGTATAATATAGTTCTTCTTTCTTAAACAGCTTCATTGTCAAAACAGTCGTTTTACCAGTCCCTGATCGTCCTAGTATAAATGAACTTCTTGGGAATATGATTGTCTCGAATTCTTCATCAGTCACTTCAAATGGGAGTTCCAATTCTCTTCCATCACGGTCAGAAAGCAAGTGGCTCACGACCCCACAAGATATTGGGTAGAACTTCATCAACAACAAACTATCACTCACTTTTGAGTTCTCTACATAATAGGAACCATCAGGACCATCAGGATTTGAATTGCTTCCTTTTTCATTGTTGCTGCAACTCTTACATCTAGGAATATCAAAAGAGGTTGTCCAAATTTTTGGAACCTCCAGATCTCTGAACAAAAACAAACAACAAGAAAAACTCAACAAAAGAAAAGGAAATCTAACCGTTTCAGCCAAATTTAAGCAAATTTCTATGTGATTGTTTAAGAACATAAGTGCACAACTAGAGATAGAATAAATATTGCAAAGGCATACCCCTCTAGACATTTCTCATTGCAATGACTGATAAAATTGTCAGTGTACGTCTTAAAGATGCCCTCTAGACGTTTAGCCAATATAGGAATATCTTCTAATGGTAATAAATCCCAAACCTTCAAAACTTGTTTGTAGCATATTTCCTTCACCAGGTCAATTGAACAGATTACATAAAGTCCTTCAACCTTGAACTGTTTCAAGATTTGAGAAGAGCTTCCGCAAATGAAGTCCACATTCCTTTTCTTAGGACGCCAGCCACTGGAAAGTTTCAGTAGAAGGTACAGAACAAGTGTCTTTTTTCTTACTGATGCTAGTTTGCCAAATGATTTTTTAAAGTATCCACTGAAAACAACCTGGACCGCACAAATATCAAAAGAAAATAACTACGATGCTTAACACGAAACATCTGCCATAAGGACTGCCATAATACAAATATGATGGATGGCAGAAACGTAACTATGAGATAAATACCTTCCATCTAGCACTTCTGAATAGTGCACTGTCTCCCTTAATCAAATCATCCAGCTGATCAAACTCTTTCTTGACTTCTAAAATGGCTTTGGCCAAATCCTTGTCTTCATCAGCATTAAAGAAACAATTGCGTTCCTTAGCATCATGGATTAAGTTTTCCCAAATAGATTTACTATTTGATAGGGTTCTTTCATTCCCCAAAATCCAAAGACAATGCCTGAAATGGCATTAAAAAAAGGTAAGAACTGTCGTTAGAACAATTAAAAGACACCAGGAAAGAGCTAGTTGGAAGCACTACCTCGCCCGTGTAAGAGCAACATTAATTCTCCGAGGATCAGACATGAACCCAATTCTTCCACCTGTATTGGATCTCACAGTTGATATTATTACGATGTCCTCTTCACCACCTTGAAATCCATCGATTGAACTCACCTGTACTGAAAAACCATCAATGTTTTCATACATCTCACCAAGCTTCTCTTGAATCGCACCAACTTGAGCTGTATATGGAGATATTACACCAACTCTAACCTTTTGTCCACTCCATGCTGCATGCAGAAACATCAAAGGATGTCAAATAATAATAACAATAATAAGAAGTGATAGCAAAATCTTGTGGCAGGAATTGTTTCGATGAAATGATGTTAAGCCAAAAGTTTATCACAGAAAAGCATCAAATTCATTGTGTCTATGCTTTCTTCAAAAGTGAAAGGGCATTTGCATTGTCTCACTTCTCTATTACTAGTCTCTCTGAAAACAAGATGTCAATAAGCATCGACTTTAAAGGAGCTAAACAGTCATACAAGTGTTTTTAATGCAAGATGAAAACACCGTCAGAGAAAGTTTGGTAGTTGAAGATCATTTAATTTCCTCATATGCCAAAGGAAAACAATTGTAACCATCAGTTTGCACAGAAAAATTCCAGGCCTTCGGCTGTAATCATATATAAAAAGTCCTAAACACGATGGTAACAGAAACTTCAAGTTCTTGCATAATATACCTTTGTACAGACTTCGCAGTAATTTCAGCACAATGGCTACCTCAACCATATTTTTCCTGCTATGCCCGACATCATCTAGCTCTTCTCTTCCACCAATTACATTTATGAATGTATAGGGACCAAACATTGGCCCTGGAAGATAATGCTTTTCATAACTTCTAGCCCTGACATTTGGTGCATCTAAGATCTTATTGAAGTAGAATTTTGAATTAGGGAAGCAACTGATGGATGGATGCATTCTGTACTGCATATCTAAAAGATGTTTTGAATGACCCAATGAGCCGAGCCTTTCAAATAAACTCCTTCCAAAGCCAGCTTTATCACAAACCTAAGAACCATAAGCTATAAGAAGCCAATAGTGTAGAGAGTAACAAATCTAAAATTCAGTTCAACAAAAAAGACAATAATAAAACAATGAGGTAGCATTTTCTTACATTGCTTACGACCATAGCTGGTAATTGACACTCATCACCGATTAGAATAGCATGCCTAATACCAGGAAGTTGTAAGGGTATTGTTGATTCACACTCTTTTAGCTGAGCTGCTTCGTCAACTACCAAAAAGTTCAGTGGTTCTATAGGCAACAAATGCAACTTATAAGAACTAGAAGCTGTGCACAAAAATAAGGTTGCTTTCTGGAAACAGAATTCCTCTATTGACCGCTCGTTCCTAGCACTTGGAAGATCCAGATGGCGGAGAGAATCCCGTACTCTTTTCAACATAGTAAGGCATTCACTTCTCTTTAGTCTCAACCGCAACAATATATCATTAAAACCTTGGAAAGAATCCTTATGTAGCCCTGGGTGTGAAAAAACTTTAAGCAATTCATCAGAAATCACATCCTCATGGAATAGCCAAGATTCAAAAGAGTTAAGTGACCCAAACAAGAATACGATGTTCTGAATGTTATTTTTAAGAATGCAAGTTTCTGGTATGTGTGTGCATAATAAAGTGAGGCATGTTTTTAGAGGTAATGCAGTAGAGCGGAATCTATATCTCATAAATTCGAGTAACGTTTTCAGCTCTCCTTTGAGGGCAACAGCTTGATAGCTACAGGATTCCCTTTTCTCTTGATTTTCATCATCATGCTCCTGCATTTTGCTTAATTCATTCTCCACGAAAATGGCATACTGAGAAACACAATCTTCAAAAAAATCAATTGTCGAATTGAAACGATTCCACCAACCAGTCAGAGGTGCAAAGCACTCTATAAGCCTTTTGACACGATAATCCAAATAGACTTCCTGAGTTTCAGAATCAACTTTGAGTCTGTCCTTATTCCCAAACAAAAGAATATCTCCCACAGAATGAAACAAAGAATCAGTTCCTGAATCTGCTTCATGAGATTCTGTGACCAGCTTGAGCACCCTAGAGGCCACTTCTGTAATTGAAACATTGGTTGGGGCACATGTTAGAGTTCTGCATTTCATTTTTAGGAGGCTAAAGAGCAACACACTGACTGTTTTGGTTTTCCCGGTCCCTGGCGGGCCCCAAATAAGTTCAACTGTCGACTTATGGTTGCGTTGCTTTTTAAGCAGACATGCCAAAACCGCCTTGCTTTGGGATTCATTCAGTTTAGATGACAAATTCACAACATTCTCATCATAGATTGCACGTTCCCACATAGAATATTGGTTGCAGTTTTCCTCAACCTGTTATCCAACAGGAAACTCAATCAAGTTCAAAACAATATATTACATGCAAAACAGACACAAATTCGTCTCCTGGAAGTTATGTCTGCAACTGAATATATATAACAGAAAAAAATAGTAGAAAGATAAAAATTATAGAGAGAGAAAGTGAGAGCGTGAGGGTAAAAGTAGATTAAAATAATGTTTTTAACATTTTACTTTACATTCCAAGCAAGAAGCTCAAATGATGATACGAGTAGAAAAGCGAGCAGATCCACCACTCAGTCCGTCCATTTTCTCCGACTTTATTCCAAATTTGGTTTTGAATACCACCAATCCATCCCTCAAGAACAATTTGGAAATTAATAGCATATTTTAAGCCAAACTGGCTATCTCCATGTTTCCACGTGTGAAAATATAGCATCTACTTGTGACCTAAGGTAATGCAAAATCTACAGTAATCACATTCATATATATATATATATATATATATATATATATATATATATATATCTTACCACAGAATCAGTGCGCAGAATCTCTTTGATGATATTCAAGTTTCCGAACATGTGGAGTGCATTCCACATTCTTTTGCTAGTTGTTATATTAGTCAATGAAACCACAGTAAGTGATTTCTGCAGTCCATCACTAATTTCAACGTCTTTTTGCGCTTTGACTGTGAAAGAAGTATATGTAGCAGCATCCTCAGTCTCATCTCCTGTTATACTGGTGACCACAGCAAATGTCCATGTCCATCCATCCCTTTGCAAATCAGAGACATTTTCAGGTTTAGCGCTTGTTAAAATGACGATGTCGCCGGGCAATGTTTTGTAATGCTCCTTGCCACTGCCACGGGATCTGTTTCTCCAACAATCAATATTAACATCATACAATAATGTGCCTCGGGGCTTGGCCTCAAAGAAAGCAAATGGTGCTGTGGATATAATATCCATGCTTGAGCTCAATTCTGCACGGGTTTCTTCCAACAAAGGAATTACATATGATCCGAGATAATGCTCAACCGAGTAAAATGACTTTGGAATATTTTCCACCTATAAAGGAAAGCAAAACACGAGGTCATTCAAAGGACATGAAGGCACCTCAAAACATGCTATCTCCAATTATTCAGGTGCCACAATAATCTAATCTCTTTACACGATGCGAGGACAGCTCAACTGCAACAAAATTATTTCCAGGGAACACAGCGGCTGGTTTCAAAGGTGAGGAGCTTTCACAAAAATATAAACAACACTGAACAATATTTAATTGTATAATCAAATTACACATTTATTTAACAGGTTGCGCCATTGCATCACATCACATGCTCAACAAATAAACAAGTGAGTATCCATGTCAAGAGTTTTGGCACAATTAATCAATCATGTAGTAGCATTAAGACTAACGCATTTATCTAAACAGCTACGAATTGTCAACTCCTAAAAAATGTTTTGACACCAAGCATGCATGCAAGAACAAACTCCATTATTAAAAGAATTTCCAAAACTCTCCCTTTTTATGGTGAGTTGGAGCTGCTCTGCCTCAGCTTACGTTCAGGGCAAGCAATGTGCAATTCAAAATGGAATGGACTTGTAAGGGTCTAACCCACAATCGATGTAAGAACCAAATAATTTTCTTAAATCAAGAAGTTGTTTAATAAAGGAAACGTCAATTCACAGCTCAGTAAAATAATCCAAAAGCTGCAAATAATAGTCGCATGCCAACAATCTAATTTTACAAAATAAATAACTAAAGAGAGAATGATTAAAATAGAAGGTAGAAAAGGTAAAAACCTTGAAAAGATTTTCATTGAAAATATCCTCAAGAGACCATGAAAAAATGGTGTCAACGAAGCCATGATCATTAGTAATTTCTTTCTTCTTCTTCATCTTGCTTGAACTCTCTGATCTTTCCATCATCAATTTCTCGTTTATCTGCGATGATGAAAAGAGCTTCCTACTTTCAAACTTATAAAGGAAGGAAAAAAGGTGGGGGGGGGGGGGGGGGGGGGGTTCCTTCGCCACAAAGAAACAGGTATAAACACCGAAGGAAATAAAAGGTGGTTCCCTTCTTGACTTAAAATGCAGTATACAATGCTGTGAAAATTCTGGTTCGTTTCTTGAAAAGAATGACCACTATACAATATTGCAGTATTCTGGTTCCTTTCTTGACTTAAAAAAGCTCCTTTTTTTTTCCTTGCGCTCCTTCTCCACATGGAAATGTCATTGGTATCAATAATGTAACTCCTTTGAAGTAAGGTGTTGTATAACTTTTTTTAAAAAAAGAATTCTTCAACATCTATGTGTATATTCTTTGTTTTCATTCAGGTTATGCTACTTTCTTGACTTGTGTTCCTCTACAAAATTGGATTAAATTTTTTTAATTTAAAAAAAATATTTACTGAAGGGGAAACTTTATGATATTATTATTATTAAACTTGACCTAACAAATTACTTTCATGATTTTTTTTAAGATTATAATAATTTTAAAAAAATTAAATTAAATTATTATGATCATTTTAAAATACATAAAATGTTAAAGAATAAAATTAGATAATGTAGTTTTTAATTTCAGAATAGATAATTAATTTTTTAAAATAAGAAATTAAGAAATGAATAAAATAATTATGACTATAACTTTTTTATTTGAAAAAAAAACTCGTAAACATCTACAAGGATTTATATATATATAATAAATGAATGAGTAGAATATTGTCCATCATGACAGAGACGAGCTCATCATTGACAAATGGGAAAAACATTGGAGATGTAGGAATCGAAGGTATTCCTTTTGTTTTGGCATCTTATACGCGTGATTCTATTCTTTTTTATGGTGGTGGTTATTCGTTTATAATAAAGTAAACACTTCAATAATATTTTATTTTTTAAAATATTAAATTGAAAACTTAGTAGTGTGTCGTGTTTTTCTAATTAAAAATAAGAAATATTTTTTGTTTAAATAATTTAATTTAAAATAAAAAGATAATATCTTTTTAATATTAAATAAAAACTTTTTGAAGTAATTTTTTATAATATATATTAACGGGAATTGTTTTTTAATATTTTTAAATGAAATATTAAAATTTTAAGTTTTTATTTTTTATTGACCTGGATTAATGTATAATTTAAAATCCAGTTTGTTGGTTAGGTTAACTCCCAATTATAAAAATATAATAATAAGGATGAATATTTATTTGTCTAGTTAGTTAGTGTTAGTTATGTAGTTGTTACCATCTTCTTTTAAAATGCGAATTAAATCACTACACTTTGGAATAACATGATTACTTACTTGTACTATTATTTTTTCCTTAATTTAAGTTAATAGTGAGCAGTGTTTTTTTTTTTTTTTTGTTAAAGGCCGCACTATCTTTTCTCGTTAACAGCAATCTTTGTCGGAAGAATACTTAGCGTCGAAGGAGTTTGTTCGCAGCCCGGGATGCTTATTTTGAAACCTTTCCTCAAAACTAATTTACTCGTACGAGGAATCTCATGTGCACCTTAAAATATTGCAACAATAAATAAGAACATTAAGCATGTTTCTTTACTTTTCTAGGTAACTTAAAATATTGCCTTACTTCCCTCTGACGCTCAAGCTGGTTCTTCTTTCATTTAGTGCAAAGCGTCTTGCCATGGGATGGTCATAGAATGTCCTCATGGATGGCTCAGATATTATCAATCACTGCAAGCTGCATCTGAAAAGTGTCAAATTTCTGATATGAAAATTTCACGATATCCTCTACCGGAAAACATGCATCCTCCACTTTATTGTACCTGAAAAGCCCATCGATCATCAGAATACAAGTATCAACAACATCCTGCGCGCAACCTCTCTTATCCATCTCATTCCAAGCCTCAAATTCCCCATCAAGATCACCCATTTAAAAAAACATTGAGATCAGCATAGTATTCTGATTTATAAGTAACTATACCAGGAGGGTAACCTATGTTTCCCGTTTCTTGCAAAAATTTATAAGCCTCGCAATTTTCCCGGCTGAACAATTCCTTGAATCAATTCTTTGTATGTTAAAGCATCAGAGAGGCAACCGTTGTTTGTCATATCCTCCAGAAGCTTAAAGCACTCGTCCATTCTATTATTCCGGACCAGAGCCCCAATCATGGTTGCATGAGTTCTTGCAGTGGGCGAAGACATCGTTGAATCTTTTGTCCTCATGAACACAAAAGGTTCAGCAGCGTTGGTCACCGTCCCTGCTCTGCAAAGTGCATCAATGGAAGTTGTGTATGTAAAACTACCAGGGGTATGGCCGAGCTGGATCATTTCCTCCAAAACCTTCTTCCTCTAGTCGGATTCCTGACTCCAAACCAGCGAAAAAACAATACATTAATTGTAAGTATTAGCATCAGGCTTAACCTTGTTCTTCACCGTCTTAAACAATGCATCGGCATCCTTGACCAAACTACACTTGCATGAAGCATCCAGCAAGTTAAAGGCATTAATTTCCGGCTGCACTTGACCCTTATCCTCTTCTTCTTGGCGAATTTCTGGACTCGGTCATATACTTCTCGGTATAATTCCTCAAAATGGTTGAAAAAACCTCAGCAGGAACCAAATTCTTGTTATTCCTCTTCAAGTAATCAAACATGCCACAGACTATTCGAAACTGCTGCTTCTTATATTTCGTACTAGTCAAAATATCAATCATTTCATTACAAGCACAAGGCTCCTGGAAATAATTCTCTTGATGCCCTGGCCACATAAGGAAACTGAACGCAATCTTTTCCTCGAAATTAAGCCTACCGAGCACCTCAAGGACCAAGTCAGTAATCAGCTCTAACCTAAGTTTTCGAGGGCTTTCTCCATATTACGATTATTATGAATACAATTCGAAAAACTAGAGCTGCCCATTAAAATTTCACAAGCTCTATCAACACCACACTCTCTAACTCGATTTCTTCTACCCGCCACTCTCAAATGTCTGCTCTAATGGAGGAACATGAGAGCATAGAAATTACACTCGCGGACAAATTTAAGGTTGTTGGAATAAGAGAAAATGAAGGGCTAACGAATTTCTGTAGAAAAGCGAAGAAAGGTAATTTCTCTTAAAAGCAGATAAATATACAAGAATTCTCCTCATTTTTTAAAAGTGTTAAGATTAAGAAGAAGAAGAAGAAGACCTCTATTTTCTTCTTGAATTTCAATAAAAAAACTCCATGACTTTAAAAAGGGAAATCGAAATAGGATGTGAAAATAGCGCTGGAGATTGGTATGCCTCTATCCGATTAGACTGTCAAGCAATGGCGCCAGCACATCAGGAGCGGATCGTTGGAGCTTGCTTGGAGCGTGTCTGTGCCAGGGAGACTCAACACAACACACACAGAGTTCATAGCTATATATTAGCATCCGTAGGTGGGTGGGCTTGAGCTGGGAGATAGAATTTGCAAATCAAATTAATTGGGTTGGCGCCTCCATCTCAAATTAATTTAAGGTTGACGATCATAATTAGTTGCCTCCTCTGCCTTTTGAATAAATAATGATACTTTACTATATATTCTTTTTGAAATGGGTAGATTTTGATGAAGTTAACAGTCTAGACTTTGCTGTGTACTTGTTATTGTGGTGTGTGTGTTTTTTTTAAAAATATATTTTTAATTAAAAATATATTAAATTAATAATTTATTAGATATAAATATGTCAAAAAATATAAAAATACATAAAAATATTAATTTAATGTTTTTTAAACAAAAAATAATTAAAAAAACTTTAAAAAACATATTATAATACAAAAACAAACACTCACTTGGTATTTTTAATATTCTTACTTTTTATATGGGAGAAATTCATTTCAATTAATGAATAAACACATGGATAAGTATCAACTATATATATATATATATATATATATATATATATATATATATATATACAAAATAAGTTTGAGGTAGAGAAAGAATAATTCAAATTGTTGATAGGTTGAAATGAAAGTCTCTTGAGATTTCAATAAAGTATTTAATTTCATTAAGTTAAATAAATTGTTTGAAATTGATATAGTATAAAGCTTGATTTGATCTTATGGTTTAATTCATTTATTTATTAATCTAGATTAGAGTTTGATTAAGTTAAATTTAATATCAAATTTAGTAAAAAACTGACTTAATTAAATCCAATAAATATAATAGATAAACTTATAATTTGAACGACCCGATTAAAATAGATCCGATTTGATTTTAAAAAAATAATAATAAAACCACGTGTTTTCAATTTTTTTTTACTGTTTAAAATTTATTTATTTATTTACAAAAAGAGATAAAACTTCAACTTTGGACTTGAGCGAGTCGCGACGTGGCTACTTTTAGAGCAGGTTATCTCTATGTACGGAAATCTTCCACGTGCCATGTCTTCTCAGTGGCTCATAAGATCCGAACGTAGACGAGAAAAAATCCAGAGGAAGGGAAAGTGCGCATCAGTATTTAACGGATCGGAGCATCTTTATTATAATTTAATTTCATATGGTCTCAACAATCCAAAAACTCTGAAACCTCATTTCCAATGGCCATTCCTAGTAGTTCTCCAGATTGGTCAGTACCTTCCATTAACTCTTGCAGAAAGCCTCACAAGGTTATCTTCACTCAAACATGCAAAAACCTTCACTATCTCCCTCTTCCATGCATCAATATTCCTGTTTTTCACGTGAATTCTTCTAGCTGTCCATCCCCTATCATAGAAGAAGAGCCATCCACGAATTCTCCTGTCAGCCCATTAGACTTGAGACTCGAAGATACTCAACACCATCCAATTCCAGACCATTCAGACAAGTTAAATGATTTTTTATGCGGGGTACTGCGAGATCCCAAGTCTGAAGAACTAGCATACGAGTACTACAAGAAAGCAAAAGAAAAGCAAGAATTTAGGCCTGAAAGACCAATGCTAAAGCTTCTAATAAGGTACTTGATACAATCAGAGAAGTGGGGTTTGGTTTTGTCAGTGGCTGATGATTTTAAAAAGTACAGTGTGTTGCCAGATAGCTATACCTTTTCAACACTAGTTAGTAGTTGCATTAGAGCTAGAAAATTCAAAGTTGTAGAGGGATTGCTTGAAATTTCTATATCTGATAGTAAAATTGCTGTTTTGGCTTTTGATTCAGCAATGAAAGGGTATAACAAGCTACATATGTATGGTAGCACACTTTCTGTACACGAAAAGATGAAATTAGCAGGCATTCCTTTGGATTCTGGGAGTTACTTCCAGACAATGAAGGCACACCATAAATTAGGAGATGCGGGGGGAGTTGTCGAAATGTTTAATGAGTTTGAAAGTAGAAAAATAGTTTCAAAACCAATGATCTTAAGTCAAATGTACAAGATATTATGCGAGTCATTGGGGAGATCAGGCCAAGTTTTTGAAGCTCTTGAATACTTCAGAGACATGAAAAAGAAAGGGATTCTGGAGGACTCTTCAATTTACTCTTCCTTGATCTGTTCATTGGTAAATATTCGAGAAGTAAAGTTAGCTGAGGAGCTGTATAAAGAAGCTCAAGAGAAGAGAATGTTAAAGGATCCAGAAACTTTTTTAAAGCTTGTGTTGATTTATATGGAAGGAGGACAGATGGAGAAGACAGTTGAAATTGTCAAGGAAATGAAGGGTACTGCTAAACTGAAGGTGTCAGATTGCATTTTCTGTGCAGTTGTCAATGGCTTTTCTAAAAGAAGAGGGTTCGATGCAGCTGTTAAGGTTTATGAGGAGTTGAAGTATGATGGCTGTGAACCAGGACAGGTGACATATGCCTCTGTGATAAATGCCTATTGCCGAGTTGGGCTTTATTCTAAAGCTGAAATTGTGTTTTTTGAGATGGAAGCAAAGGGGTTCGACAAATGCGTCGTGGCATACTCCAGCATAATCTCGATGTATGGGAAAACAGGGAGGCCAAGAGATGCTATGAGGCTTGTAGCAAAGATGAAACTAAAAGGTTGTCAGCCTAATACATGGATATACAATTCTTTGGTGGACATGCATGGAAGAGCCAAGGATTTAAGGCGGGTGGAGAAGCTCTGGAAGGAGATGAAGAGAAGAAAGGTGGCTCCAGATAAAGTGACTTACACTAGTATTATAAGTGCTTATAGCAAGTCCAAAGAGTATGAGATGTGTGTGAGGTTCTTCCACGAGTATAGAATTAATGGGGGTGTGATTGATGGGGCTATTGCAGGAATTATGGTTGGAGTTTTCTCTAAAATTAGTCGGATTGATGAGTTGCTGAAGCTCTTGAGGGACATGAAATCTGAAGGAGCTCCGATCGACGAGAGGCTTTATATATCTGCTACGAATGCAATGGTTGCAAAAGAGCTTAGAGGCAAAGTAACATAGATTGATTACACCTTGTATTTTTTTCTAGTGAACAAGTACAATGAAGCAAGTGTTGTTTTTTTTTTTTTTTTACATGAAAAAATAGTGATTTCATCATGAGAATAAATTACAAACAGATTGATATTCTTGTATCCAGATCAAATAAATAAGTGAAAATTATAATATACGATTTTAAAAGTTACTTGAGAACATCAGCACTTAGATGCCTCTTCAAATAACATCTAGTGCATATAATAATTTGGAAAACTAGAAAAAAATATATAAAGACTTTTCAAATTGAAGCTATCTGTGTAGAAATTAGTTACACTCTACGTGTACTGGATTGATTAATTGTAAATCAACAAGAAAATAGTGATTTGGTTTCTCTCAATCAGTTTATGTTTCGTAGATCTATCTCCACACGATAAAAATAAGATTCGGAAGTTTGTCCCCTGCTGCTTGGTTTATGTTTCTAATTCTTCTTTTTTCTTCTTTCTCCTATGCCTCAACTTTACTTATCGTGCATTAAATCGCATCCTTCGCATTCTTTCCATTTAGGCCTACTTATTTTTTCATTTCAATTTTTTTTTATTTTTTTTACTTTAAATTAATATTTTTTTAGTATTTTTAAATTATTTTAATATGTTAATATTAAAAATAATTTTTAAAATATAAAAAAAATACTCTGAAAAGACATATTCTATCTGTGAAAGCCACGAGGAGCAGCAGTGCATTAGATTGTAAATTCTTGTCCAATACATAACAGTATGTACACAGTAAATAATTTTAAATAGGAGTCGATGGCTCCATAGGTCAACTATCCAAACAGAGCAAAAAAGGACCAGACATGTACGAAACTTCAACCAAAAGTCTTGAAAACAAGAGTAAGGTCTTGAAGTTTGATTTCAATCCCAAGCAACCGAGATCATAGAGTTGGCCAGGCCCGACTCACCAAAGGTCATTTTACCATCGTAATCCAGCCTCTTTGCTCCTGGAATTGCCTCCGTCAAACGAAACAGCTTTGTCCCAGCTTCTTCTAGTTGAGAATAGCAGAATGACCATAGCAGCTGAAGAAAGAGTAAATCCCAACTCAGAAACTAATGCATTTCTTTTGGGATAAAACATTAGTAGATCCCTACTATTAATCTGCAGAACAAATTTCTTAAAGTGCAGCTGCACAAGGAGCGCCCATCTCAAGCATGGCACAGATACAATATCACTCACTATTCAAGCACGTTACTCACCATGAAAATAAAACAACATGAAATAAATCATGCAACCCATCTTCCCACCCTCCCACGCAGATAAAGTTTAATGTTCAGTTACAAACTACACTTCGACAAAAATCAGATAGCATGGTTCCATTGTTTATTGTAATTGCAGAAGAGTGAAACCTAATGCAAGGGAAAAGGTGAACATATCCTGAAGCACTCCAATACAAGCTGAACTCAATTACAAAGGGTCATGGTTATTAGACACTTGAAACCAAAACAGTCAAGAAACTGGATCAACAGGCTGGTGATTCAACCAACAGATCGATTATAACTAAAAAGAGGGAAAACAAAATAAACAAGCAGTAGAGAAAGGAGAGCAGCCAGACAACATGATACAAACAACGGGTCACAGTTTGCAGAGAATCGGATCTATAACTCAAGAGAAAGCACGTACTAAAATAGCATACATAGTTGCTGAAAGTTAAGGTACCACAAATAAAGCATTAGATTGATAAACAAAACCCAAGAGAAAGCATCAATGTTTAGACAAAAGGCACTTCAATCGTAATGGCACAGATAAAGCGAGCACAGCCAATTAATACAGGGTTTCCTTCTGCAATGGACGCCACTGAACAAAAACCATCTCACACCCAAAAAACTAAAATAAATAAAGAAATAAAGAACAATAAGCAATTATTTCAAGTGTCACTCACCTAGAAAAAAATTGAATAGCAAAAAAGAAAAAAATAACCATTTTAATCAAGAATATGTCAAATAAAACCATTTGAAGCAACCATTTTATCTGGATTTCTTAAACAGTCTAATGGAAGACCTGGCCAGTTCAATGCAGTACACTGGTCTACCTAACTGAGATAAGCTGGCCAGTAACACCAAAATAGTTCATCTCCATGTACTTGTGATTCAAAACAACTAAGGCATACAGAAAGTATTCTACAAGTCTAACCAAGAATGCGTCAATTGCAAAAATTTTGCACTATGCCATAGCTTTTGGTGAGAATACCAACTGCTAGATTTAGTACCTATTCACCTAGGTTATGTGCCTGAGATTGAGTAACTAAGCATGCAAATAAGAATGGGTAAAATGTACAAAGAGAAAAGGCCACAACATTAAACCATAGCTGTAAAACTCGGACCGGCTTGGCATGTCAACTCGAGACCCAGTGCTTGCACTAGTACAGGTTGAAGAAAAAATAAAAAGAAAAAACCTCATCCAACCTAGTCAAAAACCCGGGTTGACTTGCTAACCCGGTCAAAACCTGGCCCTCAATCTATTGTCTATTTTTTTTTTATATATATATATATATAAAATTTGGTAAAAAATATGTGTTTTGATCCTTTTTTAAAAAAAAATAAAATAATCAGGGGTCAACCCTTAGGTCAGGTTTTACAACTATGCATTAAATGAGCATGGATAGCCAAAGTACAAATAAAACAAGGTTCTCACCTGTATTGGATCAGTTTTCAAGAAATTTCTCTGGACTCTGCGTCCATCAGGAAGACGAATTCCTACCCTACAAAGGAGACTCTTATCACCACTGGGTTCTTCAGGTAGAGGTGGATACATTGGCATCCTACTTGAACAATTTTCTTCCTCCTGAGTGGTACTGACTTCATCTTTATCATTGGAAGCAACTGCACTGGACTCTTTCATGCTCTCCATTGAAGCAGCTAATGCCCTTTGCACTTCCTCGTCTTCTTCATTAGTTTCATAAGCAGGCACCGGAGCTGAAAATTATGTATAGTTATATACAGAGGCAGACACAATGAACAAACCTTCATACAGAGGACGAAGTATCACACCATACCTACTGCACATGCACACATTGAGAAACAAGCACACAATACATGCACATGAATGCATGCACACACCTCATAACATTTGTAGATACAAGGAAAAATTGGAATCTTATAATAAATAAAAGAAATAAAAGATGAAAACAGTTTTCTCCTCATGCTTAAAATTACTAGAATTTAGGAGTGTTTTGGTAAAAAAGAACTTAACTGCCCTGGTACAAGCAAATTATTTGATGAGAGCTTGGTAAATTGCAGTGACATGTTGAGTTTCAAAATAAATTTACACTAAATGTTATGGTACCATAAATTTCCACAAATAGATACTGTTGCATGCATTAAGTCCATTTTGTTTGACAAAATACGTTTGATAACTTCCACCCTGACAGCTTACATGAAGGACAGTTACATTCAAGAAATGACAGTCCAAACATTCAATGAGGCAGCTTGAGCCTCGAGAAAAATTGGACCATCAAGATTGAACCGCATAAAATGCACTAATTTGAGAAAAATGCAGTGGAACACTACATAAATATGTGCATATAATTCTTAACAGAATGTAAAAGAACAAAAATTTATCCACTGCATTTGGGTGATTGGCAATGAAAATCAAAATGTGAAGAATGAAATGAGACCAAGAAGCACCCATGCAACTGAACTCTCAAATACAAATTTTAAGAGCCCAATATACCATTTCATGGGAGAAAATTCCTTTTAACAAAAGCATTGAACTTTGTTATACACTCTATTTCAAACATCTTAGTTTTTTATATCAGATGCCACGAAATTAGATTATAACTCACATCCTATCACCTCCATCATAGTCATTATCACTTAATAATACCACCATTGGTCATTCAACAAGTATCACAATAGATAACAGCACCCAGGACATCATGGTTAAATACTGAAATTTATCAACATCTAGAAATGGAACACTATGGAAGGTACAAGAATTAGTTTTCATGTATTATATAGCTCGTCTACAACTCTCCAATTAAATAATCCATCATCACAAATTCAAGAACATTAGCATGCATAACTGACCTTTGCTTTTTTGTGGAGTCAGAGAACTGCCCCTTAGACGTTTATGAGACAGGGTTTTGTGATGATCCCTTGGGCCACCATCCATGAATGGTACCAGATCCTATAAGTTGAGCATGTGTTTCCTCATATCAGTGGAGCAACAAATTGAAAGTTGGATTAAATTTGAACATGGGAAGTTCCCCTCTTCTTTCAACAATTTTTCTACATGATTTATCAGAGAAAGTATTAAAATACACACAAAGAGCGCACCTCCAGCAAACTCTCAGGCTGTACCATTCCAACCCATGAGTGCATTTTTTGACCTGTGATTGGGTCGATTACTAGGACTACTGGTATAGAATCCAATTTGTAATATGTACAAACTTTCCTTCCCTCACTTGTATCATCATATACCTACATCCACGAACCATAATAAGAAAGATGAGTGCTAACTATGAGTCTTGACATTCATAGAACGAAAGAAACTGATTCATATTTCCAAATACTGTGACTCCACGACATCACCATAGATCATAACTGATGAAAACAGCATATTAGTACCTATTGCAACATTGCATACATGAAACATTTGTGGAATTTCAGCAAACACTTCATGCAAAATACTCCATGGTTCTATTTATATGTTCATCGCTAGATATATTTCCTTTTTGAATCCTTTTGTTAATCAAAGATCATTTTGGGACAGTGGATAAAAGGATTATCAACAGCTAACAGTCCTACCTTAACCAGCCATAATAAGAGGGGTGAATTTAAACCCTCGCATAGTCTCAAGATGGCCGGAATGGATACATGTTTGATTTATTAAGTCATCAACTTAACCTTTTAATGATTCCAGACAAGATCAAATATCACATTACTAACAATGAGAACATGTTTCTTTTCCCTTTCCTGTTACCTTTAGTATCTCCATGGGAAATAGTTCTTGCTTCCATTCCTTGAATCAATTTAATCAATAGTGTTTCCCTTCTCAACAGGGTCTGCTCAGGGAATAGATTGACCACCCTATCCTAACTCCTAACAATCTAATACCTCAAAACTAAAAAAAAAACATGAGCACAGACACAAAGAGAATCAATAAGGCCATGTAAGGCCTACGTTCGAATTTAATAAGTTGGAAAACAAGACCCTTCTTACTTGTATGGCATGATAAAGACAAAGTCGACTTTTTAAATCAATTTCCATCATGTTCTTATGAATTTTAGTGGGTTTCATGGAAGCTATACACATTGATAGCATTTCATAGCACCGAGTAGAAAAGAAAGATTAGGTGCTTGAACGAAATCATCATACTCACCTGCCAGAAGATAAAATTGGTACTTATTGTCTGAGCAACAGCTTCATTTGCCCATGTATCCCGATTTAACTTCAGAAGACAATATTCACAGCATCAAAATCAAGATTCAACATTAAACATAATGGAACATTTCTAGGTTGCAGAATCACATGAAAGCTACCATATGAGAGCTGAACTCCTTTGTGGATTGCAAGTTCACTAGAAGCCATTTGTCCTGAACAGAAGCAGCATCCTTTGCCTGGATTAAAAAATGATAGAATTTTCAATCAAATAAGTCAAATAGAAAAATACCAAATGATACCAGATAAAGCATTCACATTTATTAAGGTTGCACATCAAGGTTGATGTGGAACCAGAAAGACAAGAAGCCAAGGCCAAATTAATGCCACCACTGATAATAACATGACATAAATTCCACTAAAACAATACAGGCAAAGCCCGTCAATGCTTCATACTTAGTCATTCTCCAACTACACCAACGGTGATCCAACCCAATCTTCACTACACACAGGTCCCCTCTAGGCCTACAAATTGAGAAATGGCAGGAGAACATTCAAGGAAAACTGGAGAAAATTAAAAAAAAAAAAATTCTAACATAGGATTAGCTAAATTTAAGACGATGTTTTCTCAATCTCGTTCAAATTTTCAACTCTGGTTAAACCATAGGACTTTTATAGTTAGCATACCAGCATACAAAAATAACTAACCTGAGCATGAAGATCTAGAGCGATATACCTTAAGCTTTGCTCTTTGGTATATCAAGGCCAAAGAGTTGTTCAAATCACAGGGAGGTGAAGCGTTCCTTTGTATCAAACATGTTTCTTAATAAATTCAAAGTTTTCTTAGATTAGTTTTTTGCAAATTTCTGGTGTGGATTCTTCTTTCAGTTAATTCCAAACTATAGAGATACAAAAAGACTTAAAAAGGGATAGGTAGGGATTTAGATACCTATCTAACTATTATGATGATTCTATTTAAACTCAAAAGAAATTCTGATCCAGAAACGAAAATCCAACTCCTGAGGAAAATAAAAGAAACTCTAGGTCCAGAATTTAAAAAGAAAATCGAATTGCAATATTATTTCTTAGTCCCTTAATTGCACACCAAACAAGGAATGCACTTGGAAAAAAAATAGGGTGTGTGTGTGTGAGTAATTAATGAAACGACAATTCACGTGACGGATATAGCCAACACCAAGTTCCTAATTGTACTCTAAAATCATGCCTTCAAGCTATTTTTCAGAAATCTAGGAAATTTAAACTGTGGTATGTGTTGCGTCAAAATCATACGAAACCCGATACTGCAACATAAACAGCAACAAGTAACCAGTGCAACTAACTAGAGCCATTAAAACTGAATAATAAATATTTCAATTAAATCATGAAGCAACAGACTCAAAGAAAATCCCTTTACCTTTTCAAATGATCCATGGAACATCAAATGAAAAGGAGGTCGATATAAAGAAGCAAGATTATCTCGAGGGTTATCTATTGTGGATGTAGAACCTTGGTCTGATTCCCAGACCCCAGAATGTTTCATTTCCTCATCAAAGTTGCGAAATGCAATCAATGAACTGGCTTCATGTGGTGGGTGTCCCATCCTTGACGCTCTAGATTAGTTGAACAAAAAGGAAGTAACCATTACCAGACAAAATAACCAACAAGGGATAAAATAAACAATGACTAACCAGAAAAACACGGGGGCAGGGAGCGCATGTTAGTAGCATTTGAAAAACATGTGCTGAAATTTTCAAGGAACTACATAAAAAAAGCATTACAGAAACACAATATGTGGGCATACATAGATAACATACCCATATAACATGGCATCATCATAGAGGGTATCCCTCACAACAGGTAAAGGAGCACGTACTTCCTCTCCACCACTAGGTCCAACATTTTCATTTCCGAAGTCCTTCAATCCACTGAAATAATTTGTCACCACCAAACCGATATTAAGGAAAAATGAAACTAAACCAACACAAAGCAACAAATTCAATATCAAACAAATTGATCTCTGAACAATCAGAAAATAAAGCACACCCCTGAAATACCTTTCATGTACATCTGTCCGGGTTTCAGTTTGAGGAGGGAGTGAAGCAGATGCAACCACCCCACCTTCATTCCCTACATAAAATAACTGAATAGCATCTTCAAGCTTCCAGCTTGTGGCCTGTCCACCCTCAACATTCCACCATCAATCGAGTTTAATATAAGAACAACACTTCATGACCAAAATCATATACAAGCACATACCACAACAACACTAATATTTAGACCAAGGCGAGATTCAAAAAGACTTAGTTATAAAATTCCTCAATGCAGACAGCTTGACAACCAAAAGCAGTCGAAGAACTTGTTAATGTAGGACAGCACAAGCTCAAAAACATAAAAAGTTAAAAACTTTGAGCAACGAAAATATGCTTTTACGATTCAAAAAATAAATAGCAAAAAAAAAAAAACTGATGTTTTGAACCTCAAACAGAACCCTATGCTTGCTAAACTACATAAAAAAAATCACAGATTCAATTCATAACTGAAAAGAGAGGGGGGGGAGCAAAGAGAGAGAAGGAGAGGGAACTGATGAAAAACCTGCAGGAACTGACGGGCAGTCTCAGCAGTTTGGCCAACTGCGATCTCGAGGAAGGAAGACACCATACTCTGCTCATCATTCGCAGATAACATTCCCTCCATTGACATTATAAATCCAAAACCCTAATTTAATTTAATTTAATTTGACTTCTAATTCGATCAATCAATCACACAAAGAGAATAAATTAAACTCCAGCAATATTCAATCTTCCACACTATTTTAGAGAGGGAGGGGGCGGGGGAGGTTGATGGAGAATGCGACCTTTTTATTCTTATTTATATAATTTATGCAATCCGAAGATATTTCGGAATTTATGAAATAGTTTAAGAAAGTACCCTTTTATCATTATTTATGCCTCCGACTCCCAGGAAACCGGGGGTATTTATGTAATGATGTGGAAACAGAAAGTGATTTTTTTTTCCTTAAGAAGAAAAGGAATTTTGATAATTGTTTTGTTTTTTTTTTTTTTGGGCTAGTGGTAGTTGAAAACTGAAAGGCATCAACCTCCTGGGTAAGAAGAATTTATACCTTCCAAGGAGAGATCATGATCAGGATTGAACAAGGCCCAAAGAATGTAGGCCCATTATTATTCCTGTTTGGAAAGCAACTGTCTGGTCTGAGCCCTATCATCAATCCATGACCAGCTCTAGCCAGTCTATTATCTCTAAATGGGTTACTGTTGTCCCCACGTCCCTCTTATATATATATATATATATATATATATATATATATATATATATATATATATATATATATATATATCAAAATAACCTCATTTAAGACTCAAGAACCTGGCATTGAAGTCATACTCAATATTTTTCTGCCTAGCAGCAATGCTAGATTTAATAGCAATTCTTCTAGCTACAACTTTAAATTTATAATAATATTTATAATATTAATAATAATATTTAACTTGTCTAGCTCAAATTATTATATTTTTTTAATTTCTTCAAAAAATATTTATGGTTTTTCTTCGATAATACTAATATATTTTTCAAATTTATTAATGATAATAATAATAATAACAATAATAATTTTTAATTTAACCCTTCAAATCAAATATATGGTTGTTTTTTAATATTAATAATATTTTTAAAAATTTATTAATTATAACAAAAATGATAATATTTTTAATACAAATAATAATATTTTTAATAGTAATAATAATATCAAGTTTGCCTAACCGAAGTTTAAATGGGTCTGGTTGCAATACCATGTTCAGGAGCTTTGGACCCCTCTTAACCCTGCTGAACCCAAAAGTTTTGGGTCTAGACACCAGATTCATTAGACTTAGGTCTTGATATTGGATTCAAAAGCCATGGATCTGAACACCAGACAATAAAATCTTGGGTTAAGCGGGATTACAAGACCCAAGGGATCTTGCTGTGTCAAACCCAGGTGTGATCTTATCACTATTTTTTTTCACTAGCAATAATATTTTTTTTTCACATTTATTAATAATTATATAAATTACTATTATTATTATTATTATTATTATTATTTAATTTTACACTTCAAATCAAATTTATAATTTCTTCTCTAAAGAAATAATTTTTAAAAAATAAATTATTTTTTTCTTTGCTTTAAATTATTTATTTTATATTTTCAAATTATTTTAATGTATTAATATTAAAAATAAATTCAAAAAAGATATTATTTTAATATATTGTTAAATAAAATATTTTTTAATTATATTTGGTTTAAACTTTAAATTCATTATTATATACCCATATATATATATATATATATATATATATATATATATATATATATATCTTCACACTTGAACAATTCAATCTTCAAACATATTTTGTATGCCCTAACCACATCATCCATTGACATTTTTTGATCTCTAACCTTGGTGCCACGAACAAAACGTTATCGCCTAAGCTTTCTCTTTACTATATTATTAGACTCAACGCTACTAGGGTTTGAAAAGTGTATATATAGTTGACATTTGCAGAAGTCACCATCCGAGGAAGCACGAGTAGCTAGCAATGGAGCTGGACTGATAGCAAAAGACTTCAGAATTCCACCAGGATTTGAAAAAAAGGATCTCAACGAGCCGATAACCCCTTAATTAACCAAGTACAGGTCAACAAGTATTATTCTATGCTTATGATCTTGCTGCATCTGTATGCTAAGTACTCACAAGATGACTATTATAACCTCACCACTGTCATTGATGGAATGAACACGCATCTGTGTGCTGCACAATTTGGAGCTTTGATGCCTATCGAAAATAAACAAGTATATTTTATTTTTCATAAAAGCGTAGCTTGCCATTGCACTACTCGAGCTTGTCTCGTCGAATTCTATTCTCACAAAAAGTTGGTGCGCCCGTGCAAACTTTAAGGACGTGTCAAGAAACTCTTGCTATACACGACGACCTTCTCTTTGGAAAGTGAAAGCAATGTCCGAGAAGGGACGAGGACAGTTGCTGACTGTCGGAGGACAATGATATTATGTTTATATTATGCATATGCTTTTGAGGAGTTTTTATTCTATTGGATTTCTTTTTGCAGTGATGTGTGTGTAATTCACCTAATCCTTGAAAAGCTTCTGTTATGACTGTGTGTGTGTAATTTTTCTAGTAAAGTCTGAAGGGTGATGTAGCAGTACTAGTTGTTTTATTATTGTTTATTACAAGTCTAGAGAAAAACACCTCCGCTTTAATGCAGGTTAAATTGTGTGGACAGATGGTTACCGACGAAAAGCTTCTTAGCATAAACTAACCGAGGAGGGGCCAAAGAATTGTTCATCTTAACCGTGGTTCTTTTATTAAAAATAATTTATTATTATTATTATTATTATTAAATTTCTTTATCCTGATTTTATGATCTGGATTACAAGTTTAAAGAGTTAATTTAACTTTTTTATTTTTTTTTAATTGATTTTTTTTAATTTTATTATTCAATATTTGATAAATTTGAAATTAGAATTCATGATCCTTTTCAATTTATTTTTATAATGTTATCTCGATCTCATTACCTGGATCATGGGTTTAACATGTTATCTCGGTTTGACTTGGGTTGTTTTTTATTTATTTTTATTTTATTCTTTAACATTTGATCTCATCATGATCCGAGTTGTTAGTTTAACAAGTTAACTTTAATTTTTTTAAGACTTAGTTTTTTCTTCTATTTCATTCTTCAATATTAAGTTTACTTATCTTGGTCTCATGATTCAAATCAATAGTTTAGAGAGTTAACTTATGTTTTTTTGTTGTTGATTTTTTTTTTATTTTTATCCTTTTAACATTTGGTTGATTTAGAATTAGACTTCATAATTTTTTATTCGGTTTGTTTTATATGAAGCTATTCTAGTCTCATTATCTAAATTATGGGTTTGACGGGTTATCTCGTATTGACTCAAATTATTTTTTTATTTTTTTTTAATTTTATCTTTTAACATAGGGCTTGTTTATTCTAGACTCATGACCCAGGTCATGGGTTTAACGGGTTAAATCGAGTTATTTTGCCCCTTTTTTAGTTATTTTTTTCTAGTTTTATCCTTCAATGTTTGGTTGATTGATTTGGAATTATGTTTCATAATATTTTTTTTCAGTTTGTTTTCTATAAGGTTATCTCAGTCTCATTACCTGAATCATGAGTTTGACGGGTTAACTCAGGTTAACTAAGAGTTTTTTTTTTGTTTTTCTTAAATTATTTTTTTAATTTTATCATTTAACATTTGATTGATTAAAAATTTTGATTCATAATTTGTTTTGATTTGCTTTCTATGAGATTATTCTAATCATATAAGGTTACGATTTTGACAAGATATCACTAGTTGACTAGAGTTGTTTGTTTTTAATTGATTTTTTTTAACGTTGTTCTTCAATATTGGGTTGGTTGAAAATTAAATTTTCATAATTAGTTTTAATTTGCTTTCTATAGGTTATCTCGCTTTTATGATCCAAGTTGCAAATTTGACATGTTAACCAAGGTTGATCTGAATCGATCCAATATGTTTCTTTCTCAATATTAAAAAATAAGATGTCGTCTTGAATTTTATTGTTGTCAAACTATATTTTTTAATGATTATTTAGATTATCTTTGAAAATATCAATTTGATTGGGCTATATCAAGTCAACTGCTATATAATTTAAATTTTTTTCTACTAAAAAAATTATTAGCAATAATTAGATATTTTTTTTAAATTAAAAAAAATTAATTCAACATATAACGTGATGCGAACCAATGATCTAATGTCATTGCTATTTTATCATCTTTTATATTAATTATAATACTATTGTTCTTAAATACAAAAATTATGAATCGGCAAAACATGACATGTGTGTAGAACAATACATAGAAGTAGATTCTGTTTGTTTGTTGAAAAGTATTTTAATTTTGAAAAGTGATTTTTATAAAAAATATGTTTTTTGAAAAGTAGATTAATTTTTAATGTTTAATAGTATTATAAAAAATAAATTAAAAAATAATTTCTAGTGTTTGGTTATACTATGAAAAATATTTTTTTTTTAAGTTTATTAAAAGAATTTGAACCATGTTTGACAAATAAAAAAGTTAAAGGAATATAAAATCAAGAAACAATCTAATTGTATAAATTATTTCAAATAAAATTAATGAAATTTTATAAATTATTTTAAATAAAATAAATAAAAATAAAAAAGAACCAAATCTGATAAATAAAATATTAAAATTATAATTTTATAAATTATTTAAAATAAAATAAATAATAATTAAAACAATGAATATCAATAAGTAAAGAAATCCCGTTTATGCGTGGTTGGACCTACGTGGGATAAAGTAAACTTGCTGGGAATATATGAGTAACTGTGCACTTCGTTCACCGCGCTGGACAGGGTTACACTATTTATTCAGCAAATAAGTAGTCTCTTTACACTATTCGAAATTTTGCACTTATTTACACTGTTCTAAAATTTATAAATACTTATTTTCTACAAATATTTACATCATACTGAACAATTGTTTTCCCGGAAGAAATTCCCCTGTTCGTAACTTTACATGAACTAACCAGACAAAAGCTTCAATCTTTGGAGGAGTCAAAGATTCCAGTCACTTCCCAGCAGTACTGGATCAAGAACATAGCTCCAGAACTTTGTTTTATAGGTCCCTTTTCCATCATGTTTCCAAATCAATCTATCCTTCATGTCTGCACACAGTACAACCTCTGAAATCGAAGCATACATACCAATCTATATATACTAGGTAATAATGGTTGTAAACTTGCATCTTCAACCCGCACATCTTTCTAAAAGGACACAGACAAGCCATTTTCAATACTGAACTTGGACTCATTGTTTAACACCCAAGAACACGTGCTTGAAGAAGAGTAAACAGAGCAAATATCCTTCGAAAATGGAGATAGCTGACCTGAAAAACACGGGAAGCCATTTTCAATAACCAGCTTCTATTTTTCAAGAATAAGGGATTGCCATTTAGAAGAGCTAGCACCACTTAGACTCCAAATCCACTTGAAAAGTAAATCCTTGTTTTTCCCTCCCGGAGAACCAAACCCAGTACCCCTACTCTTTTTTAGTTTCGACAGTCCCACACTGTAAGAACCTTCTCTGAAAAGAAATAAACTTCTTGGTTTCGGCATTTTAAATAAGATGAGATAGTGTCCGACCACCCAAAGACACAAATTTACTTTTACAAGACAGAAGATCACTCCTAACCTTTTCATCTCTGGCTTCTAAGTTGAAACATGTCTTGGACTAGCACCTAAAGGCAGACCCGAGCAAGAGAATGCACTCGGCATCCCGGAACTTCTGCCGTACTAGAACAGAAATCAGAACCCACAGTCGACTCCAATAAGTGAGCTGTTATGAGAATTCACCATCAATCCTGATCACAACTCAAACTACCTTAACAACCTCTTCACAATCAATAATTCAAAAGAGAAATGCATAGACTTCCACTCAAATTCAGCCCGGTAAAAGTACTCTTCTCTGCTGCACTTTTAAACAGAACAGATAAGCCCTCAATTATTACAATATAAAAAAGAAAAGGGGACAAGGGATCTCCTTGCCGAATATCTTTTTTCTAAATTGAATTCAGTAGCTGGAGACCCATTAATTAAGATAGAAATTCGAGCAACGAAGACACATTGTTGAATCCAAGCAATCCATTTACGCCCAAACCCTATAGAACTGAACACATGAAGCAAATCTGCCCACAAAACAGGGTCAAAGGCCTTCTGAAAATCCATTCTGAAGATAAATCCACCAATTCTTCTCCTTTTCATTGGAAATCAAGGAACTATCCAAAGTGTGCCTCCTTGGTATGAAAGCTGGCGGAGAGTCACTGGCCACTCCATTCATAACTTTCCTGAGTCGAAGAGAAAGAACCTTAGCAAATATCTTATACAGACCATTAACTAAGCTGGTAGCCCAAAACCCGAGAAAGTGGCAGCACCAGTGAACTTAAAATGTGTTGATAATATTTTTTGGCAGAATACCAAATCTGAAAAAAGCCAGAAACCATATCGAAGGCATACACCACTTAAAACCCAGTGATACGCTTATTTTATTGCGAGGAGAAGTTGTATCCATCCGGTTCTAAGGCCTTAGAACTATCACCGCTCCAAGTTGCGTCCTTCATCTTTTCAACAGCGGCAATTCTCTCTAAGGATTGAGTTGATTATGCACTTGACTTCTTGAAAACCGTCTTTTCCAATTACTTGCCTGTCCCTAAAGATGCTCCTAAAAGAACTGGAAAAAGCAGGAGCGACTTCAGCTTTAATCAAACTCGGTTCAGAAAAAGGAATTGGTATGCACAATCTTATCGATTTTGTTTTTTCTTCCACTAACAGAAGCTGCCATATGAAAAAAAACTTCGTGTTCCTATCGGGATTTAAGCTGCCAATCAACTGAATTTCACAAGCAATAGAACTGTAAGGACTTTCAATTCATTTAGCTGGATGATCCTGTGCCCACAAGATGAACATATCCTACCACAAAACCTAACAAACCGATCATTCTAATAATTTTCTTTCTAGAGTAGTATTACTCTTCTTCTTCTTTTAATCCTAATCCTTAAAGGTACCCTTTTTCAATATCAAGACTATCTAATTAAACTAATAAAAAAGGAAATCGATTGCCCGCCTAACCTGTCATATGGTCCTCAATTCACTATTCCACGCTAAGCTTGATTAAATCAAATCAAGTATGTAATACCCATTTCCTTAAATTTCTTATAAAGACCGTCGGATATCGCGAGGACTAATATTCGGAGCATTTAATAAATTTTTCTAAATGCTAAATTTAAGATTTGAAATTAAAAAATCGATAAACCTCTTTGGTTATCAAGAACAACCCTTTAAAATTGATTGGAATTTAATTCAATTGCACTAAAGCAAACCTAGCATCAATAAATAATTTATACTGTTAGAGAACCCGCATGTATTGGTGTTTAAAGGAGAAATGCTTCCCTATGTAGCCAATTAATGGCGAAAAAAGTTGCAAAATAATTCAGGTATAGAAATTTGAAGTGGAGCTTGATGTAGAGTGACATGGAGTCCCACAATCTAAAACCACCCACCAACTAGACCATGGTTCACAAAGTTTGTGCACACGCCAAGTAAAAACAAATTTTTTCAGTAAAAGTGATTAGATTTAATTAATAAGAGGCTATGGAGGTTCGACTGACTGATCTATAGACGGCAATTTTGCGACCATTTTCAATATGTGGCCAGGCCACATTTACCAGTCTTGTCTTTAAAAGAAATATAAATAATGACTTGCTGCCACTACTTTGCAATTGCATGATGACAACTCAAGAAAAAAAAGAAGGCAAATAAAGCCATTGGCACAGAGGTTTCGACGCAATGATTTGCAGGGTGTGTTCGACACTAAAAAAAATAATGAAAACCCAACAAAAAAATAATAATAAAAAACACTCACCTGTCAAATTTTGAATGGCCTCTAGGAAATATGGAAAAGGAGCCCTACTTTGATTTAAGAGGAAATTATAAAACTTCAAGAATCACTAAAACTTTAATTAAATGGTCTCCTACCCGTTGTATAAATAATTTTTTTTTTTTTGTTAAAATGACACATGTTTTTTTTTTTTTTTAAAATGCAAACTCTAAGAAAACATGGCACGATTTATATTTAACAATTACCACTCGTGATGCAAAACAGTGCATTTTACATAAAAAAAAGTTATGTAATTTTTCTCAAATTATTATTATTATTATTATTTGTTTTTGAGCTGCATGGGTTGGCCAAGGTTGCCTGAGTGCATTGGCCTGGCGCATGCAAACCCTACTCAGTTATTCGTATTTTAATAATAAATTTCACCCATATCAATCTTGGAAAAAGTTAAGTAGTTTGGTGATAAAATAATATATTTTTTTATTTCTGATCTTTAGTTTTTTTTTTCAAAATAAAAATCGAAATACTTGCTCATTATTTATTGAAAATGAAAAAAGAAACATTTTTCTCAAAAAATGTCAAAACTATAATTATTTTTATAAAAAAATAGTTAATATGAAAAAAATTAAAATTAAAATTTTAAAATTCCTTACAAATTTAAAAAATAAATATTATATAAAAAACGGAAAAAAATACAAAACTACCATTTACCAAAAAAGGAATAGTTTATTTTAAAAATAAAAAAGAGAAAAATGAAATACGTTATATATATATAATTTTTAATGAAAAATATCAAAAAAAATAAATAATATGATAGTATAAAATTCATCATTTATAAAACAATCAGGAAAAATCAGAAGCTTAAATTTAAAAATTATAAGTGACCATTTATATAAAAATCATAGTGTGAAGTTAATTGAAATTGAAAATAGAATAAATAAATAAGGGTGACTTAACATATTTTTATTTTCCCTTTCATGACAAAATAACATTTACAATACCCAATCTTTTTTTTTTTTTTTTTGTAAAGGGTTTTGTATTTCCTTTTTCTATTTTTCAATTTAATAATTTGTTTTCAAATTTATTAGGAATCTTAAATATTTATTTTTATTATTTTTATCAATTTTTTTTGCCTTATTTTTTTCATAATTTTAGAGCATAAAATCATATATATTTTTTAAACATGTCCATATTTAATAATAATAAAAAAACTGATGGAATCATGATGGAGGGGCTATATTAAGAAACTTCTTTGAGTAAAGAAACCTGATAAATAAAATAAAAAACTGAAGAGACCATATTCAAAAAGTGTCAAGAATAAAGCAACGAAACATGCTCTCAATCCATTAAATAATATCATCACTGCCCTCGATATTGATCTCGAATTGCCTTGTCGTTTTTTCTCTCCTTCGTGTCGTGCATAATATAGATTAATGGGAATATTGACCTCACGTTTTTTCATGGATTTCCATGTCGTATATAGCTAGCTTTATTTCGGTGAATATATAGAAGACAGAATGCGAGTTTAGCTACTGTAAACTCAATTTTATCTCAAACATGATTGAAGGAATAGAAGTAACAGGAGTGGGCAAAGAAGCAGAGACGTGCACGCACATGCACGTGCAAGCACACGGAAGCACAAAGCAAAATCTGTGCCGAAGAACACCTGCATTAATTCCTGTTTTTGGAGTCTATAGTGTAAGAAAAACAAATGCACATGGCTTTGCATAATGGAGAGAGAGAAAAATTCAAGTGCAAATCCTTTCTAGCTAGTTATAGTGCTTTGCGCATATTCGATCCCCTGGTAACCAGCCGCAGTAACAAAAGGGTACATATACTTTTAGTCATATTTATTATAATGGCAGGGTTTGTGATTTGAAATTAAGCCAAAAAGCTAGTCCTGGTGGTGGTGGTGCTATATCCCTGGACAGATTAACGCCGGATATCTCGTTTAGTTTTATCTTCTCCGTGTGTGCTGCTAATGAATCAAGCAACGTATATAGATGGCAATTCAAGGGTCTTTATATGACAGGACATGATATATTAAGGCGCGAACTAACAATCTCCGATTACCGTTATCAATGGAGAACATGGATTAGTAATATATAATATTCTTGATATTTGGAGAATATGCTTGGAGCTTGCAAATGCTTACAGTCTGCCTGGTGATGGAGAAAAAAGTTATCGATATATAGCTGTAATTCATGTAGCGCGTATATAATTGCGTCATGAAGCGATTGAAGAACAAAGAGGAGAATTTATTTAAAGAGATATATCAAGAAGAAAAGCAGTGGACAGAAACTAACCGATATTGCAAAATTGAAGCAAACGATATATATCATATATGTAGGAAAAAGCTGACACGCAAGGCCTTTCATGGTGATAGCAAATGAAAATCAAAAGAGAAGACCACTTTCCTCATTTTCTGGGATTTACATATTATTTCCACTCCAAAATCCATGCTCAAGTTAAGTTTGCGCTCCTTTCGTCTGGCCATTTCTTTCTCTCTAGCTCTAATTAGCACCCATTATCAAAATGGAGCCATTAAAGCTGAGGAAGTTCATGAAGATCAATCGTTATTCCCTTCTATAAATATTTGAAAGACGAGCATGTAGTTCCTCGATCTCCTTTTGCTTATGAACCAGTACTAATGTCATGCTCCTTATCCATACGAAAATTGGTTAAATCTCACGCGGAGAGAGAGAGAGAGAGAGAGAGAGAGGCTCCCAACTGTCCAATAAGAAAATAAAGCCTAAACCAAACTTGTCCAACAACCCTACATTAGCAACCTTGAGCCAAACTCTTCCTGGTCCAGCCCTCAATATAATAATTGCCCACAAACTTAGTGGGAGAAACTCAGGTTGCATATTTTATTGTCTCCTCTATAATTGATGCATATAACCTATAAACGTACGTACGTCACCACCAATGGAGATGTGATTTATCCTCCTTAAATTCACACCTCCACCAACAGAAAGAAGAATAAAAGGAGGATTCCAATACAACATTTTTGCTACTTTAGAGATTAATATGGCCGAAGAATGCACTGATGACTCTGTGGCAATCTCTTCCTCCACTCCACTAAATTGGTGGGATCTTCACCATGCAGCATCACTCTCTTCATGGACTAATACCAGTCCATGGCGACAGTCAAACCCTAGTTCTAACTCCACTTGCGAAGAGGATCTTTCCATGTCTACATCCTTTACTAATGCTTCTAATCACTCTGGACTGACCGTTGAGTCCGCTCGCCAACTCGTTGAGCCTTCTTCATCAAGCGAAATGATGGGAGAACACGCTTCAGATCATAGCCAACTTTGGAACCATATTCTATTGTAAGTTAATTTCGTAGCACCGTAAATAAAATGCTACATAGTTTTTTCTTGGATCGACGAAAAGGCACATAAGGATAACATATACAAATATCATACTGTTATTTTGTCATCTTGATTTATATTTGTGTTCAAATATATTTGAATAAGATGATGTGTGGAGAGAAGAATCTTTTAGCACAAGAAAAGGGAGAAACTGGGGCTTAAATTAATGGATATACGGGTAGATGTACTTAGAGAGAGGTTCGTGGATCAAGAATTATTATTTTATTTTTATATATATTTTCAAATTATTTTTTTTGTCTATTTTTCATTTGATATACTTGAAATAAAAATTTAACTTCATATTGAAAGAATTTGCATTCGAAATCTTTCATTTCTTAATTTTTTTGTCAAAAAGAAAGGTAAAGTTTATCTGCTCTCCGTGTGGAATACCTCTGTTAATTTAATGCTTTAATTTGTTTTAAACCCTACCAGAGGAGTTGGAAGCAATAATGAAGAGTTGGAAAACAGTCAAGACGTTGGAGAGAACTTACTTGACGCTTTGTCATCCAAGACTACTAGTACTATGTCATCTGAAATATTTGGACCAGCCTGTGAATACTTCAAGAAAATGGACAACAATTGGCAATTAACGAATCCTACGTCCTTTAACAACTTCGAAAAGCAATTAAACGGTTTCAGTGAGAGCTTGATCGGAAGTGGAAGGTTGAACAAGTTGGTCAGCCACTTGTGTATTGCTCCACCAAACCCAGAAGTAAAACGGCAATCATTCGATCCACTGACAGGCAACACATCCCTGAACCCTTCTGTAAATAATCACTACTCAAGCCAGCATCAAACTTACAGCAATTCCACACCATGTTTAGTGGGAGAAAGCAGAAACTCAGGTTTTCAATCATGTTATAGCCGTGATCCTAAAGTAGATAACGACCACCGTGGAAGACCTACGGCCCCTTTTAGACGGTCATTTAATAGCAGTGGTGTTGGATACAATATTGGCCTTAACAGCTCAGTGGTAGGAGATAACAGCAAATACTACTATGGCATGCCTGATGCTACAAGCAGAAGTGCGAGAAACTTTGCAGATGTTTTAACGTTTACTAATCGATTAAGCAAGCCACTGGTTGATTTTCAAGTGCCTAAACCTTGCTTTAAATCGATCAATTTATCTGATAGTAGAAAGCAAGGAATCCAAACTTCTTCTCCGGTGAGAATCTTTTATTAGTCAGCTATTGATATATAATTTTTGCTCGCCTTTCTCCGTATGTTAATTACGTGACCTCTAGCCCGTGCAACTGCTGCTTCTAGTATTTATTCCTCATGATCAATAATTTGTAGAGAGCAGATCAGTAATTAATCGTGGTAAATTTTTATTTGCCGAAAATTAATACTCAGCAAAGTATCTGAGTGTATATATTGCATGCAGAATGGAAAAGGGCATGGAACAACAAATGAAAGAAAGAAAAGACGTGAAGAAACTTCGGAGACGGCTGTAAAGAAAGCTAAGCATGAGAGCTCTACAGTTTCATCCGTAAAGGTACATATACAGGACGGAAGATCATAATAGCACTCCTTTTTCCCTCTTCATTTCTTCAATTTTATCTCTCTTTTTCAAAAAATTGAGTGCTATTATATTAAGAGATGGAGCGCTAGTATATATCATCCCTTAGGACTACCCAATTAGAAGAGTACCGACGCACTAATTAAAGCTAATGATAATGGCTAGTGGAAATTTCTTCTTTTCTTTGATTTTTGTTTTAATAGATGCAAGCATCAAAAGTCAAGCTTTCGGAAAGAGTCACGGCCCTTCAGCAAATTGTCTCGCCGTTTGGAAGGGTAAGCACGATGAGCATTATGAATACCTTTATTTTAAACAAAACATGTTCTTCTGTTCTTCTTTATCTCTCTCATTAATCATGCTACCCTTTTTGCTGTAATCAATATCCTTTCCTTTTCGTTCAAATTTCAGACTGATACAGCCTCGGTGCTATACGAAGCGATTCAATACATTAAATTCTTGCAAGGGCAGGTGCAGGTGATCATCTTATCTTGACATATCCTTTGTCTAATCACCCACTAGAGCGTAAATATGGTGTCGATCCATCGTTTATTGTAAGAATTGTGAGTTCGATCCATCGTCGTTTTTTATGAGAAATCATGAAAGAAAAGGTTGCGTGACTGGTAGTAGTAAAAAGATAAGGATACATTGTCGGTCATGTTAATTAGCTTAATCCACACCTTTAATTTACTTGATTAAGTTAAAAAAAAAAAAAAATCATTTCTTGATAGCTAGCACTCTGCCTTATGTTTGCAGCTATTGAGCAATCCTTACATGAAGACTACGAACTCACAAAATGTAAGCAATTACGGCCATGCGCGATATAATATAGTGTACTGTTTTCTTAGGGTGAAGAAGCACCTCCGAGCTATAATTAACACACGCTCAGCTTTTGTTTCAGGATCCTTGGGTAGGCTTGGATAGAAAAGACAAGGGAGATGCGAAGCTTGATCTCAAAAGCAGGGGTCTTTGTTTAGTTCCTGTTTCTTCCACCCCTCAAATTTATCACGACCACGCAGGATCTGATTACTGGACACCAACTTATAGAGGGTGTCTATATAGATGAAGTATGTTCACGCGGTGCTGTTTTGTGTCTCTCATAAAATAAATTCTAGTATAAGATCAAGAGACCGAAAATAAATAAATATATATATGTAGCTTCAGATGCCATATTGGTAAATACATAACTAATTTGTGTTTAATTTCATGTTTCCCTTCGATTTTATATGGCCTCTCAAGTTCTTTCAATGCTAGGTAAGCCAGGTTTGTTAGCGATTGATGGAGTTCTAAGGTTTTTTTTTTATATAAAAAATATTTTTCTGAAATTTCTTTTTCATTTTTCAAGGTAATTAAAACAAACATTAAAAAATAAATTCATGAGAAATATTTTTCAGTTTATAAAAAAAATACATTAACTTTATAAAAACAAAAAGAAATTCACATAAACTATCACTTCATCTCTTGAACTATCATCTTTATCACTCACACAATCATTGACACCATTGATATAATTCATCCCATTATTGCTATGTCCACCACCATAACCACTATTTTATTATTAATATAATTATAATTTCATATTTTTGCCATGACTTTTCACATCTATCACCCTTCACCACAACTACAATAACTATATTATTAATAACATACATGATTTTACTATAACTCTTTAATTACTACTTTATTATTATTATTATTATTACGATCACTGAAACAACAACTACCATCCTTTGATTATTATTACCATCATAACTATAACATTGTATACTTTTTTTAATTTTAGAGATCTCATCATCAATTCATTAATGAAAATAAATTATTTTATAGAAAAATATTTTCCTAATCATTCTTCCTGAAATTGGTTTTCATGGTAAAATAATTTTTATTTTTTTTATAAAAAAAAGTACTCAAAGAGATCATAAAGGCTGTTCTCTTTGCATCTTCTCCACAGCAGCAGGTACGTATTTATGAATCAAATGATGCTGAAGTCCTGCAATTCAAAGAGCCCTTGATCTAATTACTGTCGCATACTCTAGAGCAAATGATGCGTGGAACATGCTATTGAATCAGACTGATCCATGCTATCGGTTGGATTATTAAGAGTGCAGGTTACAGACCTCGAAGCTTCAAGGTGTTATCAACAGCATCATTATACTATGAGCTCCAACATGAATTCATTATCTATAAGCATGTCAATAGTGATGATAACAGTGTAGCAGATATATATTCTTGTAAAGAATGGTGGGTATAGGCCTTGCAACCCCTTCCAAATCACTTCTTTTATCACTTTTCTGGGAAAAAAATCATCAAATTTCATAAAAAAACACTCTCTCAACCCTTTTTATTCAAATTGTTTTCCATTATCGATCTATTACGATTGCCTGGGAAAGGCCGGATAGATGATGACTAACTTTCGCATGAAACTGGTGTTTTTTGTTCAGAAAAACGACCGAAGGTTTTGGCTTCCATCCATTTCATCTCATTGTAGTTTGTTTCAATGAGGACGAGGAATCAGAGCGGCTCAAATAAGAGTTTATTGATAAATTTATATTACTTTAAAAATAATTACCTTATAAGCTCACTCTTAGGAGAAAGGAGAAAGGATGAGATATAAAAGTAAAAAAAATACTATGAGGTTAAAAAAAAGTCTAGATATTTCTAAACAACATCAAAAATAATTTTTTTAACCTCTATAACTGTTCAGTAATAAAATAAAGTAAAAAATTGTAGGAACGATTTTTAATTAATAAATTGATTTGATGGCTGAAACAATATTCAAATCAATTTACGGTTAAGTGTGTGGGACAAATGCCCGTTTGTTAATTTTTTTTGGCACACGTGTAAATTCTTGATTTTTTTTAATAATCTCCGGTGAGGCGGAGGATGCAAATAATTTTCTTAAATGTTTGAATATAAGGAAAAACAAAATGAATTTATTTCTCAAGTCCGCTCTCGTCAGTCGTCACGTTCATAACCGCCTTTTTATTTATGTATTTATTTATTTATTTTCTTCCTTTGACCGCTCGCTCTGACTTTGCTAACTAAAAATGGCGCTTCTCCATCACTTCCTACAAAGCTGAAGCACCCAGCTACTCAAATTAGTGTTGAAAAAACAACAACAATCTAGGGTTTATTTTCCCCTCACCACAATGAAGCGCTATTTCAACGAAATCTCAGACGACGAGTGGGCTAACCACTCCTTCAAGGCCTCTCGCCTTTTCCAATCCACGCTAAATGGCAAACACGAATCGATTCTTCTCTTTCTTCTATAGAATCCTTTGCTTTCACAAAACCACGTCAAAATTCCTTTAGCAGCATCAGCAACGACGACGATTGCGTCGAAGTCACCGAACATTTCAGCTTGGAGGATGAGGAAGAGGAGACAACGAGGCATCAGTGGGGAATTGTGGCCTTCGATGCGTGGTTGATGAGATGAGGAGGTGATGGTGGAAGAGTGAGAGAGCGGTGGGGATTTGGCGGAGGTTTATGATGTAAAATCGAGCGAGGAGGAGTTGGCGGTGGAAGATGATGATTTGGTGGGTAAAGCATTGCAGAAATGCGCTAAAAATATCGGCGGAGTTGAAGACGGATCTGTACGGCACTGGATTGACCTCGTGCGACCGTATGCCGAGGTGGAAACTTCTTCAGTCAGGATTGTTACTCAGGTACTCTTTTCTTTTCATTTTTTTAAAAGCTGGAATTTTATTTCTTTCAGTTATATCATGGTTTTATGTAGTTTTCTATTTTTGCAAGAATCATCTCCTAGGTCATTTATGATATTGAATTCAATACAGAGGGTCCAAGTATCATGAGAAATTTGAAATGAAAAAGAGTGGGAACATGTTCTTTTATGCTCCCTTTCCAATGAAACCACTACTGATTTTCCTTAATCATCTTTTTTGTTGTCTCAAAATTGGTTTGTTTAGCTTCACTAAGCTTGATAACATTAGTATTGTGAGCATTCATGCGGCGGAATGGTGATCTTTCTCTATGTATTTTGTTGATTGTAAAAGAAATTTCACTTAAAAACTAGCCAATTACCCAAATTAGATGAGTCTGTCCGTGTAGGCGTCGACATCTGCATCTATGGGTGTGTGGTATGCATGTATCTGCACATGCATGTGCATTCTGCAATCCGTAAAGAAAACGATCCGTAATTCTGATTTATCTGTCTTTGCTACATGTAGAGTTATCCCTTAGACGGGTCTGGTCTTTAATGGGGGAAACCCTGTTTTATTATCGCAGGATGATATTGATGCGGTCTGTGCACTGCAGTCTCAGATTCAGATTTCCAGCCTGTCCTTAAGCCATACCAGCTGGGTGGTGTCAACTTTCTTCTTCTGCTATACAGGAAGGGCATTGAAGGAGGTATTCTACTATTCCTTTTTCCATTGTCATTGTGTTGTTACATATCTACTTTCAGGAGCCCTACATTCTATTATTATAGTTGTGTTGAGACATTATAGTTTATGATCCAAGATTACTAACTATGGTAATTAATTGGGAAACTATGTACATATAGTTTGAAGTATTTTCATATTACTTTGTTTACCTTGAGATATATTGAATCCCCTTGACTTTTGAAATTACATTGCACCTTTGGCTGTATATTTTGAGAAGATAAAATATACCAACCAGGACCCTGAAATTTTAACATGAATGGATTGGTCAGGGACTCATTATTAGTGGTGAAACTGGTGTGGTCCAAGTATATCGAAAGAAGTTAATGTATGCTGGAATATTGCTGATGTATTTCTATTCCATCAAATGCATATTCTGAGGCTGCACTTTAGGGTGTGTAGTCATTTTTTGGATATGGATACCAGATTATGTGTTTCGGAAAGACCCTGATCAATAATCACTCACATTTGTATCCATGCAGCCATATTAGCAGATGAGATGGGTCTCGGGAAGACCATTCAGGTACTTGTAATGTTTTTTTGTTTTTTTTTACTTTTCAGTGACAATAGGGTTACCTTTTGTTGTTGCAATATAAATTTGATCTTGTGCGACAGGCTATTATATATTTGACACTGTTGAAATGCTTGCACAATGACCCTGGTCCACATTTAATTGTGTCCTGCCTCTGTTGGAGAACTGGGAAAGAGAACTGAAAAAGTGGTGTCTGTCATTCTCTGTACTCCAGTATCATGGGGCTACACGATCTGCATATTCAAAAGAATTGGGTTCATTAGCCAAAGCTGGGTTGCCTCCATTTAAGGTGCTTCTTGTCTGTTACTCACTTTTTGAGCGACATAGGTGTGTCTTATTCTGATTCAAGTCATTATCAGTGCACCTTATCCCCCCCCCCAGAAAATAAATAAATCAAATAAATAAAAATATGTATTTATGTAACCATTACTCATCATTGATTGTACAGTTCACAACAGAAAGATGATCAGAAACATTGGCAGTGGTGCTGTGTTGCGATGGATGAGGCTCATGCTTTGAAGGACAAGAACAACTATAGGTGGAAAAACCTGGTGTCAGTTGCGAGGAATGCTAACCAGCGTTTAATGCTGACAGGGACACCTCTGCAGAATGATTTCATGTACAAATAATATTATTTCTTAATTTCTCACTTTTCTATAAATGATTGACTTTGGATTTATTTAGGTTCATGATAGAAAGAACAAATGGTTTCTTTTTGTTGCACTCTTATAATGAAGTTCTTGTGATGTCTTAAAACAGTCTATGCTCTTTGGAAAGCTCAAATTAACAGGTGAGACGTAAAATTCTGTTGGAATATGATGCCTGACTGTACTCTTATCGCTATGACAATGGCATGAAATTGATGTTCTCTGGTGAGATTCTTGTGAATCTTTTGCTCTTGCATAGCTATGCATCCTGATTTCAAATTGTAATATTTGTCCCAACTTCTTGCAGCTTTTACTTTATCATGATATAAATGAGAAAAAAGGAATCCTTTTGGACAAGTATGTTATACTTTCACCTAAATCTCGGGTATGAATCAAGTAATTTCACTGGATTTCATGACCTGAGTTTTTGTGAGCTAAAATTTGCAAGTTCATATATCATGCAGGCATTAGCTGAACTTCTTCCTGGCCTGAGGAAGTGTGGGCGTCGAGTTCTGATTTTTAGCCAGTGGACTTCAATGCTAGACATCCTAGAGTAGACTTTGGATGTAATCGGGGTTACATATAGAAAGTATTGATGGAAGGTTCTCCCCTGTACTTATCTACATTCATCATCATTACTATTAGAACTAGTTGTTGTCTGCGCCTGGTCTGCTAATATTGTTTTCAGTGCATGCGGTGGAGGTTTCATGTTTTCTCTAATGCGGCAAGGCATTGATTGTTTTTGAGGTGGTATTGTGCTTTTGAAAAAAAAAATGATTTTTTTTTGTTTTAATTTTTTTTTTTTGTGATTTTGAATTGTTTTGGTGTACTGATGTTAAAAATAAATTTTAAAAAATTAAAATAAAATATTATTTTAATGCATTTACAAGTGATAAATATTTTAAAAAGCAAACATTACTATAATTCCAAACATTAACTAAGCAAATGAACACGGTTGTGGCTTGTACCATCCAAAAGTTGCATTAATAAATTAAGTATTTTAATGTGCTGGACCACTGGTATCATTGACACTAAGGGGCCTGTGCAAGTGTGCATTGTGGGGAGTGCTGTGGTGGAAATCATGTGCATGCATGTGACCACTTAGTTGAAGATTTGAAGCCTTATATTAGTCATTTCATGTAAAAACATTGAATGGCAGGACAACCCAGAGTTCTCCTCCCGAGTTCCTGCTTCTGTAGGATCACAACTGGAGGGATTGCTCTTCTTTCTTTCAAGCGATGTTGAGAAACGTGATTTTATTTTTTTTATTAGTTAGCGAAATGACTGTTTTTTGATCATTTGGTGAGTATTAGCCAAGGATACTTGCACTTGTCTCCTAAATCCATTGTACAAACTGCAAACTGGTGTGGAAAATTCATCTGGGAAAGTTTTTTAATATTATAGTGCGATAGTTCTGAGCAATCAATTTGATATTTACCATCATTGAACTATGTCCATCACAGATTGCTACATCACTTGGTAAAATAGTTTAGGCAGTTTTGTATTGGCCTAGAACAACAATGATCGTCCTTTTGAACTACCTGGACTTTTGAGCATTTTCTTTTTGAATTGCGCATCATAATGGTGGTCATTTGTTTCCTAATTTTCTTTATATGGCCACTAGAAATTCCTTTTAGCCTAACCAGTTCCGTCCATTGACAGTACTCAGGTGATGGATAAACAGAACATGGTTGACGCTTTCAATAATGACACCTCGAAAGCACGCCTGCTGTCCCACTAGAGCTGGAGGTCAGGGTTTGAACTTGACGGGAGCTGATGATGTAATTGTCCCCGATTTGGATTTCAACCCACAAATTGATCGACAGGTAGAAGATCATTGTCATCGCATTGGCCATACTAAACCTGTCACCATGTGCAGGTGCTTCATAACCCATCCGAGACTTTTAAGGAAATAATTGCAGACAAACCCCTTCTATCATTTTCCCCTCTTACCATTCTACATGTTTTAATTTTTTTCAAAGTCCAAAAAAATTGTGTCATTTGACTCCGCTCCATCCTTTCCAGAATGGTGACCAAGGGCACGGTTGATGAGACTGTAAACGAGATGGCAAAATGGAAGCTAGTTTTGGACGCGGCAGTGCTCGACTCTGTTGTGGGGGTAGATAAATCTTCGTGAACAACGGGGGAGATCTTATCATCACTTACGATGGTATAGAAATTCTAATCGAACCCACAGAGACTTGAGCCAGAACATTTTCCAGCGTGCTCCCTGTACTGGCGATGTATTCAATCAGTAATAAAAGGCTCTTCAGTCCTCAGTCTCCAGCCACCAGGAAGTTTTTGCCCTTTAATTTGTTTTAAATTTTTTTTCAATGATATCCTTTGTTATATTAGTTATGCTCAACCTGGGGGGAAATTAGTTTATAATTTATATTTTTAATGGGTGTAAATAGGCCTTTAATTCGTACATCCAATCAGGTATCAGTAAGACATGATTTGATCCAAGTTGCTTATGACTCGCCACGAACATCAGTGCCATACTGAATTGCTGATTGCTCTGAAGCAAGTTGCCTAGTTGCTTATGTGCCACAGACCTCCTGGAAAACCAAACTTTTAGATATTCTTCTTTTACTTTCCACCAGGCTGCTTTCTGCTCTTACCCGCCAGCCTTCAACCCTGACCCCATGGATCGTGTATTAATCTCAGACCAACAGGCTACGTTGAAGGCTGGAATTGGTTTCACCAGCTTTTCCTTACCGTTGGAGATCACATAGAATAATTAAATATGATTTGATGGGCAAAGAGATTCTGCTCCGAGGATAAGATGTAACCTATGCTGCATTGCCGTTTTGGGCATGATAACAAAAGAAGCTCTGGTTAGGAGGAAATTAGCTAGCTATGTTCTCCAGGTCTCCCTCCTGTGATGACAATTGATGGAGCCTCTGCCTTCCCGTGATTGTTGTATATAATAGAGGTAGCAGCCTAGCCAGTGGGGCTGGCACTGGTGTCAAAGGGGACGAGGGTAAGATATATGTGGTGCAGGCTTCCGGGAATCCACGACCCAGCTACGCACACAATCTCAGGTTTCGGTCCCCCAGACTGGGCTTTGGCCTGCGATAGGCCAATCTATTGGTCGGCAGTTTCCTAGGGATCTGGAGCTTATCCATTTGGAATGGGGTTCTTGCGTTGTTTAGAGGTTGAATTTTGAAAATGGCGGGTGACAAATTACTGGATAAAGATGTTATAATACAGCTCTCTTTAAGGTTTGGACGGTTTCTGAAGCCCTAAACTTAAATAATTTCATTAACCCTTTAAACTTTGCCTCCTCCTATGAAATTCAATTAGCGGTCATGCATGAAATAATACGATTCTCCGGAAGCTTTTAGAGAGGTCTTCCAAACTTACAAACTCCCTGGAATTTTAAGAATTCTCTTAACTAACCCTGCCTCCATAAATTTCATAACTTGCACACATAAGATTTCAGGTTTTACTAAATTCTTGTATCCTTGGATGAGAAGTATAGCATTTTTATCATTTTATTGAAATTTCTTATTCAAATCCAATGATTTAAATATTTTATCAACACTAGGGTATCTCTAATGAAAAAGCTATATGAAGAGCAAATAAAATAATTATATAAAAAATATATTTGTAGAATATTTAGATTTTCTTAATACAATATAATATATACATATCTCATTATTGACATAAAATTATATATATAAATTTTTAATTTTATTATTTAATATATGTACATAATTTGAATATATATATATATATATATATATATATTAACTATTTTATTTTTTATTGAATAATACATAATAATAAAAAATTAAATACCTAAAAATCGATGAATAATTTATAAAAATCTAGATTTCTTACTAATTTACCAGAAATCCAACATGTAAATACTCGTTACAATCCCTGTGCGTGTATTACCAGTGACCGACAAGGGAGTCTCATGATTACCTTGAAAATTAGATGTCAAAAGAGTGCTCCAAGGATCTCTTTGGGTTTTCTAAAAAACAACATACTAGAAAATGGTGTGTATATATACATCGAGCGTGTAGGTGTGGAGCTGGAGCCGGTTATAATTTAGTTGATTACTTGTGAATCCAATCATGATCCAGAATCATTTCAGCTCGACGTCCAAGCCCTCGATCCAGTTAATTAAACTGTTTTGAAATAAATAAAAACAACTGCATCACAAGGGAAAGAAACTATTTTTCAGAGAGGGAGGGCATTGCAAGGCCTGCATGCCTTTAGATTTTTCCACAGGCAAATGCAATACGGACAGGCCGTGTTGCAGGGTACATGCATAGATGTTAAAACATCAAAACACCAGGAGTTATTTTCAGTGTGGACAAACAAGGAAAGCCATGGAAAGGCAGGCAAGATTTGTTGGTATCTCTTGGAGGACATGATTCTGTATTGAATTTTACTGACGAATTAGTCCAGCCCGTGAAGGTGGAATCCTCTCTATCATCACGTCCATGGCATATAGTACCACGCAGGGTTAGGAAGTTACCACGCCAACATGGTTTTGTTGTTATTTTGCTCCTGCGAATGGCCATCCTTCCCTTCACGGTAGGCTGTTTATCTCGAGTCCTGATCACAGTCTACATTTATGTCCTTGTTCTTGAGCTACCATCCAGTGATAAGAAAAAGGGGGGAAATTATGGAGAAATAGGGTTCTTTTCTGTAAGCCATCACTTGCTGGTATCCTTCAAATGTCACAATCACTCACATGCACCAACTAGCTAGGCAAATCACATGTCGATGTATTATTTTTTCATGGTGTACATTTTTATCAATGATAACATTTTTGTCACCATATATGCCATGCATATGGGCGGAACTAGAACCTTACATTAATGGGGTGTCAATATAGATCGATGAAAATAGTTAGTATAGTTTTAGAAATAAAATAATAAATGAAAGGTTATAGATATAATACATGATTTTCGGAGGTGCTAAATACATTTTTCCTAAAAAATAAGTCTTTTAGTTTCTAATGGTACTTTTAAGAATTTTAGGACCAAGCTGTAAACTTCCTTAAAGTTTGAGGGTGCCTCTGTCCTTGAATCCTTGCACTTGCGAATTGTATAATTAAGCACTAAATGATGTTCTTCGAGCTAGTTTCTTATTCACGACTTGGATTTCATTAATAAATATTCTCTGGGCTAATAAAATTGAAATTGATTTTTTTCATTTTTGTGAAAACCCAATATCAATCACATTTTATCACTTAACAAATGCATAAATAGCCCAGCCACTGATATATAGAACAAGAATTGCTAAGAATATTGTAAAAATTTCACTATGGCTTGAATGTTTCGTTGGATGTATAAACATCTGATAATACATAATTAAGAGAGATGAAAAACACATGCTTGAACGTCATTAACATAGTCGTGCTAACAACACTGCAACTATTGGGGCATTTTTGCAATAAAATCTTTCTAGAGTTTAAGAGGTGAACCTGTGATTAAAAAGAGAAGAAATTGAGGAGGAGGATCATATGGCTTCCAGCTGATTCAAGAAGGGACGCAAGCTGCATAACAGATAGGAAATGGAAATGTAGAAGCGAACCTCTACGTGAACAGCGTTGAAACTCATTTAGAAAAACGGGTCGGTTAGCGATCGGCAATAACTCTTTCTTCACGTAGCTACCAACCCGGTCTTACGAGTCGTCAACCTGAAACCCAACTCGAGAAGGTTTGTTTCTTTAGAAAATTAATTTGATTAAATTTATGTTATCTCATTAATTAACTTATAACTCCCTAACTTAGTCTAATCAACTTCAAATTTTATTTTTAAAATTTTTATTCAAAACAATATTATTTTAATTATTTTAAATATTTTAATATACATTTATATTGAGTCATCTCATGCAAGATGATCCAACAATTTGTAACATGAGTCTTGAACCGGTTCAAACCTAGCACGGTAACAATGAAACATAATTGAAAGAAAAAACAAGAAAAAGAAAAAAGAAAGTGGTGAAAATTGACGACATTGTACCTGGATAATCAAACAAGTCTGGCCCACAACATGTTATTCCCTAACCTGTGCAGTTCCGGCCCAAGAACGAAACCAGACATGTCTCACGAGGAGCGGGGCCTAGGCTAAAGCATCCAATGCATCTAATTGGCATCCAAACAAACATAAATGGGATTTATGAAATATGAGAGTATCCCATTGGCTGTCGCATTGAATTCCAATGAGTTGATTATTCCCCGAAGATCCAGCTTCTCAAGATTTCCTCGACAGAATTAAAGGCGGTGAGACTCTAGCTGCATGGCCAATTCTGCTTGCTATTTTCCTTCACATATATGGTACAGGTTTCCAGCTGTCTGTTTCCACCTGAGGTGTATCTATTTCCTGTTGTGGTTGAACCGACCGGAAGTGTTTTGAACTGTGAGATCTAGTCTTTTGAACTTCTGTCCACCACCTCTTTTAATGTCTTTCCGATCTAGTGAGATCTTTTCATGCCGAAACAAAAAATGATCCTGGAAATTGTCTATCCTGTACAAATGGGATAAATACATCGCGTTTAATCAAATTTATTATACACACACACACACACACACACACACCATAAAATTCAAATATTTTTCTTAATTTTTTCCCTTCCATCCAATCAGGCTTGCTAGCTCTCATCAGTATGTATTCTCTGCTATATAAATACTCCATTTCCCACAGGTTTAATTATATGTTAACTTCATTTATTACTCCAGAAGGACAATTACATCTCTTGATCGTAACCATTCTATTTTTTAGAACACGAATACAGTACTTGAGTACTTCTCTCTTAAGGTCAAAAGGACTCCTCGTTACATCTGATTGAACCACCGGGAAATTACTTCAGGGGAGAAACTCCACCTTGTTTTGCAGAATCGAGGTCTCAAGACCGGTATTCTTTTGCTGCCACGTGACTTCTCGCAGCACCCGATACTGAAATCCGGGGGGCAGATTATAGGAGATGTATACTCATCGAACAATCTAAAGTCCGGCGGGCGGGGCTTTAAGCTTTCATACTTCGAGAGGAATGAAATAATTAAGAACACAAATAAACATTCCTCAAGCCAGGGGTTACTGTATGGAATGCTGAAGCATCAACAAATTGGCGATGCCCGCCCTTCCCACAAACGAAGCTCTCTAAATTCACTTATGATCATCGAGTGCAAGCCAAGAGCCCAGACACCCATTCTTCAAAAATCCTATCAAGTCTGGACGAATTATCCATTCATAAACTGAAAGGGAGACTGATCATGATGAGTTTTCGCTTTTGCATGCAAGGAAAAGGTCAATAAAAATACCAGATCATTAAATTATTAAAAAAGGAATAGATATACACAAGTAAAGGACAAGAGAAGGGAAGATGGTTTTGTTAGATTTATTTTAAAAAAACATTAATTTTTTAGATTTATTTTTTAAAAAAAATTAACAGACACATTTAAAATCAAATTAAAAATAAATTTTATATATTTTTAGGTTTAATACTTTGTTAAAAATTATCCTTTAACATAAATACTTTAAAATAAAACATCAACTTATTAAAAATAAATTGTTGATGAAGGAAAAATTAACCTTAAAGAATTTTTTATTGTCATGTTATGCAAGTCCAAGAATTGATTTCCAATTTTATATTGAAATATCACAATTTTTTTTATATAATTTATATTGTGGAAAGTTAAAGAGTTAAAAATTAAATCCAGTTAATTTTTTTTAAAAAAAATCTTAAACCAAGTGAACTTCAGGTTTAAACTATATAGTTATTTAGCATAATATAGCACCGGCTCATGTCTAGGTTTGGTTTTACTGTGAAATAGCTTTTAGATTTATATAGAATTACTTTTTGATAATTCATCAATTTTTTATTTTTTTTTATGATGAGTATTTAAGATAAATAACAAAAATTAATTTTAATAATTATCATAATTATTTATGTACTTCAAAAACCATTATAAAAAAAGGTTGAAGAGGATATTTTCTATACATAGAGTAGTAACTTTTATAACTTCTTCTCCTCTAGTTTTTCAACTTCTTTGCTCTTTTTTCTTTGATCATTTTAGAGTTTAGGTCCAAGTTTTCTGTGAAGAGTTTTTTAGTTTATTTTCATAGTTATGGACGTTGATTCGCAATGCAACTAATTAAAATAATGTTATTGAAATTATAAAAAGGTATTTACAATTAATTTATTCACATCAAATAATAAACAATAAAATTTTAAGAATAAATAATATAATCCTTAACAATGATGTAATTTGCATTAATTTTATTTAAATGCTTCAAGAAGTAAATTAAACAATTTATTTAATATATTTTGTATATAATTTTTTTGATCGTGCATGCTTTATCTATAAAACTATAGTTTTGATTCTTAAAAATGTAGAGCTATTTTTATGTTTGTACTGATATATATCTAGATAATTGCATTACATATCTTAGTATTAAACTAATCTTTAATTTTATATTATGCAAATTACATGCTTAAATCAAACATCAACACAAGAATTTTTAGATAATAGGTTTGTCTTTCATGGTGTCCTTATTGTGGCGCCGGCAAGGATTCTTGACGGTACGAGCGGAAGCCACCTCTCCTTCCTAGTAGAAGAATGGGGTCTGCGTCTTTTTGGAGCTCCTTTAATGTCACGACTCCATCGTGGGGCATAGGGAATCCTTGCAAACCGCAAAATGTCTCTCCCTTTAGATAAGGTGACCCACCAACACAATTGTAATTCTCTTATTTATTTACTTATTTTATCCTCTTATTTCCCTCCTCGATATTATGTCAAACAGTAGTTTTGATTCTAAAAGACGTACTTCTTTTCACATCTTAATCGATTTTTCTGAATGAAGAAAGATGTGGAGGGCATCCATGAAAGAATATCAAGTAGACCCCCCAATTAGTGAACTGACCTCTGGTGTTCTGTCACTGCCAAAAAAAAAAAAAAAACGTTAAAGAAGTTTTGACAAATGAATTATCAAATGAGATGAACTTCATTAGCTAGTTTACAAAGTGTTGAGGTTATTCCATGATAAGTAATATCAAAAAACAATTTCAACCAATTCAATCCAATTGGTTGAAATTGTTAAGAAAAATCTTAAAATATAATTTATATTATTCTCAAATATACCACCTCAAATGAAAGTCCATTTGAATTTAAAATTTATACATGTTTACATTACCTTGTGTTTAATTTTTATTAAATTAATGAAGATGACGAGATTTGAACTCGTGATCACTTGGTCATCAAAGCTCTGATACCATGTTAAAGAATTATCCCAACTCAATAGTTTAAGTTGTTAAGTAAGGTTTTAAGATATAATTTATATTATTCTTTAATAAATAAAATAAAAATCTCTGACTTGTATGTTAGGTGCGTAATTTTACCTTTCATTACTCGATCGAATCAGTTTTACTTTTAAGATTATCTATTGACTTCACTGTAATATTAGAATATGTTACTAGGACACATTGCAAGTATATAACATTCTCACATTAGCACACATAATATAAAAAAGTTAATTATACAAACAAATGAAAAGGGAAGGGAATTTTAATTCATTGTACTTGTTAATTTTATAATTTTATTACATGGAACTTGCAAGGAAAAGAATTGATAATTTTTTTGTACCACATGTCCTTTTAACATAACAAGTTAACTATTTCTAATGAAATACAAGGACAACAATGAAATTGATAGATGATATTGAGGATAAAATTGATGCAATTAATTGATAAAAGGATAATATTGTTTAACTGGTATATATGTAGGTCAAAATAAAAAAAAGATTTTATTTTAATATTTTTTTAAAAAATAAAATAATATCATTTAAAAAAAATAAATTAAATTTATCATCAAATCACTAGTGGATTTATTAGTTTAAACATGATAACTCCCTAATTTAATTTCTCCAAGAGAATGGATGGGCGCGGTGTGTGTACATGTTAATCATTGAGATATCATGTTTATGTTTGTACAACATGTTAATCATTGAGATATCATGTTTATGTTTGTACAATAAACTTACATGTCTGTATTTATACAGTGAACTTATTTTTATATAAATAGCTGGCATTATTTTTTTAATTTTTATTTATTTATTTAAATGAATTATCTAAATTAATTTATGTATAACTTAACTAATTTTTATTAATACTAAAATTAATAACCAAATAAACTTTTAATTCCTATCAAAATGAACTTGAAATCACAGTACAAGTGAGAATGCATTTCCAACTTGAGTAGGCAGGGAAGATGATAGCGACGCCATAGCTGTCAAAATACGTACTTGTGAAATAATAATGTGTCCCGTAAGAATGGCCGAAAGAGAAGAGGAAAACGACCTTTCCCAAAACAGAAGTCCTTATTTCTATACTCTGTTCCCATTAATTTCCCCTTTATTAGAAATTTTGGATGCTGTTGGAGTGCAATACTTTGAGTATGCCTCCGCCATGCATGGGAAAAGTATGTCATAAGCTCAAAATCCATGTTATGTTCAAGCTGTATAATTAAAATAAAAATAAAAAATTTAAATATACAAGCGGTCTAGACAACAGAGCAGTATCAAAGAAAAAATATAAATATAAATTTAAGAAAAAGAATAATTAAAAAATGAAGAAAAGAGATGCTATAGAAAACTAGTATTGAGTGTCTAGGAGTATAATAATTTTTTAAATGCTTTTTTTTTTTTATGATTTTAATGTATTGATGTTAAAAATAAAAAAAATATTTTAATTTAATTTTAAATAAAAATTATTTTACACTATAATATCAAATACCCAATTAAAATTTCAAACCAAGAGTTAGTATTTTGAAACAAAGAGTTCAGAAGTTGCAGGAACATAAATTCTTTCAAAATCTGTTGTTTGAACTAGAATATCGAATAAGAATTACAAACTTTGAATTTTCAACGATCAGCTTTATTTTTTAATATCCAGCTGTTACATGCCACGTGGCAGAACACCGCGACTTATATTCACACCCTAAACAAATCAAATTGATGCTTTTAAGTCTCTATAAATAGAGAGATTAATATCAAAATAAAAAATAAAGCATGCATATATATATATATATATATATATATATATATATATATATCGGGTTAGTTTATGCACATCAAAATAAATATCTACATCTCGAACAAAACTTATAAAATAAAACTTGCATCCTGCCGTTCATGACCATTAATAGTAATGGATAGAGAGAACTGGAGATCACATAAAAATTATATCTCTTGATCTCATCCATTTTAAAATAAACTCGTTCATCTGAAGTTTAACTTGAAGAGTTAGTTAACAATTTCGCATTACTTTGTATTAGTTTTTGTTATCCATGAGGTGTTTTTATTGAGGCCAGATCTTCAGGTTCATATATCGTAGTCCTCCAGGCTAATATGCAGCCTCTTCTGAACCCAAGAACTGCAATGCACACCATAACCAAGCACTATATATATATATATATATATATATATATATATATATATATATATATATATATATATCAGAGCTCTTGACTCTACCCCACTTGTTTGCCTGTTCCGATCTTTTTTTGATATTTGGCTATTTATAGAATTTAATTAGATATGGTCCAAAATCGCTCGAGTTCCGGCCTTCTTATTAAGCTATCCGGGAGAAGAAAAGAGAGATTATTTATGAATGGCATCGAAGACCAATGCGTTTGACATTGTCCGAAGGCATTATAGAAAAATATTTGATGATTTGACATGGAAACGATAAACAACCACTAATTATAATACAGGCCATTGCAAGATAGCTGGATGTGGTGGCTACTCAAGAATCAAATTGACATGATATGACTAGGCAGTCCTAATCAAGTAGATCATAATTAATTTGTAAATTGTAAAATACTTGGCCCCTTCTCGATCGTTGGATCAAATATTCCCTGTGGTCCTCAATCTTGTTGGAGATGGGCCTACCTAGCCGTGAACCTCTCCTCAGAAATGGTATTTCAAAGATGGTCTCTGGAAGGAGGATATCTCTTTTCTTCAATCCAGACAAATGTGAATTCACATGGTCCCATTTACAGTTGAGAACATACAATTTTGAGTAAAATAGGGCTTAAAGAGAATTACGTGACTAAGGTACTGAGGTTGACAGAGGAAAGCCCAGAGGAGTTTGGCTTTACACAAACCAACAATGGCGTCTCTTTCCTAGTGAAATAGCAAAAAACAATAAACATGAGATTTCAAACTTTGGTGCTAGGTAAAAAGCAACATTACAGCATGAAGGTTCCTTTGTAGCTGGGTGTGAACAAAAGCTGCTTTTAAGTCACAACGCAAGGAAACAGACGTTCAAGGAAAGTGTTTCTTTGAAGCATTCTTGTACATTGGTTTTTCTGTCCTCCGCTTCATTCTCACAAAAAAAAAAAAACTCCTGTCTCCCACTCTTCCTGTCCTCCTCTCAGACACATTGGCTATACGATGAGACTTTTGCCAGGTCTTTCGAATCCAAAATATCTCTTGTCACCGTTTTTAGCAAGCCCCATTGTTAGTTATATAGTAGCTACCCAGACCTCTTGCTATTGACAAGTCTTAACAGCCCTAGAGATGCATGATCGATCTTAATTATATAGCCATTATGAATTGTTGAATAAATCATAGATATTATATTAGATGTTTTTCATACTTATTTGTACTATTAAAAATATCAAATCTAATTCTTAGGTCTTGAATTATTTAAGAAAGAAAATTAAACAAAAAGAGGAGGAAGATAAAAGAAAAGAAGAGGCTGTTGCTAGTGAAACAACAACATCAACGGCCCAAAACAACGGGAATAACTAAGTTGTTTGATAGAAAGATAATTAATAAAGTTAAAAATTATCCTTGTACTAATTAAAAAAAATTTGGTTTCTTTTGTAGATGAATTAAATTTTGGGAGGGATAATTGTTATTTCCCTGACTTATATATAATGGTCCTTTCAAGAAAGAAGGTTAAAATCTGAGCTTCCAAACTTTAATTTTTTACATCAAACTTCACATCGAAATAATTCTTTATTTCTCAATCTTTAATCATTATCAATATATTAATTATAGAGAAAAGAGAAACATGAATGAGAAAGTATTAGTGACTAACTATTTGAGAGCGTGATAAAAAAATTTTATTTAAAAAATTTTTATTTGAAAATAAATTAAAGTAATATTTTTTCAAAAAAAAATTACATTTGATATCACTATATTAAAACAATTCCAAAATATATATAAAAAATAAAAAATATTTAAATTTTATAAAAAGCCGGTGTAATTGAAACTCCAAACAGAATCTTAATCTTAATGGATTAAGTGTGAATTTAGATACGATAAAATAATATAGTTTCTCTATTTGCATCCAATCCAATGAGAGTTTTTACCAAGTTTCTTCAAATAAAACCCACGCAACCAGCGTCCAACTTAGCTAATTTTTCCAGTTACTTATCCCAAGCTCATTTATGTGTCCTCCTTCGCTTTTTTATTCGGTTTACAGCCAAGCCTTAATTACTATGTCTAAAAATCATGCAGAGTCAATGTACATTGCCGACCTTTTCTCTCCTCCCTGTACTGTGTCCTTCTATACATCTTTTCCTAAAAAATATAAAGTCTTGGAGATGGTAATTAGAAGAAGCTATTTATCAAATTAATGCAAGCTCACTACTATGATTATATAAATGGCAACGCTTACAAATTGGAGCCATAAATAAGCTTCCAGCTACTTGAGCAAAAGCATATAATAGGCTACACAACAGTGCCTCGACTATTTCTTACCGTGTTTCAGGACGTGAAGTTGAGGGATACCATCCTCCCACCACTGAAAACTTTCACGTCCGCCCATATATATTATTATAGGCATTATGGCAATTATTAATCACGGATTTGAATGAGTAATTAATTACGAAGGTATATGTATATATATGTCGTGCGTAATTAAGAAGTTATCAAATACTTACCTCATGTACTGCGGTTTCTGAGAACGTGAAACCATGTGGATTTCATCCATTGAAGCAGTGCAGGGCGGGGGGAAAGAATAATCCAAATTATAAAATACTCTTCAAACTTGAATCTTTACCATCAGTTGAATCTTTAAATTATAATATATCTTATATTTTAACAGTTGAATCTTTACCATCAGCTTTTTTTATTATTATTAAATTAAAAAAACTATGAAGATAATGATGGATCCATAGAAATTTCAAATATAATTTTTTTTCATTTAGATGATATATTATATATTATATAAAACTATTCATTAGACTTTTGGATTGAAATATTTTTTTAAAGATAAATAGAATATTCTGTAATTATAAAGCACATTAGAGAATAATATAAAATGTTGTTTATTTTGCATTTAAAATTTTGAATATTCTGTAATTATATATATATTCCGCGCGTATACTGATGCGTTTGCTTGGATGAGATGTTTTAGGTGAAAGAATTAAACTGATCGTAGGCAAAATAACATATATATATATATATATATATATATATATATATATATATATATCGAAGGAAAACGTCAACATATCTTGTGATCAGTCCATGCGATATTAATAAACAGGCAGAACAGGGAGGCCACGAAAAGTTGTGCGAGTGACGAAAGGGAGGATTGTTGCGATGCACCAAACAAGATACGAAATAAGAGAAGGAGAGATGGAATGGCCAACGGGGCCCGGTGTCCCAACCAACGCCGCATACGACACATTAGCCTAGGCTGTGTGTGAGCACTGTGGAAACCATGACACCATTACTCCTCCTCCTGAATTAACTCACAAGTTTTCCTCTCTCTCTATTTCTGTATATACAGCCATACATGTTTTAAAAGATGTAAAATTCTATCTTAACCCTTACTCAATAACTTAGAATTTTCAGTTGAATGATTATTTGATACAGTAGAAATAGCCAGCTCTGGTAAAAAAAAACCCAACTCTGGTACTGCAAAATGCAAAAGACATCAATTAATTTTATTTAATCTTTATTTAATAGAATAAAGTCTTCAATAGAGTGATCGTTTCACAAAAAAAAAAAAAAATTATCTCTCGAAATATATATATAAAAAAAAAAAAAAGGAAAAAAAATAACGTACACCAAAGAGAATGAATGTGTAAGGTAGACATGTATGTGGTGTCCACATACATGGCATTAAATGATGGAGGAACACTTATGAGACTGAGTGATAGTATCAAGTTTATATATATATATTGATAGACAACAAGAATTCACAAAGAGTAGAAGCAAAATAGGTATAAAGATTGCTTGTTTTCTTCTCTCCATCTCCGGATCGTAGCTGTCCCCTTTTATACTTTTCTCTTGGTTCTTTGCGGGTTTTAACTTAATCTTTCCTCTTGGTTCTTTCTGGGTTGTATCCAAAGGGCTACAAAGGAGGTAACATATCCAAGACCAAGATTTTTTCTCTCTTTTGAATAAATATTCTTTGCTTACTTCTTACAAGAACTTGAGGTTTTCAATCCCTCGGTGGATTTGCTATCCAAATAGCATAGCCCTCGAATATGTGCTGATCCTTTTTTGTCAATCCTAGATTCATCTGCTTTGAAGAGAGAGAAACAAGCTGTACTACATAAAGAAATCTTGAAGATGGCCGCCGCTTCATCATCTGCTACTTTCTTCGGCCGGGCAAGGGAAGAAAATGAAAACCAGATGATACAGCAACGTTCTTCAACAACCACTTCCTCTACAGTTCCAACCACAGAACCTCCAAAGAAGAGGAGAAATCAACCTGGAACACCAAGCAAGTATCTCTTTGTATCTTATACATGTCAACTCATGTATCAAATGAGTATATGTTACTATTCCCTAATCCTACCAATCATCAATCAAACCCTATCTCTACTTCTTAAGGGACAACAGAAATATTTTTTACATGGGTTTTGTTAAATTTCATGAATACTTAATGCAAATTATGACTAACTTTTGAGCAACACTTGAACCATTGACAAGCTTTTATTTTTTAAATTTCTTCTTCTCAGACATGATGTATTCCTTACTATAAATTACTAGCTAGTCCCTTTTCTAATAGTAAATATTATTTGTGGCATTAATTTCTCATTACAGATCCAGATGCAGAGGTGATAGCACTATCTCCCAAGACCCTAATGGCAACAAACAGGTTCATATGTGAGGTATGCAACAAAGGGTTCCAAAGGGAGCAAAACCTACAGCTCCACAGAAGAGGACACAACCTACCTTGGAAGCTAAAGCAGAAGACTACAAAAGAAGTGAGGAGGAAGGTTTATCTGTGCCCCGAGCCCACATGCGTCCACCATGACCCTTCTAGAGCTCTTGGTGACCTTACTGGAATCAAAAAACACTACTCAAGGAAACACGGTGAGAAGAAATGGAAGTGTGAGAAGTGCTCAAAAAGATATGCTGTTCAATCTGATTGGAAGGCCCATTCTAAGACATGCGGTACTAGAGAATACAGATGTGACTGTGGTACTCTTTTCTCAAGGTAAGTAATTAATTTTTTTCCCAGTATTAATCATATAACCTTAATAATAGTCGTCATTGATACTCATTCATTGTAGCTATAGACAAAAGTATGATGATAAAAAAGTTTGAAAGACTGAGAGTTTAAGAAGATGGGTGAGTGAAAAAAGAAGAAGAAAAGGATGAAAAGCTATAGTACTCTTCTTATCCTCTTTTGGATTACTCGTAGATTGGATCCTTCGACCACCCTAACTCTCTCTCATACACACACTCGGCAGAAGGACTGGTTGCATGTGAACAATCTGTGTACTGGCATGCTATGTGAAGGTCTCCAAAGACATGATGATAACAAATTTAAGGTAAAAAACAGAAGAAAAAAAAATAAAAAGTGACAAATATTTCTTCATTGGTAACACCGCCAGTCCTTTAACTTATTTCTCGATTCACGTGTTGTTCGAGAGTGTCAGGTAGTATATTGTTACTGGCCGCCGGGTTTGTTCTCATGTGAGTCGGATGGATGTATATGTTGTTGAATTTGTTCTCTTCTGGGGTTGGCTCAGCTCTTCCAGGTAGTTCTTCCCATGAAAACGTTAGGGTTGTGGGGTTGAGATGCTTCCCTCTTTCTTCTCAGAATAATAGCGTTAATTAAGTAAATAAACTTTCAATTCTTCATTTCTTTTTTTCTTTTTTATCGAGGGGGTGGCTTTTACTGTCGTTTGAAAGCATTGCAGTTGCAGTCCTTTTTTATTTATCAGAGATTTCCTGAGAATGTGTCATTTATTGACAACTTTCGTGGAAATGGAAAATATCCCTTCAATGGAAAAGGGGAGTCTTCATGGATTTTGCATCAATTGAAGCTAAGTTTCCGCAATAGGCTTATGAGTTTCTGGTTTTTCATCGAAGTAGCAAGTAATTCTTTCGTTCATTTATTGAGGAGCCGCTGCCTAAATTAGCATTCAGACTTGGATTGATTTATCCTTTTTCCTGATTCATATTTCAAATTCTTTGCCCCCACATTTTCTCCCAACTTTAGAAATAAAAGCTTATTGTTCTTCTTAATTCTCCTAAACGAAAATTCATGTGATATCCCAAAAAATAAAAAATATAGAAAAATTCATGTGATATCCAAACAAGTTTTTATTTTCTTCTCTCTCTGTCTAAAGGAAGAAATTAAGGTTTTCTTCCTGTTCTTTACGGCTTCAACTCTAGACTTATTCGTGGAAAGGGGGGGAGGTGACGGCGCAAAAAATAAAAAATTTCCTTGTCGAAGACCAGACTATAAGATTTGGTGGTCACGTAGAATACAAGTAAATCCATGTTATGTCTTTCTTCGTTCTTAAGGTATATCAAGTTGAGTCGAATTTATTTATTCAATTTGCATGACCATAGAAAAACACTGGCTATTTTCTTGACATTGCTATATATTCTCCTTTTCGGTTTCACTTATATTCCTTTTGAAGTTTACATGCATGATTTCACATGCCTACTCCATCTACTGCCATGAATTCATTAAAGAAAAACGAAGAAAATGACTTTCTGATAATATATGCACAGATGAGCCCCTTTAATTCAAAGATTGGATGATAAGAAATTGACCGTAATATATTTTTCTTCTTTCGTTCAAGCAGTTCTTGAATCGATTCTTTTTTAGCTTCTTAGAAATGCCTCGTAAATAATAAATCATCATTATAGATGTGCATTCTTTCATTGATAACTGAGAGGTGGTCTAATGACTTTGTTTTCATTGTAATTACTGTTGCAGGCGTGATAGTTTTATCACCCACAGAGCTTTTTGTGACGCACTAGCTCAGGAAAGTGCAAGGCATCCTACCAGCTTAAACACTATAGGAACTAATCTATATGGAAATAACCACATGAGCTTAGGCCTATCTCAAGTAGGTTCCCAAATTTCCCAGTTACAAGTTCATCACCCATCTGGTAATAACATGTTACGGCTGGGCAATGCTGGGGCTGCTAAATTCGAGCACCTAATTCCTCCACCTAATCCTTCTTCAATTCCGATGATGCATTCATCTGGTTTCTTCATGGGAGATGCAAATCAAGGACCATTTCCAAACAAATCCTTACAAGGGCTAATGCAACTTCCTGATCTTCAAAGCAACACTAACAACTCCTCAGCTTCCAATCTCTTTAACCTTGGCTTCTTTCCAAATAATAGTAACGCTAGCCGTGTAAGTAGCAATGAAAATGCCAACACTGGAAGCACCAGCTTAGTGAATTCCGGCTTCTTAAATGCCAACCTGTTCAACAATGTTAATGGTGCTGACCACGGGACAACACTATTCTCCAGTAACATGGGTGGTGATCATGTCGGATCGGGTACTATGTCCTCCCTTTTCAACACTTCAATGCAAAATATCAGCCCATATATGTCTGCTACTGCATTGCTTCAAAAAGCCGCTCAAATGGGTTCAACTACGAGCAGCAACAGTCCAACAAGTTTACTGAAAGGCTTGGGGAGTTCTTCAACAGCCGGTGCTAAATCTGTTAGGCCACATGTTTCCACCAACTTTGGCAGCAGTTTCGGCAATCCAACTGTAGGTGAAAGCTTAGAAACACAGATGGAAAGTGAAAGCCAATTTCAAGGATTGATGAATTCTCTTGCCAATGGGAGCTCATCAATTTTTGGAAATGAACAGGATAATAGCTACTCGGGGTTTAATAGCTCAAATTTTAGCAAAGTAGGCGAAGAAAAGTTACATCAAAGTCTTGCAGGGTCAGATAAGCTGACCTTGGATTTTCTTGGTGTCGGAGGCAGGGTAAGAAACGTTGGTGGAGGGTTTCCTCAAGGGGATCACCATAGCATGCAATAATATAAGCTCCATTGACCCTGAAATAAAGTCAGCACAACCTGTCAACCGTTTGCATGCAAGTGCAAAATTACAGCGAACGGCATTTAAGAAGGAAAATAACCAAAAAAGGAAGAGGCAGTTTAGGTATGGATGTACTTTTTTTTTTTTTTTAATTTTATTCAGCATTAGGGACGCATGTAGTAGGTTGAATATTCTGCAGGTCTTCAGGCTTCGCTAGGGTTTCATCAGCAAATGTTTCTCAAGACTTCCTTCAGCTAAATTACTGTGTTCTAATTACCAATTACTTTTTTTTTTTTCAATGTGTATAATATATTTATCTTACTTGCTTTGTTTGTATCAATATACCGAGGTTATTCAGCACATAAAGAGGAGGTACTGAGCACCCTCTTACAACTCGAAACGAGTTTTTGTTTGCTAATATCTATGAAATAAGAATTTGTGCCTTGATTTACACAAATAATACCATAGCTTATATTTTGAAAGTAGTCTACAGGGAAGAATCCAAGGGGTGGCCCTGGCGCCGCCGCCAAGGCTAAAAAATTTGTGCCCCATACCCCTTCACAAACATCTCATATATATTTTGTCCCTGTTGCTTAAAAACTCTCGATTTAATCCTTTAAAAGTTGAAAATCTTAATCGTGTTTTCCTTAAAAGGAATTTTTCTTCTTGGAAAATTTAACTAACCCTCCAAAGATAAAATTAGATCTCACCTTAAAAGATGACCAATTTGGTCTGATTTCCTCAAATCAATTTTAGTTAATCCTCAAAAACATAATGCATTTATTGCTGTCCGATAAAAAAGATAATGTTGAAAAACAAGAAGAGATTTTCTCTGAATATATACATGTATATAAACCTGCCCTACGAAATATATGTGCAATTATATTGAAGTAAAATATTGTTGCGAAGAAAATCCTCTGTTGATGTTGAGTGGAAAGTCAAGAACAAGGACATCTATTAATTTTTTCATGAAGATCCTTCACTCGCTAATAACATCCAATACATTGGACAGCCACCTATTCGATTTGTTATTCGTCAACTTGATACGTGTTAATTATTTAATATGAAAAACGTACGAAATGAAGCTCTTCGACTTCTTTATTGTTTCTAAAAGAATTTGTCAGTTCACCTAATACTTAGCCCTAAAATCATGAATCAGTACAGAAACCAAGGAGTAAATCGCTGAAACTCAGGTTCTTTGTTTACATTTAATATTTGTTTTAGTCACATTCTATAGACATTCTCTACACACGAGACATGACATTTTGTTGACGTTGACTACTTTTATCTTAAGATAACAAGCAGTCTCGTAACGGATAGACCCACGTCAGAGTTTTTCAACGAGAGTATAGGCTTGTTTTTTTTTCTTTTTTTTTATCCTCCTCTTGTTCTTAGTGGTATTGAAAAAGAACTAAAGGATTTAATAATTTTAATTGGATTCCTTGAAGGATTGTGTCTTGGCATGTTGTCTCACGAGTACCGATCTCGGCCATGTATTCTGCAGAGACGACAGGAAAAGGCAACACAATTGTTCGCTATCGCAATTATGGCGCAAACTCATGTGCTAGCTTTGTCGTGATTATTGTCTTTCCTTTCTTTTTATGGAATCATTGATCCGTGACTGTGAAAACTATTCCCTACCTGCTTTCAAATTTTAAACTTCTTCCCAAGGCCTTATTCTGAAATTCTCTTCTCTAGTCTCGAATTTGTTAATTGATAGACTAACGCAGTGGGTAATCCAGGTAGAAAGGTGTTTTTTTTTTTCTTTTTAGCACTTCTTGAAAGAGTTTTGACAAACTAGCAAGGATTAATTTTTTTTAAAAAAAAATAACAGTTTGGTAAAACTCGCAATTAATATGTGCAATATTTTAAAATGTTGCACTTGCAAAAGTATAAAATTTTTGTTTTACACTACCGGAAAATTAGTAAATATAAACAGAAATGTTGACAGAAATTTTGTCGGTATATTACGATAATCTTTACCAACAAAATTCTTCTTTTCTATATCCATTGGTAAACACCGACAAAAAAGCATTCCCTCAGCATATACATAGGGAATGATGAAGGGTATTACAGTGAGATTCAAACAAACAAATCACATGATGACATGATATTTTTAATGATAAAATGACCGACATAGTTACTGATAGAATAATTATGTCAGTAATGTAATTTGTGATATTTAATTTATGACCTGACAATCGACCTTCCACTCCCTTATTTCTCTTTCTTCCTTATGTGTTTTTTACTGCAACAAACAACCACCCCTCTCTGCCCCCAATCTCAACACAATTCAACCTCCCATAATAAATCCAACCACCACAACAATCATTTTGTCAACATCCGTGTTCTAATTCAAATTTTGTCAAGGATTCTCCACTTTAAGTAAGTAAATCTATTCTTTATTTTAAGTAAGTAAATTTTATCGAGGATTCTCCATTTTTTATTTGAACCTAATTTTAAAATGTTGATTTTTTTTGCATATTTTTTGTAGTATATATATTTTGTTTGGGTATTTACTTGTTTTATAGTTTTTCTCATACAAATTTGTTGTATGAATTTGTTATTTGTATATGTTATGGTTTGTTTTAGATTTTATAAAATTATATTTGTTTGTAAATTGATGAAACTTATGTCGAATTTTTTAATTAGATGTTTCATGATGAAAGAAAGGTGAAGTGCTACTATGGGTATTTCATTAATGGACATGTATTTCATACTGAAAAATATGGGCAGAGTAGAAAGACATAACAATGTGGTTTATGTTAAGGGATCGACTTCTACTAAGAGAGGTCATTGAATTGGAATATCATAGCAAATAAAATATAGTATTTTTATTCAAATGCTATTAGTATGACACCACTTAGAGAGGAATTAAAGTAGATCCCCATTATGATTTGGTCAAAATTAATTCAAAGGCTAGAATCTGAAACGTCGACAATGTCTTTAGTTTCATCAAGCATTGCTAACAAGTTTATTACAAATGCAATCCTTCATTTAGAAAGGATCGCTCAAGAGCTTATTGGTTATTTGTAGTGAAAACCAAACTTAAGAGTCATGTCGAGGTTTTTCAGGATGATAACTGTTGCTACCCAATTTTTGACCCATATTTTTATAAAATTTTCGGAAAATCCAAAAATAGCAAAAAAACAACAAAAATCCAAAAAAAAATGTTTTTAATATATTTGCATCGTTTTTAGCATTTTCAACGTCTTCTAAAAAAGGAATTTAAATTTTCAAAGGTTTTTTTGGAACGCGTTCGACTTTTCACGTGTCATTTTTAAAATCATTTATTTTCCTCATCGAGTCGACATTGATATTGCTCGTTTTCAAAAAATACAAAAAAATAAGAAAAATCAAAATTTACAAAAAAAAAAAAAAAAGAGAAAAAGAGAAGGAATGGAAAAGTTGAGGGACTAGTTTGAAAACCTAGCAAAACTTTTCCTATAAATACAATGCTACACTGAATTTTAAGAGGGAGGGGGGGCAATTTTGAGATTAGGGGGAGAGACAACACACGAACAAAAAAACCCTAAACCTAAAAGATTTTTTTCCCCCCGCAGCCGCTCACCCAAGCCAGCCCCTCACCTTTTGAATTTTTTTTTTCTCTTCTCCCTGAACCGGCCAAAACAGCAGCCCCCAGCCGGTTTGAAGCTCTTCTTCCCTCTCAGCCGTCCCCTCAATCTTCCACCCGACAGCCCCCACATTTTGTTTTCCTTTGGACAGAATCCGAGAGCCATCAAAACACAGCATCCCCTCACCCCACCTCACCGGACCTCTCATCTTTCCGCCCCCATCTCTTCCGCAGACAAGAGGGACATCGCTTCTCCTTTTCCCCCGATCTATCCTTTAACTCTTCTTCTCCGATCGCCGACCAGATCAGGCCTCCCTTCCCTCAGCCACCGGGCAACAGTCGACCCATCGACCTCCACAGCAGCGACGACCACCACAGCAGCTGGCCACTACCCCTTTCTCCCTCTCCGGGTCAACGAACAGACCCGACCACAGCAGCAAGCAACCACTGATCCCCTCCTTCAACCGACCACCGATAGCTCCCCCTACAACTGCCGGCCATCCAAAGTAGAGGAGAAGACGAAACCCACAACAAATTGGCCCGCCGTGAAGTCGAAGATGGAGAGGAGAAGCAGATCTGTAACGGAAAGAAAAATTAAAACTGACTGCTTGTTGTGTGTTTTTGTCCTTGTTGCAGGCGAAGATGACCCTCACCGCCGGTGGAGGAAGACAGGGAAGAAGAAGGCGCTCTCGATCCACTGGTTTTCGGCCTTCATCGGCGACGCGTGAACCCACGCGCCGCCAGTGGCGGTGGCTCATGGGAAGACGCGCCGCCACTGTTTTCTGCCCCCAGAAGCCTTCCCAGCACTGTTCTCGTGCACTGTTCCTGCATGTTCTAGAAGCTTTAAGATTTTTTAGGGTTTATTTTGTATTTTTTTTATTTGTTTGATGTAATATTTATTTAATTTGAATTTTTATTTGTATGTTGTAAATGTGGAAATACCAAAAGGAAAAAAAAAAAAAAGAAAAGAAAAGAAACAAAAAATAGTAAAAGTGAATGTGGGTGTTTGTATGTGTTTTATTTTTTATATATATATATATATATATATATATTTTAATGATAAAATTACAGATATTAAAGAAGAATTTAATATTTTGATTGGATCACGGTTAAGAATTATTAACTTATACGTAAGTGATATTTCTAAATTCCGATGAAAAGACAATTATTAAAACTTCTTTAACACATCAAATTCGCGAAGCAGCTTACTTCAGGTAAGGTGTGTTAGGGGTGCTAATACCTTCCCTAACCACAACCAGTCCCTTACCCGCGAATCTCTGGCAAGACCAGTACATCCGGTTTCCTAGTAGCCCGCAATCAATTACTAGGTGGCGACTCCAACAAACCAAAATCAAGCAAATACAACAACGAGACTTAAATCGCCAGCCGATGCTGCGCGCGGGATTTTTTTTCAACGTGCGACAATAACGATGAATTAACCGAGGAAGATGATGTATTTCAACTTAATGAGTTAGTTAATACATATCGAGTTGCTTCGTCTAATGACTTAGAAGAAATTTTAAATTAATTTTCACATCAGCAAGAATATTTTTATTCATGTTGATGCTTAGGAGTTGAAAGATGTTTGTGCTACAGCTGACATACATATGTCAATGAAGATGATATCGATGAAATTAACATACAAGATTGCGATAGAGATGAGGACGAGTCAATTGATGAAAAAGAAGAGAATTATGATTAATTTGCATAACATGAATGTTTAATGCCATAAACTATAATGAAATATTTATTGATGAAATTCATTTCAATGTAATGACAATGATATTAAGGCCTCGTTTGTTTGCTGGAATTTCTTTTGGAAAGTGAGTTCCAGGAAAGTGAATTCTGAGAAAGTAAATTATTTTCTGATATTTGATAATGTAATGGAAAATAAGTTAAAAATATTTTTCAGTGTTTAGTTATGTCATGAAAAATAAATTAGAAAATAACTTATTAATATTTTATCTTTTTCCAAGTTTATTAAAATAATAAGGAACAAATCTTACAAATTAAAAATTTGAATGAGAATGAAATTGAAAAAAAAATATAATTTCATAAATTATCTCAAATAAAAAAAAATAATAATCAAAATAATAGAGATCAAATCTAAAAAATAAACAAATTAAAAGATGAAGAAATTAAAATAATAATAATTAATCATAAATTATTTCAAATAAAATAAGTAACAATCAAAAGAATGAGGACCAAATTTGATGGATAAAAAATTTCAATTAAAAAATGATAAGGGAAACGCAAATAACAATCATAAAAATGAGGACCAAAGTTAAAATAAAAATTAAATTCTAAGGGATGAAATTGAAAAAAAAATATTCAAAACAAAATATATATAGCAACCAAAAGTTTGGAGATCAAATTTGATATAATCAACAAATAATATGATATTTCTAATTTTTTCACAACTTTCAGAAAGCATTTTCCGTCCAAAATTAAAGGAAAACACTTTCCTGGAAACTAAGTCAAATTTTTCGTTGACCGAAAAGTGTTTTTTACCGACCAACTTTTCTAATAGCAAACAAACACAGGAAAATTTAGAAAAACACAGGAAAATTTGGAAAGTGATTTCCCAGAAATCACTTTCCAGGAAACAAACACACCCCAATTTATTATTGAATGACTAAGAAATATTTATTCTATTATTGTGATATGAACTAATGTTATTGTGCTGTATGTACAACTATGAATATAAGTATATGCATGATGGATAGTAGAGAATACAAATACAATTTGTTATCAGAAATTGTTTTGTCATCAGACACATTATATATGGGTATACAAATAAAATGTGTATGTCAGTATATTCCAGAGACCATGAGATTTTTTCCTCCTCACCTTGGCATTGTTCATGATGTTTATTACATACAGGTATATCGATGAAATGTGTGCATTGATATATTCTAGAGATCATAAGAATTTCTCCCATTCACCCTTGCACTATTCATGATATTCATTACATACGGGTATGCCGATGAAAAGTGTATATTGTTATCTTTTAAAATCATCAAAACTATTACCCTTCAACTTGAAATTGTTTACGGTGTTCATTACATACAGGTATATCAATGGAATGTTTCAGTCAGTATTTTCAGAGACCATGAGAACTTTTCACTTCTAAATGCAATGATAATTAATGATCTTTTGATTGTTTACTATTTTTACCAATAGAATTATCGATTAAATAAAAAGTCATCAGTAATATTTGGTTGAGTTTTTTGAAAATTTTTGCGCAAATTGAAAATTTTCATTTAACTTTACAAAAGAATCACCGAAGAAAACATTTAAAATATTAATTTTTAATTTTTAATCTATCATTTTATTGGTAAAAAGTGCTCAGATATCAAGATCATTAAACTTCAATTCAACTTTACAAATGAAATCACGGATAAAAATATTAATATTTAATATTTCATTGTTAATCTTATCGGTAAAAACTAAAATAAAAAACCTAAATCATGACAGATCGGGGCTTCGTCTTCTTCTCTCACGCACCCGTTTTGTCTCTTTCTCTTCTCTTCTCTCTCTCCTTCTCACCCGAGATCAAGCATTTTCTTCTCTTCTCAACCTAAGGTATGTTGCCTTTCTTCTTCTTTTTTAATTAAGAATTGAAATAAAACACATCTAAGGTAATATTTTTTTTCATTCTCCTTTCTTCTTTTTTTGTGTTTTTCTTGCATGATTTATTTTTTTCATTATTTTTGTTTGATTTTGTGTTCTTAATAATTTTATGAATTAATAAATGACATGAATTTTAGTTGTTATAGAAATAATATTTTCCTTATTTTGGTGATTTTTAGTTGTTTTTTCTCAATTGTTTTGTTCAATTTCAAATAAATATGTAGGATTAATTTTAATTATTATTTTTTATTTTTGTAAATATATAATAATTTTTTGTAAATTTATGATTAAAAATATTATCATGTAGAAAATGAAAATTTTATAAGAAATTGAATTATGCTCAATTGCTCAATTATTAGAAGAAATTGAATAAAATCAATTGACTTGTAGCATCTATGATGTGTATTTGCAAGTTTAGAAATTTTGGGTAGTCTCCTATACGTGAGAGATGCTGCTGAATTTTTTAAAAAAATCAGAATCGTTTAATTTTTTATTCATCACTTTGTATAGAAGCTTATGGAAAAGTATATAGCATGTTGTAAGGATAAGATCGCTGCTCGTTTTTCTAGGTGCGATGCCGATGATCATGAGTTATTAGGTGCCAACCAAGAACAGACACCTGAGGCCAGATATTTACTTGTGATGCGGGCTCGTCGAGTGCGATGTCGCAACATCTAAGGGGGGTCCCTTCACAACGAGATTCATTTACCAGTTAGTACGAGGCCTAGTGAAATGATGACTTTCAATGTAAGTTTGTTTAGCTTTTGCAATGACATGTTTAATAATTTTTTAATATATATATATATATATATATATATATATATATATATCATTTAACAAATGAAATTTTAGGTTTACGAACATTGAAGCCGCTAGAAAAATAACATCAACCTTTAAATCATCGATGGAAATTCTATTGCTTCGATGAAGTTAGGTTTCCAAACATCCTGAATGGAAACTGCATGTCAATGCATGGTTTTCAAGGTTGGTGTTAACTTAAATATATTTTTATGTTAATTTGGATCGATTATTAAAATTACTAAATTTTTTCTTTTAAAAATTTTTATTTCAAGGGAAATTTTGAATAGGAAAGAGCTAATGATAATGTTGCGATGAGAGTTTTGAAGAATCATGCTACAATTAGGTAAAATCAAATATAGAATAATTTTTTTATTCTAAATATTAAAATTTTATTTTTCATTTACTAACATATAATTAATTTGTACCATATAGGTTGTATGATTTTTGGTACAAAGCGCAAAAAAAACATAACAATATATAAAAGAAAGAGAGCTTCCAGACTGGAATGACATGGCGGTCTGGAAGCATTTCAGATTCAAACCATCATATATCTCGGAGGCTATATGGGCGAAATACATTCAATATGTGATGTTCGTGCATTTCACTCAATGAACACAGTCCAGTATGAATAATAAGAACAGGTGTGTTCACGATTCCATTACCATGCTCACCAACAACTTTATTCCGTTTGTTTTGCATGCAAAACGGATAGTATGATTTTTTTATTACATCCATTTTTTTTAGTTTTTTTCTTACAAACATATTTAACTAACAATACTTTTTTTATTGCATGCTATAGTTCTTGTATGCGAGTCAAGCCTGATGGAGCTTTTTGTTGAAATACATGTATAGGGTGATGACCGTCAAAAGAGGGGGCAGCACTTCGTTGATAGTCGAGCTTAGCACTTAGTTGTATATTGGTTTTCAATCATTTTTTTCTTAAGTTATTATTTCCTTTAATTTGATGAATTTTTTTTCCATGATACATATAAGAGTCAGTTGAATGAGAGGTACGTGGACGATCCTTTGATCTGTCTGAATATCGATCCAGATTTGTGATTGAAGGCAGGATCGTCTGGTGGGCCTGATAGAAAATTAGTTGTACAGTCTCTCTGATACTATGGTCAAGAACTTGTGGACAACTTGTAGTGCTTTAATAGTTGGATGCTCGCATTCGATTCCAAGCGTTCAAATTTTAGGGTTTACGGTGATGTTAAACCAACGGGTATAGAATCAGATGGCTCATCTTATTGATAAATATAAATAACTCACTACTGATTATAAATAATGTTACTGATTGATAATAGAGATAAGATCATAGATGGGTGGTTCATGTGCACCCCCTAATTATCCCTACAGTCTTGATGACAACCAGCCTCCTCCTTCAGCGTTATCTCTATTTTATATTTGTTGTATTTGAACATATAAATGTTTAAATTTGTAATAAGCATTTGATTTTTATACTAATTTATTTTAAAACTATAAAATAAATTTATTTTAATTATTTTTCTATTTCTGTTCAATACATTTTTTATAAAATATATTTTTAAAATATTATTAACAGGGTTATTGACAAAACTAGACCATCAATTTATTCCAAAAAATTAGAAAATAATTACTACAAATGTTATTATTATTAATGGGGTTACCGACGGAACTAGACCGTTGGTATATTGTAGAGAGCTGGAAAATAATTACTATAGATATCACTGCTACTATTAACACACTAATGAAATTATAGATAGTATTCTATCGATGATATGTTATAATTACTAATGGATATACCGATAAAATAAAACGGGTAATTATTTTTTATGTCTTTTATCTGTTTGTAAATTCATTGATATTTTTATTACCAATAGACTCAGCGACAATCTATAAATTATCAACTAAAGTTTTTCTGACAAGCCGTTTCTATTTGTGATTTCGCTCTCTCTCTCTCTTTTTCACACACACACATGTAAGTGAATTTACTGCTTTCCTTTATTATATTCCATTTCCTAAGGCAGCACACACAAGGAACTTACAAGTAAACTAGATATAGAGATGGCGACTAGGGTTGTTGTTTTTATTATTATATAATAAGAAAAAAATAAGAATTTCCATACCACAATAAATCTATAATAATATAATTTATTTACAACTGAATGGTATACAAAGTCAACAAATCTCAGTTAATATAAAAAAGGATACACAAAGCGTTGAGGGGAGTTATATATAACAATGTTCATACAGCATAAATTTAGACTATGCTTTCAATGTTCCTAGCTATACTCTCTATAGCCAAGTGATCAGCTACCTGATTAGCTTCTCTAAAAACATGATTATAGCTGGCTGATTTCAAAAGACTTAAGTAACATAGTTATAGATTAAAAACACTACATTAGAATCTCTCCGAAATCCTCCAAAACCAGATAAACCAGGCTTCCCAAGAGATGAGCCATGAATATTCCAGTTTTGGGTACCTGCTGCCAGCTTCTCCCATTCTACTACCCCCCTATTTCTGACTAGATCACTCTGACACTTTATCCCTTATGAGTTTCTTTCCAAATCAATAGCCATATAGACAAAATGATCATCTATATTCGTATGGAACCCATAAAGCAACTCTGTGAGGATCAAAGAGAAACATCCATCCCATTGTGGTTCACCATTATTGAAAACTTTGTCATTGCTGACTTTCCAAATAGACCATATATAATGCTGAATATAAAACCAAACACCGCACCTTTTCTGCATATCACCATGGCTGAAATAACTCCAATTTAGGAATAACTCGTCTACAGAACCTGGTATAGCCCAATAGACACTCCACCAATCTATAATTTTTATCCACGCTACTTTGGCAATGCAGCAGCAAATTAATGACTTGCCGTTTCTGCATCTTCATCGCAGAATGTGAAAATCAAGGTTCTCTGCAGCTCTAATGAATCCTTTCTGTGCTAGAAAATGCTCGGTACACAATCTTCCAAGAACAACTAACCATGCAAAGGAATCTGATTTTGGAGGAGCAAAAGCTTCCACACATTAGCCTTGATTAATTCATTAGCAAGTAGAACTCCATCCAACATTATCTTACATGACTTAACCAAATAGCAGCCCCTGGCATCATGAGTCCAAACCAACCTGTTTATCTCATCACAGTGGAGATATACACTTGATACCAAATCCAGCAACTGTTTTTCCAGCACCTACTCAGAATTATGCAAGTCCCTTCTCCAAGAAAACCTCCGGGTCCAAATTGAACCAGCCCAATCTCCCATCTTAGCAGCCCTAGCCTGCTCATTCACTGAAAGGGCATACAATGAAGGAAAAGATTCATGTAATGGCTTAGAACTCGCCCAGAAATCTTCCCAAAGAGGACTGAAATTCCATTGCTAACAATAAAGTACCCCAACCTATCTTCTTTGAGCAAATGGTAGAGCTGTTGAGAGTTGAGCAAATATCCAGCCAGCAAGGAGACAACCAACCTCTAAAAAATAGTAAAATAATTCGATGCAAGTCAAATACTCGTCTTTGATCAAATATTGATAAACTTTGTTAAATTTAGTTAAATAATATCTTAAATTGATTGATGGGTATGGTATGAGTTTAGCGAGTTTAATACGATATGAATGTCTATTTAGATAATAAATGAGCCATAAATGGATAATAAGTAAGCAATACCCATATTTAACTCCACGATATACCCACACGCATCCATGTACTCTTAACATCTACGTACTAATTTATTAAAAGTGGGGTTTTCTTTAGTAGATATCCTATTAATGTACTGTCCACTCACTCAAGGTTATACGTAGCAAGGAATTTTTCTTTGCATTGGCTACCCAATCTACTTGAGTAGGCGATACCATGCTAAGGTCATTGCTATTGCTCTTCGAATTATATTTCAGCGTTTCCTTTTCCTTTTTCTTTTTTTTTCAAACTCAAGATCCAGTCCAATTTGAACTCTACAACGTACAGAGATAGAATTTCCTCCCCTGTGTTTTTCAAAATTTGAATCTGATAAATCAAAATAAAAACGTCAAATTATCAACCACTCGGCCGTTCTGTTAGGGGCATATATCTCAGAACTCTAGTCTACACACATACAGATCGGTCAGCTAAATGACTAATAGGCGTAATTTTTCAATTTTATTGTGGGGCTTCACTTTATTCGTTGTGCTGTTCTTTCTGGCATCTTCTGATGAAATCTAGACTTGCTTTAGGACTGATGACTCAAAAGATGTACGAACAAATTATTATTGATGCCTCTTGAGTTCTGTCAAGAAAAAGTGTTCTCTTAGGGCCTATGTGTTTTGACAATGGATCCAAAGAAATCCAATAAAACGGTGTTTTGCTTTCTGAAGAGATACTTGAAATCGACACCGCAAATCTTGAAAGGGTATAAAAATGGTGACATTTCGGTCCAGAAAAAATGCACTCATTGTAATTGCTATTTACAAAAAAAAAAAAAAAAAAACTCAAGGTTTCATGTCTACTGAATAATACTATAAATTATATTTTAAAATTTTATCTAATAATTTAAATTATTAAATTAAAATAATTATTTATCATGATATCAAAATTTTATTAATTAAGTAATCAAAAATTTAAAATATATCTATACTAAAAAATAATATAAATTATATTTTAGAATTTCAAACTAACTAGCATTATCCTGCAAAATTTTCTCTAGGAAAATTAAGCTACAACCTCCAAGCATATGTATGGCATGTGTATAACTTGACCCACTATCATCTACGAAGCACACATTTATAAATGAAAGTTCGTGAACTGTTTTATAATAACATTACTGCTAACTATTAGAAATCCAAAGTAACTACTGCACCATGTTTCCGAAAGGCCTTTCTTCCTTGAAACAAATTACATTCCCTCCTGCCCTGCAGAAAAACCAATCCAAACTTTGTTAATCTCCGTTATTATCAATATCATATATATGTTTTCTTTCTTTCTTTTGTTTTTTTTTTCTAATTAAAAAATTGCAATCAGAAATATTAACCTTTCATTAATTTGGTCATCAGCCGGAGCACTACCTTAAAAAAGAAAAAAAATCCATTCTAGATTGGGGTTGAAGCTTTTGTTGGCATACGTATGAAGAATGAGTTTACCATACAGCGGTGGAGAGTGTCTCTTGTGGTGGGGCTTCTTGCCAATAAATAAATTAAAAAAGTGGTGAGACTTCGAATATGTGATAATTTCGATTTGTAATGTTGCGCCTAGTAAACACAGAGAACTAGGAGAGGTATTGTCAATGCATTGCTCCTACCATGATGCTTATCCATGAGTCCCATTTTTATTAAAAAAGAAAAAAGAAAAATGAGAGAGCACTGCTTGATATTCATATCCCAGAATTATTTTGTGGATGCATGGCCAAACAGAAAAGACATTTCGTTAGAGCATCCTAAGACAAGCAGCTCCCGTGACTCTGGCAGGTATATGTGTCGGGAAAAAAATAATGAGGAAATAAAAACAAAAGGACAGGAAAAGAAACAAAACCCCATGTAAGGACTCCCCTCTCATGACTGCTCCCCTCACGCAAAGAAATTAGCTGGCCAGACAGACGCCCAATATATATAAATATAATAGAGAGTAGAAATGCTTTTTTCCAAAACCCAAAAGGAAGGTAAAAACATCAGGGACACATTTACCAATGGAATCAGGAAATTTTACTTTTTAATCATATGGGTTCTAATCATTAAAAATGTCACTGTGACTGTAGAAGAGGGTTTAGTTCGTGTACCGATACTTTGTCATCTAGCATTTTTTTTCTTCACTGAAAACTCCCATTTCCTCCGAAAGATTGGCTTGTCGGCGCCGCAGAAATATTAGTATTGTGCCTCTCTAAATCCAAGGAGGAGTCACCCATATCCATGCCATGATGCTGATGTTGTAGCTGCTGCTGCTGCTGCTTTTCTCTTTGTGAAAACCCTGATGATCCACTCATGCTTCTCACTATTTGAGGACCAACACCAAGAAAGTCTCTTGTCAGTCTATCAGATCCACCGATATTGCTTGCATTGAGACCTTGGTGCAACTTTGCTTCATCCATATTAATATTGCCAAAATTTGGGCCATGGTGTTGCTTTTCTTGCTCCAGACTAGTCCTATTTGCAGTATATCCACCGTAGGGGTTTTCTTGTGCATGTCCAGAACCAAAAATGGAAGGATTCCCAGGAGCAAATGAGTTCATTAGTTCATGAAGATTATTCTCGTTGTCGCTGACCATGCCACCAAAGTTCCCACCAACTAGCGCCCTATCTGATTTGGTTCCACTTGAAGAAGAGCTACCAAAACTTCTTAGCAATGAGGCACTATTGTTGCTTGAAGTGGTACCCATTTGAGCAGCCTTTTGAAGCAGCGCGGTAGCAGACATGTGAGAGACCATGTTATCATTCTGAACGGCAGAGCTAAAGAGAGAAGGAACACCAGAGGTCATTTGATTACCCCTTGCATTGTTTGAGAAGTTATTAGTCCCTTCACTCCCACCACCAACACCATTTTGGTTATTGAAATGATCGGATATTAGCAATCCTGAAGTTGGTAAGTTGCTGTTGGAATTGTTTGCGTTGTTACTGTTTGTGATGCTACTATTGGAAAGAAAGCTAAGGTTGAATAGATTGCCAGCAGAGGGAGGGTTGCTTGTGGTGTTGTGAATATCAGCAAATTGCATCAGTCCATGATGAAATGGCTTATTTTGCAACAACTCTTGCTGCGATTGGTTTTCATCATGATAAATATTCTGGCTTGTTTCTTGCATGAAGAAGGCAGATGAAGGCATTTGCTGTCGAAATGAAGATGATCCAATTGATGGAGGGAGAAGATGATCAAATTGTCCAGTCCGGACACCACCACCAAATCGTAAGACGTCAGTCGACTGGTTACCGTGGTCTTGTAATGAAGAAAATTGAGTACCTACTTGAGATAAGCCTAAGGTCATGTTGCTACTTCCATACAAATGACTCCCAATTGTGTTCAAGTTGGGAGGAGGGTTTCTTGCACTTTCTTGAGCCAAGGCGTCACAGAATGCCCTGTGAGTGATAAAGCTGTCACGTCTGCAACAATTATTAGGTATAGAAGCCATTAGATCACCTCAAAGAGACGGTAAAAGTACACATTGACGAAAGGAAAGTTGAAAACAAATATAACAGGAATTTATGTCTGCTAGCTCTACGACATCAAATTATACAATCTTGAAAAATATATAGTTTTAGATGTGAATGATTGTGAAATATGATGCCAGCTACGTCAAGGAACATGTGCATGTCCTCTACTGTTATAGAAACTATGATAACATATACGATTCTAAAACGTATATATAGTTAATCCAGATTATAAAGCCACTAAAGAAAATGATGCCCATCTCCTTGACTGATGGCGTATGAAGATTTCACGAGTTCCTGCCATTTTTCTTGGCTTCCCCCTTTTCTTGATGCGTCCCATCTTCAGTAAAAGGGGCCCGAAATGTTTTTTTTTCCAACAATACAATGGTAATGGCTGCGTAGCTCCTGTACTTACAATAATTGTCACCTCAAACTAATAATTAGGGTTCCACTTTCCCTGCTAAAAAAAAAAGATATGTGGAAAAATCGGTACATAATCTTTTGTGTTTTTTTTTGGCAAAAAGATGAAGCATGCGGGAGGAGATAAAGAGAGAGATTTAGGATGGACGAATCATCAATAATGGATGACTTAAGTGAGTAAAAAAGGAAGAGTGTAGCGAAGAAAGTGAAAGAAAGTTCAACTATAATTTCTACAGAAGACAGAAACATAGGGTAGTGATTATGGAGGGGTGGGTGAAAGAGGTTTGGGCAGAAACCGAGTATTATTAACCAATCAACCATCTAATACCATTTCAAGAACTGGCTCTTCAATAAATGCAACAAGAGGATGTGTTTAACATCATGAAAAGCCATCAATCAAAGAAATTCCACTTCAGGACTTATTGTTAATGCGAGCCTCATGATGCGTGCTGATTTCCCACTAGGAATTAACTGTTCTAAAACGAGAAACTGGTCTAAAATCATCACATCTGTTGAAAGCCTTTCCTTGGTCAATCAACTCTAAACACCCCCATATATGTCACTGCAATTCTCTCTCCATGTTGTTAGACCACGTAGCTCTAGCAGAACTACAGCAATGGAGGGAGGGAGGGAGGGGGGGAGGGAGAGAGAGAGGAGAAGGTTGGTTATGGCCTAGAACGTTATCATGAAAGGAGTACCTGCAAGAGCACAGACCTGATCACATCTAGCCAACCCATAAGAGAACAAACATGGTAAAACACACAAGCAAGCTCTACATGGCATAGCAACACGTGAATTGGAAAAAGGGATAAACAGCCAAAGGGGCGGTGGTTTCGAGGAGAGAAAATAAAAAAGCACTCTCTCTCTCTTCTTTTCTTTTCTTTTTTTTTTTTCTTTTTTTTTTTGTTCTTTTTTCTTTTCTCTTTGTTAATCTGCTTCTCACTGAAACCTATATGACCTTGACCATGGACGGCAGTTTCAATAGATTGATTGTTCACGTGCAAGCATGTTTTCTGCTCTCTCACCATCTACACTACAGTAACCAGATGAAAAGAGTTCAGCAAAAGAAAAACTGAAGAGAAGGAAGGGTAAAAGAAATGGGGAAAAAGTATCAAAACTTTTCTCCTCTCTTGTCGCTTGATCGAAGAATCTTAGCCCTAAAACAGACAAGCCAAGTAGCCGTACTAAACTCATAACGCTAGCTTCTTCCGTTTCTTCTCTTTCAACCTTTTTGTTTATTGTCGTAAATGAATTGAAGGAGGACAGTCATCCTCGTCTACAAGGAAGAAGATATACGTACAGAATTAACGAGAAGATTGGGTTATATAATTAATTAGCAGTTACCTTGAGAAGAGAGTACCACAGTCACATCTGTATTCTCTAGTGCCACAAGTCTTAGAATGGGCTTTCCAATCAGATTGAACAGCGTATCTTTTTGAGCACTTCTCACACTTCCATTTCTTCTCACCGTGTTTCCTGGAGTAGTGTTTTTTGATTCCAGTAAGGTCACCAAGAGCTCTAGAAGGGTCATGGTGGACGCATGTGGGCTCCGGACACAGATAAACCTTCCTCCTCACTTCTTTTGTAGTCTTCTGCTTTAGCTTCCAAGGTAGGTTGTGTCCTCTTCTGTGGAGCTGTAGGTTTTGCTCCCTTTGGAACCCTTTGTTGCATACCTCACATATGAACCTGTTTGTTGCCATTAGGGTCTTGGGAGATAGTGCTATCACCTCTGCGTCTGGGTCTGTTATGAAAAATGACAAACAACAAATTATAAGAAAATTCAAAATTTTAATTACAAAGGAAAAGGAAACTTGGGGGAAGACGTTTAAGACACAGTATCTGTCTATATACAACCATGTCAATTCCACTATAAATTTTAGATTTCTTTCAATTGGATTTTTATGAAAGAAGCAAAACCGGAAAAGGGGAAGAAATTGTAAGAGATTAAGTTGAAGATAAAATCATCCTGTCACTTGTAATAGGTAGATCGGTCTTTAGATAAAATTGATGATACTTGCTTGGTGTTCCAGGTTGGTTTCTCTTTTTCTTTGGTGGCGGCGGAGCCTGGGCTGAAGATGAGGTTGGGGTTGAGGAATGCTGTTGTTTCATCTGGTTTTGATCCTCTTCCCTAATTCCAAAGAAAGGCACGGATGAAGAAGCAGCCATCTCCAACGAAGTCTTCTACCTTTTTCTTCTTCTACTTGAACTTCGCTTTGCTTCTTCTGCTGTTAGTCTTTCCAATCCTTTTCTCCTCACAAGGAAAATAACAGTCTTGAAACTCAATACAGCCCCACATGCAATTTAAGTGCCTGTTAAATATTCTCAACTCAAAAACGCAAAAAAAAAATAGCAAATTCAGGTTCTTGGGTATTATTGATTATATATTGAGAACCCTAAAATGGAAAACAATATCTGGGAGAGAACCTGAAATCAAGCAAAAGATGAAGAGAAAGAAAAGAGTTACAGCAACCCATGGCATTTTCTTCTGTTCCCTTTGTTTTAAATGCCAGATTTTGAAGGAGTGAGGGTACTCTGGTTCTTCTTTGATTCGGTGTCATGTAGATATACTAACACATATACATACCATAATTTCCTTTTCTTTTTTGCTTTTTTGGGTCTTCCTAATTTGTTTCACAGTTGTTTCCTTTCTTGATTTTGCTCAATAATTTCCTACCTTAAAATGATGTTGTGAGATTAATTGAGAGAGTGGGGAGTAAGGCTTCCAGGTCGGTGGACCCAATCCATCACACGTAACGACATAGGATGGTGCGTGAAGGTAGCATGAACAGCTACACCTTCTCTCTCTTTGTATTTCGTATCTTGTTGTTCACTTCCAGACAAAGCGTCCCTCATCACTCTCTCTCTCTCCCCCTCTCACATTGGACCTCACAGTCAAATATTTGGTATTTTACTTAACTAATTCTCCCAACGGAATCCCATTACTGCATAAACAAAAAATTAGAGGTTTTTGTTTTCGTTTTTTTACACAAACAGTTAAGTATATTTATTTTTAAAAAAATTTAAATTTTATCACTGAAAGATTTTTTTTCTTTTCAATCTAATCATTTTATGATCTAATTTTGTAAGATAAAGTCTTAAATTAATTACAGTAAGAATTAAAATAAAAATACCACAATATAAAATACATAAAAAATACATAGTCAATCTCAAAAGTATTTTTTTTTATCACTGAAGATTTTCATTTCCGTCTAATCATTTTATGATCTAATTTTATAAGATAAAGTTTTAAATTAATTACAATAAAAATTTAAAATGAGAATACCACAATATAAAATACATAATCAATCTCAAAATTTTATTTTATTTATTTTCAGTTCTTGAATTAAAAAGAAAAAAAACCCGCAGAAAAAAGACTAGGTTATTATTTGGCCACAATCCAGCTACCACAAAAAAAAAGTGCCAAAAGGTTGCTTTTTCATTAGAAGAGAGGTTTTTTTTCTCTAAACATGGTGGAAAAAGTAAATTAGAGTCGGTTTTGATTTTTTGAATTTGATTATTTTTTTAGTATTTTTACAATATTTTAGGATTATTGGGATTATTGGATGGTCTATATAAGTTTTTATAATATTTTTAAGATATTTTAAGATGAAAATAATTCCCTTAATTTTTCATAATGGCCAAATTTATTTTGGTCAGCAACCTAGCAGGCAATCCGTAGCCGAGTTTAAGTTAAAGAAGAAAAAACAGAGAGGATAACGTGTATTTTGCTCCTAAGAAAAACAATTAGGCACAAGCTTAGGCTTACAAGCTCATATTCATTTTCTCCATAATTAAAAAAAAATTACTTCATGTACATTAAATTTTCAGTTTATAGTGACGTCAAAATCTCACTTGCAAATAAAAAATACATTAACACTTACATATTTTTTCACGTTTAAATTTTGTGTTCACTTCGACCACATCCTTAATAATTCAGTAACAATCAGTTAGTTTCAACAAGATATTTGTAACATGTGTGAAGTCACTAATACCAATTTACTCATTTTTAAAATATGATGACCAGAGAAAGTAAATACCTTTTTTCTCTCTGGTTTTTTTTAATAGCCAGACATGGAAGGCAATAATGCTAGTGCAAAAGTGAAATTAAAAAAAAAAAAATGGATACGTGCTCGGTTTTTCTGTGTATCTGAAAAACCAGGGTAGCCCACCTGAAGATTTGGCTGGGGAACTCTGCGGCCTTCGTCGTTAAAGTGTTAGCCGGCACTGAATCAGCTCAGGAACTGCTTGGGACTTCCAGTTGACTGGCGTGCGAAGGGCGGAAAAGGGTCAGCAGCCTGGCCTTTCTTTCTAAGGCACACGCGCGGGAGTTTATACAGTTACATGCAACGGAGATGGCTATCACATCAAGGTTTGCGAGGGTATTTAAGTAGTTTCGAAAGAGGTAAAGAAAAGAAATAGAATCGGACCACCGTAATAGACAATCACAGCCTATACTTTTATCAAATCCCAATATTCTTTGCTCCCTTCTCTCTCGTCCCCATAATTCCTAGTAACTTAGTTACCACTGGATTTTGGCCATGGGGATTTAAGAGAGATATTCACATAATTCGCGTACGTAGTCAAGGAGATGATGGTGTAATAAAGAGAATTTATCTGGTTAATATGGAGTTTTGAAGCCTGGACTGCGACAGCTCTATTCTATTATTTTTTTCTCGAACAAAAACGTGAAGCGATTAGGATTACAGCTGTCATTCTTTGTAACAGTGACAGCTTAACTATAACCATGCATATCATTTTCATGTTTATATCATGCTGATAATGTCATGTTGCAGTAATCTGTGAGGATGATGCGTTAATTTGAACTAGCATTAGCCGTTAATTAGCTGGCACCTCTAAATTAGACGGGTGGAAACTAGTTTTCATAGAAACAGTGCTACTGGGCTGCTGTTGATGTTGACTTCGGTTATTAGTAGGGGTAATATTCAGATACGGGGGCTGCCCAGTGCCGGAAGGTGAAGGATGATGGTGACCTCATGACAGGGGGGCCGAAGCCTCGGTGAACGGCGGCGTAACTATAACTGTTCGAAGATAGCAAAATTTCCTGTCGTGTAAGTTCTGGCCCGCACAAGAGGTGTAACGATTCAAGTCTTGTCTTGGAGGGAGGCTAGGTGAAATAAACATGACTCGGGTAAAAATTCAAGTTTATATATATTAATGTCGAAGTATGGTAAAAGATTTATTAATTTTTTAAAAAAAATTATTATTTTTAAAAATAATATTATTTTGATAATTAAAAATAATTAAAAATTTATGTTAGCCTGTCCAGCGCTTGACCTACGTTAATCGAGTTTAATAATAACGCAGGGAACTTGGATGCCAATTCATAACCTTAACCTGGTGATAATGCATGATATCCATGGCGGAAGAACCCATCGATGCATAAACACAGGCAACAATATGGCCACTTGAGACGAATTGAGTTGCGTGATTAAGCAACTTGTAATTAATATTAGTGGAAGTGGAGTACTATAGTTACGGTGGTCGAATACCTCACATAAAACCTGATTTTCGAGTGTAATATTATATCCTGAGAATTCTAAATTTTTCTGTATTTATTTATCATTAAAAAAATTAATTAACAGGAAATATTTTTTAGAAAATTTAACTTGGTTTTCAAGAAATTTTTTTCTTTTTATTTTGGACAGAAAATATTTTTAGAAGTTGTGAAAAATTTTAAAAAGTCATATTATTTGCTGATTATATTAAATTTGATCATCAAACTTTTGATTGCTATATATATATTTATATATAATTTTTTTTTTGAATATTTATTTTTCAATTTCATCCCTTAGAATTTAATTTTTATATTAACTTTGATCCTCGTTTTTATAATTGTTATTTGTTTTTTTCTTATTATTTTTTAATTAAAATTTTTTATTTATCAAATTTGATCCTCATTCTTTTGATTGTTACTTATTTTATTTGAAATAATTTATGAAATGTTAATTATTATTATTATTTTAATTTCTTCATCTTTTAATTTTTTTTATTTTTTAGATTTAATCTTTATTATTTTGATTATTATTTATTTTATTTGAGATAATTTATGAAATTATATTTTTTTTAATTTCATTCTAATTTAATTTTTTAATTTATAAGATTTGCTTTTCATTATTTTAATAAACTTGAAAAAAATAAAAAAAAATAAAAAATTATTTTCCAACTTATTTTTCTTGATATAACAAAATACTAGAAAGTATTTTTTAACTTATTTTTCATTATATTACCAAAACTAAAAAAATAATTTATTTTTTAAAAATTTATTTTTCTCAAATACATTTTCTTAAAAAAAAACTACTTTCAATAAATAAACCTATTAAGAACAGTTATCCGTAAACAAAGAAAAATAATTAAACCTAGTCATGGGCTAGTCTATCATGCAGTCTACTGATTAAGATTTAAAGCCTTCAAGTTAATACAACAGGGAATGCAAAACGTAACAATTATACCAAAGAGAAAAAAAAAAATGGAGAATTCTTGGTCACTTTGACGATGGAGATAAATATAGATTGTCAATTGAGACGAGGATTTCTCCAGACAATAAGACCATCATGTGACAGCACAACAGCGTGTTGGCATCACGAGGATGATAGTTCTGTTAGAACTGGACACACTGTGTTTTTCATTTTCAATAACGGCGGCATAGCACTGTCTCATCCGTTTTTATTTTATTTCTTTATGCGCTCTCACCAACCCTTTTAATTTATTTTTCTTTTTATACTGTCGGACGTCGAATTTGAAATGACAAATCCACCCAAGTGAACCAGAAATGCTACATTTTTCTTGGTTTGATTGGGGTGGAAGCAAACCCAACTTCATCGAGTAATTGTCTTACAAATAGCCAATCGATTTGGAAAGTTATATTTTTATTAAATAGATGATATAAAATTAAGATTTTCATCCCATAACTTAATCTATTATATCAATATAATTCTTATTTTAACAAATTTAATGATAGATGGGTTTATAAATAAGTTTATAAATCCAATTTTAGACTCATTAATATTTGAATTCATCGTGTTTCATGATTATTGGACCATATATAATTTGTTCTTTTTTACAAACCAAAAATAACATGATAATTACTAATAAAACACAGGATATAAAAGCAATGTTTGTAATGATGGTGGTGGTTGTTTTTTAAATTATATTTTTTATTAAAAATATATAAAAAAAATAATATTTTTTTAATTTTTTTAATTTTTTTTAATATTAATCCATCAATATGATCCAAAATTATATAAAAAAAATATTTTTTTAAAAAAGCAATTGAAATCAACTAATTATTTTTATTTTAAAGCCACGCCATAGGGCAAAAGGTTGACAAAAATAGGTTACCTGTCTCCTAATTATGGGCAAGTTTTGACACGGTAACGCAGATAGTAAGGAATGTTGTTCTCTAATTTGGGCTTCTCATAAACCAGAAAAAAAATTAGAAAAAAAAATTGAAAAAATTGAAAAAATGGTGGAATAAAAAAAAAACATATCAGTATTTGGAATACACCACTTAAACTTATTTTTTGTAATTTTATTAAAAAAAAAAAAAAGGTTTTGCTAAACAAAGCCCAAAAAAATAAAAAGTATTTTCCTTAATTTTCATATGGCTAAAAATCCTAAATTATTTTAGTGTTTTTTAAAAAAATATATATAAAATACTTTAACATGTTTTTTTTTTAAAAAAAAAAAAACACTGTATGGATTTTACAATAAATTTGTAAAATTCCAAAGGATTTTGGCTTATATCTCAAAAATACAAAAACACAAAAAAAAAAAAAATTGTTTCTTTTAATATATAGAATTATAAACTTATACATATTACATGTTTTAATATTAGATAAAAAAAGATAATTTATTTTATTTTTTATGATAGCATTAGATGATGTAAGTTTTTAACCTGATAAAATAAGAACCTCCTTACTGAGAACTTTTCTTCAACCTTAAACAAATCAACGATTAGAAAACATAATATTTTTGTAGTTTATATCATACAAAATAAACAATACAACGTACCTTATATAAAGTATATTAGTGGTGCTAATATATATTTTCTTTACGTAATCAGTCCCTTTACCCAGAATCTAAGACTAGTTAGGGTTTTTATTAATCAAAATACTATGCGACGAGTTTCATTTTCTTTTTTCTACTAATAAAGAACAAGAATTTTTTATCTTTTTCATCAACATCATTCATGACGATCAAAAAAGATAATCATCGCAACACAACATACATAAAACAAGTCCCATTATCTAGACTCTAAAACTAATTAGAAATTTTTAATGATCAAAATAATAAGTAATATATTTTTTTTACCGATAAAAATAAAAATTCATTGTTATTTTAATTGATATCATTCTTGACTATCCTAAACTGAAAAAATAATCATCACAACGCCATAAACTTCCTACAATGAAATTCTTTTATCTTATCTATTGAGATGTAGAGGGTGTTTGGTAACGAGGTTGCATCTGAATTTTAAAAAAAACACAGATGTAACCCGTTTGGTAAAGAAAAAAAGAAACTTACTATTTATGGGTCCCATAATGTTTTTGCCCATAATGTTTTTGCATTCAAAACGCAAGAGAAAGAAAAGCAGACGAATGCTGCTTCATGTGCCCTTCATGCTAATTAATTAGCATGAACAGTGGATAGTCATGCTCCACTGTTTTTGTTAATTAATCCATTAGGTTCTTTTATTTGTTCAAAAAAAAAAACGAAAGATCACTCTTGTAAACATTTTTTTATTACAATTGAAAGGAACAGTGTAGGCAGCTACATTGTTTTGCCTGGACCAGTCCAAATCTCAAAATGCATTGAATCAAGTCCGACCAAGTAAAATAAAAAATAAAAATTATTTTTTATTTTTTTATTGTGTTTTATTTAAAAAAACTAGTGTTTAATATTATTCAACGACACTATATAAATTAGACAAAGATTGCTTGATGACGTAATATTTGTAGAATTTAATCGCAATCCCAATTTTTTTCCTAATTATTTTTTATCTGATGTTGTTGCGTGCTTAAGAAACAAAAAAAAAACTGTAGTTCTTGTCGGATGTATTTCATACGTGATGAAATTGTAGATAGTTTAATGGAATAATAAAAAATATTTTATATGAAGTATTATTTATTTCATAATATAATAACAATAATTAAATCTATAATATTTAAATTAAAAACCATCAATATTAATAATAATTTTTTAAAATTATTTTATAATATCAATTTTAAAAGAATTATTAACCAAACATATTAAATTATTTTTTACCCAACTTTAATTTTAACCATAATTTTAATTAAATATATATTTTTTCAAACCAACCTTAACTAAAAATATTTTTTATAAAATATTTTTTTTAAAATCACAAAAACAATATAAAAAATATAAAAAATACCTGTAGTTTTCTGGCAAGAGGACGAGGGTACGGTTCAAAATGAAGAGTACTCTGGGAAGCACCCGAAGTCAATGGAAAACAAGGGCAATAGCTTCTCCCATCCCGAGAAGCCTTTTCTTTTCTATCATGGGACGGTCCTCGTGTCTTCAAAAATTCTACATGAGGAATTCAAGAACTCACTTCAAATTAAAAAAGTTCCAAATTTGATTATCTGTTGAATCCAAGAAGGTTTGGAACCCTAGTAGAAATATATACGAGTGGCTTCGAGTCAGACGCAAAGGAAACTTCCTGGGAAGGACCAAATAAGTCCAACTAGTACGATGCATGTACAATCAGGAAAACAAAAATGAAAGGCATAATAAAGGTGACAGGATCAATATGAAGAGCAGCGGGCTTAAGCTAATGGCGGAAAGGGTTACTCGGATAATGATCCATGATTCTTATTTAATTAAATATTCTAAAAATAAATATCATATATTTACATTTATACTTTATAATAAAAAAAAACTTTAGTCGGTTATGAAATAAGGGATAAAATTCATGTAGTATGCACACCACCTCAGGAAGAAATAATGTCGGCAATGCAAAGGTCGAGATCGAATATACTATAGCCTTGAATATTTATATATATACACACGAGAAAAGGTCAATTAACATCAGCATAAGAACCTGACTGAGGATTATCAGAATCTTGAGACCAAATTGAAAAACTCTAGAAGTTTGGGATCTAATTGATATTAAATATATATACAAGTTAGAGACTAAGTTTGAGGCTTGTTGTAATCTTGAAGGAACCGGGCCGAGGTCCAAGCGGGTAGTGAAACCGTCCCGAAAGGAAAGCCCCTCAATCTTACAGCAATTACTCTCAACAGCTGAGTAATTGAGTTGAGCGGGCAACAAACAAAAATCTCTATTCCCTCCTCATTTTCTAAAATTCAAAACCCTCGTTGATTTAATTACATAAATGCAATAAATTCTTTTTAAAAAATAAAAATAAAATTGTCCATTTCCATGGATGTTCCTGTATAGACGAGCTTTCACTCCGTTTCTATCTCTTCGAAAACCGCCTAACTTGTACCACTCGCTGCCGCCGCCTCGTAGGAGATTGAATTGCAATGAGCGTTGTCGTCTTCCATTTAAAGCAAGTCCATAGAAGGATGGCGACGATGATGGTTCATTGAGTTTTAAAAGCGACGGTGTGAGTTTTTGGGAGGAGAACAATCCGGCAAAGACTTCGTTCATGTAACAAGCACTGGTAGCAGGAAGGATGCCTCAGTTGATTTATTCTTCGACTCGCCTTTCCAGTTCTCGCCTTCGCTCCTCGGATCTTGGCATTCCTGCAATTTTTTTCTTATTTTATTTTATTTATAGATATTTTTGTGTTTCTTTTATAAAAAAAAATATTGTTCATGCAGGAATGTTTAGATCAAAGATTCCTAGAATGTTCAATTACAAGAAAAGGTTCTTGAAAAAGGTTTGTGTTTCTAATTTTCTTATGCTGGTACTGCTTTTCTTTTTCTTCTTTTCTTTTCTTTTTTTTGCAGCACAAAACAAATAAAGAATAATCCAAGGGTTATGGAAGTTTCGCAGTTTGTAAAGTTTCGTTCAAAGGCCATTGTCCTTGTTTGTACATTCCTTAACTATCACTCTCATATGTTCGGGGCTGCTGTTAGTCTGATTAAATTGTTTTATATGCTAAAACTAAGCAATGAAGGGATTTTTAATAATGTATCTACACTGTTAAAGGGTGAAGATGCTGAAGTGCCTAAGAAGTAAGGAATTCTTTCTGTTTGTGCTGCATCTATGCTGGTAATCTTCATCTCATGAAAACAGGTTAAAAAATGCAAGTCGAGTTTTGGGTTCTTATTTTCTGAAAAGCTATTTGTTTGAAGCAAGACATTCTGCTTGTGTTGGTTAATTGTTGGAGTGGTCAACTTTAATTTTAAATGGAAAATCCTGTCCAGTATCTTGTCAAACTTATCGTCTAAAAATGCTAGTTGTAAATTGGGATGTGTGGTTGATGCAGAAACGATAATTTCACTTAGATATTTACAGGCAACCATGAACCTGAAGAATTTTAGCTCTTCCTCTTTCTTTCTGGTAATCTTGATACTTTCCTCTAGATCATTGAGATTATTTGATCTATTTCTGATCTGATTGTCTGATTTTCACACAGGGAGCTGAGCGAGATTCACTAAAGAAGTGGATTCCTATTATGGAGATGCAGTACAGGGGAGCTGTATACTGGGATTGGTGCCAAGGAGGTCTTCCAGAAGGGAAGGTACTGATAGCCCTGAATTGTTCAGAGAATTGGTGATATTTGTTTCATCTGTAGTAGAAGAAATCAGAGCCCGCTTGCTTAACTTAAATTTACACAGGGTCATCTGATCCTCGAGGATGGAAGAATGTATGATGGTATGTGGTGCTATGGTAAGAGATGGGGTCCAGGTACATTCTACTTCAACCATGGGGATGTATTCCAGGGATCGTGGAGGGATGATTTAATACATGGCAAGGTTGGTCCCATGTCATCTCCCTCATCCTCCTCCTAACTTGACTGATGACTTTCAAATGAAGAGGATTTCTAATTTTCTATGACCAGCTTCATCATCCTCTAGCATAGTACGAGGCACCATGTTTTGAGTCCTTTTCAGATAGAATCGTTCTTAGTGACTGCATTGAGGTCATATGGTGGTTATGTCTAGCACTACAATCTCCATTTTTGGATGGCTCAATAACATTAACCTTTCGGAATCCTTTCAGAGATTAAACTATACATATTTAGGTGCAACTCAGTCTGAGAGATGGTGATTTTTGGTACACATTCTGACTGCGTTGGGAATCTTTTAGGAAGTTACTTTAGAAAGAGGCAATATATCCACTTGTGCCTGTGCGTGGTGGGCGTGTGCGAGTGGAGGTGGGGGTGGGGGTGGTGAGGGTCTATGCACTGTATCCTCTTCCCATTTATTTCCTCGGAAAAAAAAATCCCAATAATTTCAATCAGACCACCATAGATGTAGTGCACTTTTTTGCTCTACGTCCAGGGCCGTTTTTTCTGAACTGCCATTTTTTTTTTTTAATAAACATGGATGTTTTAGTTAGTTTATATATATCTTAATTAATTTCATGAATCCTAAAATTAATAATCATATAAATCTTTAATTATCTTAATATTTATAAAACTTGAATTAATTATCTCTACAAAATAAACTTAAAAATTAACAAGTTTAATTATACCTTTCCACTTCACTCTTTATTGTTGAGGATGGTGACGTTCTGCAGTATATCCTCTTCTTTACCATGTCCCCGCAAAGAGAGAGAGAGAGAGAGAGAAAGAAAAGGTTCCATAATTCCAATCAAGACCAAATGGATGAAGTACATTTTTTGCTCTACATCCAGTTCTCATCTTTCTAAACTGCCGCTGCGCCCTTTATTGTTGGTGAGGAAATTATTGCAATTCAGACTTTGTTTTTTGAGCATTTGTCTGTTTCTTTGGACATCTAGGGTTGGTTTTATTTTCATACCAGGGATAGATGGTTTGCAAACTTTTGGAAGGGAAAGGCCATTGGAAAAAGTTGCTTCTATTCAAAGTCTGGTGATCTCTGTTTTGGCCATTTCCAAGATGGGTGGTGATATGATCACTTCGTTTGTATTGATTTTGATGGAGCAAGGTCCGTGTACTCGATTCGCTATGGAACTCTTTTCAATCTCAACAGATCTACAATAACAGTGATTTGGTATAGAAATCTAACTCCATGCCAATTCTCCATGTGCACGGGTGTGCTGAACATGGGATGAGGGTGTTCTTGCAAGCCGTGAGTAATTGGATCTGATAGTGGCTGTGGATAAAGCTTATGTACTCGTAGAATATTAGTTACATTTTTCATTATTTTTTTTTACTTGCCTGCGAAGCCTTTGTTTGATTCTCGAGGTTCAGCAGGTATTCCTTACATTTGAAAGTTATTTTCAGAACCTTGCTGCAGCCAACAACTCCGTTATCTGGTGGTATTCTTCTATCTCCCCCCCCGGTAGAGTGTTCACTTGAAGGTGTAGTTTGTAAAGCATTTGTGCATTTAGTTTTTGAATGGTCACAAGTTTTCTTCAGAGTTCGGACGGCTGACTTCGTATAAAGCAACCGGAGGCTGTTTTTTTTTTTTTTGATGGTATTCGCAGATTTGGTTGCTTGGTTTCGTGTGATTTCTGCCGGAATTTCACGCGAGATAGCGAATTCTTGAAAGCTTTGGTTGTACCATAATCAGCCACATATATTGGGATGAAACAGTCGGGGTTCAATTCAGATTGCGAGAGAACTAGGGTTTCTGCCGGATGAATGATCTCTTGTGATATGTTATTTTATGTTCGACGATGAGTGGTCTTATTAGATCAACTCAAGACCTCTCATTGGTTGATTTCTAGAATGCATTTTCATATCAGTTTAGATCCAAGACTACAACTTGGATGCTCGTACTTGGAATGAATGAATTTTTTATTGTGCTATAGAATTGATCATAAAGATTTTGTGAGCCTGAAGAAAAGATTTTCACAAGCTCCATGCTGCCGAATTCCTCATCTTTCCGTACAATTTTTGTTTCTTTATTATAAGCTTATAAAAACCAGAGTCCATATGGTGTTTGGAGGGGGGGGGGGGGGGGGGGGGAGAAAATCAACCTTTGTTTGATAACTGCCAGCAGCCCCCCCAACGCGAAGCTGAAAATCCAACAAAGCAAGCTGTCATACCCCCATATAATTTGTCCCTCTTTGCATATTGTAGGGCAAAGATATAACACGCAGGGGCAAGAACTTCTCCGAAAAAACAGAGCTGCAGAAGGCAGGGGGGAAATACCATTGCCCCTCCAAAACTTTACTACAAACCATTTACGCAGAGCATAGAATCAATCGACCTCGACTTCAAGCAAAAATGTTAGCTAGCAAGTTCTCCAGAACACCATGAAGAACATAATTAAACGCAGCCTGATAGCTGCTGAAGCGAGGAAATACATCAAACTAATTAACATGACTAGCCAACAATGATTAAAGCAATGTTCTATGCATGCCTAGGCCTATCTACTGGAGTAGATGACAAGTGAAGACAAGATTGATTGCCTTGGACCAAATGTTCAAATGAAGACGGGAAATCTTCCTTCACAAATACTTCCAACATTTTAGCAGCAGATTGATCAGTTCAGCTTCATCAAAAGTTTTTCCAACTCCAGCATATAATCTGTCAATGCACAAGGAAAATAGTTGGATATTTTTTTTAGCCATAAGGTTACAAAACCAGATGCTATCCAGTTTCTTGAAAAAGAAATGATCGTTCTGTTATAAAAAAAAAAAATGTTCACAGCTTAAACAAACAGATTGACCCGGTACAGATCTTTACTTTTGTTATTATCTTTTTATTTTGGAAACCCATCAATGTATCCTAATATATTACACATTTTCTCAATTGTACCTTGTCCAAAAAAATCAATACTTTTAGTTTATCCACGTTCTCTAAAATATATCCATTTGTCAATTTTTTTTCTTAAAAACATTTCTCATTTAGAACAATCGTTTGGATCTTTTACATGCTCTTGAAAGGGCACTCAAATGAATTCATAACAACATTATCATGTGCAATGTATTATAATTGATTGATTTTTTTTTACAACAGTACCATCGAGAAAACATGTTTGTATAATAATAGATTCCCCAGCACACCAATGACATGAAAAACCAACATATCCTTCACTAGAGTTGTAGCAAGATGGTAAAGGTCATAAGAAGATGGGAAAAACAACAGCCTTGAGGATTCGATCGGGCCTTCTAGTTCTGGATGAAAAGGGAGGCAACAAACAAGGTCATTGGAGTCCCGCTAAAGGAGAAACCAGTCACTTGGATCTCCTCTAGATCATAAAGATAGAGTTTAAACATGCATTTATATTTACGATCCATGATTTCCTATTATGCCAATGCATCAATTGAAAAATTGGGATTATTCTAACTAGTGGATGACTTCATTAAATTTGGATTTGGCATGTCATTATATTTTAATGCAGGTGGTTGAGTTGTTATAGTCATAGAGATTGAATGTTTTAAACGGATCACTTTTGGGAGATGGCAAAGGATATTAGGTGATTGTGGAGGATAAAAGTTGTTGATAATTCTCATTGTTAGGGAAGCATGCCATACTGGGAAGGAAGATTTCGTGACATAGATTGGTTTTAAGGTAATGAATTTGAGGGAGATGCTGTTACGCCAAGTTCATGTTGGCCCACTAACAGTTTGTTGTTTACTCCTCATTCGATTTTGGATGCTGAAAACAAGAAATGGGCAACAGAAGATCTCTCATTGTGGTATAGGGATAGTGGAATCATGGATCAGTCTTTTGTTGCCAACAGAAAGCAATTATCAATTTTCTGTTGAATTCATGGCATAATACATGGTGTATGGCAATGAAATGTTTGTTGGCTATTTATTTGAAGTATATATCAGCCTTGTAAACTTTGAACAGATATCAGTAGGCTGGCGCTAATGAAAAGCAGATGATTAGATGGGGAGGTGTACAAGAAATGTCAGGTGAGACTTGGATGGTAGTCCCACAATCTGTGCTTCAGGATGCCTATTTGACAGGAACTCCAAAGCCTTAAAGCGATTATGCATTATGCTATCAACCTCAAACATTCTGCAGAGTCTTCTTTCGTTATCGAGATTCAGTAGGGCCCATTTTCTCTCTTTCTCTTTGATGTATCTCTTCTATACTTGCTTTCAGCTATTTCAATGCTTTATCACCCAACTATGTAACATACAAAACACAGGAACATACATGTAAGACATCACTTGATGCATTAAAACAAGAAACCTTACCTTCTCATTCTGCTAGCGAAGGGGAAGTGTTCCTCAAAGCATCCCACGCAGTTCAATGTCCCACAGTTTGTTGAATACTCTTTTCCGGAGAATCATGTTGATGTAGAGAATTAAGACTGTATGCAATTAATTGACAGAAAAAGTCCATCAAGGGGATGCTAAAAGGTCAAATTCAGACAGGCAAAGTCCGGTCTACTCACCTGCAGTTCTGTGGTACCCTCCAAGACACAGACTGTGATCGTTTCAAGGTTGGTGGCAAAGATAAAAAAGTTTTCCAATCCTGAAGCATAATTCCAAGATCATGGAGCTTGCTATCCAAACCAAAACAACAATTTGCATGCATTGTACAAACTAAATTCAAATCCTTGCTGGGTTCACAAAGTCCCCCAAAGAAAGCAGTGTCCAAGAATCTCATCTTCAATCCAAGGCTCTCAATGAAAGGATCAAATTTGATAAAATTAAGGACATCCTGATCATGGAAGCCAGGATAGGTCTTCCGTGAAGAATACCAGAACTTGTAAAATTCTATTGAGCGTTTGTTGGACTTTACATAGTTAAAGCCTCCATTGGGGCTGTTTTGTATGTCACTGGAGTTGCCTGAGAAATGATCGCATGCAATCTGGAAATCAGCATCCAGAAAAAACCGTGGAAAGGGGTCCCTGAACCACATGATATCAGCATCCTGGAGGAAACCAACCAAACACATTGAATTTGCAGTAGAATAATTAGGAAAGGATGACCAGACTAGGATGAGACATGAATATGCATTCAGAAATGAGCATCTGCATACCTAGATTAAAGAAAAAAAATAGCAGCATTGTTACAGGAAATGCCATTCTATTTTGAAAAAACACAAAAGTACAGTTCAACCATTTGAGCAAAATAATTAAACAAAAACCAACCTTTCGTGATTGAAGAACAAAAAAAAGTGTTGCATTTCACAATGTAACATAGAAAATGTTTGCAGCATCACACCATCCATCTTATTCCTTTCTTTTACTATCGAAAAAAAGGTTGCCAAGACACCTCGGACAGCCAAATTCACCTCTAAAACCTTAAAACTAGTTTCAGTAAACTCTCCAAGTAAGCAGTGCACAAACATTTCCTTTTTCAAAATCCAATTAACTACACGTTGACTGTACACCTATTTCAGCAGAGAACTAATTTGCTTCAACAGCAGTAAAGTAAAAAACGATCCATCTCAATTCTCAGAGAAGATGAATTTGCACAAGCGAGAAAATCACAGCCTCGAGCAAAATAAAGAGATGAAATGATAATAATAATTACCGTGAAAACAAAGTTATACCCCATTTCAAGAAGAGAGCGCAAGAAATCAATGCGTCTCCACATCATCTCCAAATAGACATGGGTCATAAAATAAGCCTCGTCATGAAAGTCAAGTCCTCGAGTAACAAGAGCAAAGCAATGCGTATGTAATTCCATACACCGCCTGTACGCCTTTTCATCCAACGCAACAATCACCAGATGATCCAAGAGCCTGCGCGTTCCCTGACCAATTCTAAAGCTTTCAAGGAATAAATCAATAACTGTATTTGGAGCTGCCCATGCTTCATTTAATGTAGCAATTATTACTGTCTTATCTTCCATTGCAGCTTCTTTCAGAACTTTCTCCAGCTTATTATAATCACCACCACCATTAATCTACATAATCAATCACATTCAATAATCCATCAATTCAATGCAGATAAATATGTTGCCGAGCTAAAAATGCGTCGTCAGTCATTTGATTCATTTGATTTGTGCTAAAATGCGCTGAACAGTGATTTCAACATTATTATTATTATTCACTCACTGGGATTTTAGAATCGCTGCCGCCGAGGAGAGAAGGGAAGATGTTAAAGGAGTAACCGGAGGAGGAGGAGGAGGAGGAGCGGTGAAAATCAGAAGCGCCGTAGAGGAGCAAAATGAAGACGGAAATGGAAGCGAAGACGAGTAGGGCACGGGGCACGGTGGATTCAGACAACATGGAGGCGTCGGTGGCAGGGAAGCTAGTGGTGGGATTGTTTGGAAGCTTACTAATAAAGTAACTGGATTCATCAAGTAGCACGGTTTTTAATTATATTTGAGCTCCTTGTGAGCTTAAAGATGAGGGATTTGTGGTTTGGAAATCAGAACAACGTTGGGTTGGATAATGTGGGTCCGTCTATTTCTAATTACTGTGTCCCTTGCTGTCCTCCTTTCTTGCTTCAAGTGACATTCCAAATTAGGGGATTTCTCCCGGCACTAAAGTCTAAAACAGCGTGCAGCTTTCCATCTCTAGAACACTAAATAAATTTTAAAAAATAAAAAAATATAAGTTATTTTAATATATTTTCTAATAAAAAACCACTTTCAAAAGCAATTTTTACTTTCTTATTTTATTTTATGATGGAAAGAACAGTAATATATATCAAAACCTCTTTATCATAAGTCATTCACAATTCAAGATGGTAATTTTATTGTTCACAAACTAAGGTGTGAGTGAAGGTGTAATACTGGAAGATCCACATCAGGAGAATATTTGAAGCACTCCATCCCTTTTCGCTGCTCTCATTGAATAGATAAATGACCCTAAAAGAACCATGGAGCCGCACATACACCTTTGTTAGGTGACGGTTTTGTTCAAATAAATTGTGAAATTAATGTGTTGATTTCATGCTTTTAGATAAATTATTTAATATCTAAATTATAATTTTTAAACCCGGTTTGATGATCGACTCGGATCTAGATTTAGGTCACGGGTTTTCACTAGATCATTTTAGGTTAATTACCGATTATTCTTTCTATTTTTTTAAATAAAATAAAATAACATTATTTTTGTTAAAATAATAATAATTAACAAGTTATAACTAAGTAATTTTTTTTCCTTATCTTTATTTAAATCTAATTTTAATCTATTTCCTTTCAGTTAAGTCCTAAATTAATCCGTTAAATCTCATATCAATTCATAAATCTAGTTTTAAAACCGTGATTAAATCAATACAAGGGGGTCAAGACTACAAAACAAGAAAATAAATTAAAACAACAAGAAGCGGTACATAATTATTAAAATGAAGCTGTGAAATTTGTTCAGGATATTCCACTTGTTGAAAATAGGTAAAGACTTTTATTTATTTAATAAATAAAAATTTGATGAGAACATTTTTTTGAGAAGCCGCGGGATTTCTCGATGTGTTCCAAATTGTTAGCCCACCACCATCAATAGTCAAAAGCTTTTATTTATTTATAAAAACAAAAACAACTGATCTCTTAAACAAAATGCCACCCAGAAAAACTTGACCGGTCCACGATGCGGGAAGTCTATTAGAATATGTTTAAGAATGTAATTGTAATTATTTTTAAAAATATTTTTTTTATAAAAAAATATTAAAATAATAATTTTTTATTTTTAAAAATTATTATCATCAAAAGACTTAGAATCCAAGTACAAAAGAATTCACACCTCCTATTCCCATTCCTATTCTAAGTTGTAGTATTATTTAATATGAGCGTCCTTCTATACAGGGACGGAGCAGTCAGTGGTTTATATGAGAGGTAAAAGTTAATATAACAAGTTATATTACTAAAAAAATTATTTATTTAAAATAAAAAATATTATATATTTCATATTTAAATACTAAATAATAATAAAAATTCAAATGTTTTGCAGGGCCGGCCCTATTGGCCTCCCCTAATTCCGCCCCTGCTTCTATGTCAATTTTCTAAAGGGGTTTATTGCTAAAACAATTAAAAAGTACGACGGATTTACCCGTTCATATAAACAATAAATTAAAGTAATATATCTTTTTACTTATTTAGTCAGCAGCTTCATGTTATAGGCTTATAGCTTGGTGGTTAAGACATGAAAAGACATCGAGGTCACGGTTCAAAACTGCGGGGGCATGCCCGTTTTTTAAAATCAACTTACTTTTTTAAATAAAGACAACATAGTATTTTTAATTATTTTTTTTTATTATTAATATGAATATTCATATTAGTTATGCTTTATGCTTCTCAACTAATTTCATTAAAATTAATAATTATATAAATTTTTAATAAATATTAAATTTATAAAATTTAAACTAATAACCTTTAAAAAATAAATTTAAAATCTGATCAATTAAATTATATCATTTAAAATTAATTTTATTATTTAATAGAAAGTTGAATATGAGTTTTTTTTTGTATTTTTATAATATTATAACATAAAAAAATTAATTTAACTTTATAAAATATATAGGCTGGTTTTACAAGTAAATCTTGGTGAACATTACTTTTTTTTTATTCAAAGTTTTTCTTTAGATTTAGAGTAACTTTGATGTAATTTAATTTAAAATTTAGAATAAAAATAGTAACATTAAGATTTTCAAGTTTAATTTATTATACTAACATAATCAAAAAAGAATTATGACCATCTAGAAATTATATATATAATAATCGACGTCATTTTCTACCATTATGTTTCCTCAAAAATAATTAAATTTTGGTTTTTTATTAAACCGGTAAAGGATTGAATCTGATTCTTAACTTGACTACACGCAATTGAAAACATGGTGAGAGCACAAACCAAGCCCTATCCTATACTAATTCCTCTTGCCAGTAACTCCTACAGAGCCGACGAGCATGATTTCTTGTTCACAACATGGTCATTTTCTAAGAAATAAGCCTCCAGGGTTGCTCGTAAGTACTGGTAAACATGAACACTACGCAACCATTTTGCACGTATATCTTCTATGAACTCAACAACTAAATCAAAATGAGATTAACAAAGGCTAAGAATAAAGAAGGGCGAATGGAGATATCTGTGGAAAATGAGCGCTAGAATATTTAATTTCTAGAGAACAGACTTTTTTTTCAAATATTGATTAGGCACCACAAAGAGCAATAGACAAATCTAAGTTGATGTCCCGTTTTCCAGTAGAAAAGCCAGAACAATCTGTTAAGTTAGACCTGGAGTATGATGAGAATGTCTCGCTGATCCCACTCGTCGAACAAGCATTGCTTCTCTGCGAGGAAGGAAGAGGCAGGGAGAGTGCAAGTGACAACTCGCAAACACCAGGTTCTTCATCTTCTGCTCTTTCACTTCCAGGAACCTCGGATATGTACACCTTTCCTGGTTTGCACATTCTATCCTCTAGCTTGGCGATCTATGGAAGGAAAAAAAACTGTCATCTATAGTTTGCTGCATTACCAACAACAAAATGCAATGGAAAGATAGGACAACATTTATCAATGCTATTGAGAAGTAGCAGATATGAAGACCTGAGAGCATAAACAGCCATTGCAGCTGTCACCGGAATCTCTCAGTTCATACTAGTGTTGCTCCATAACAAGTTGGAAAGGCATACAAATATCTACATAAATGGGGCTGGTGGTGGGCATCCCTCTCTACTTATCCTGATATTTAATTGACACGAAATATTGTAGCCGTATTACAATCCTGCGATTCAATAACAGCAGTCCTGCCACTGCTTGTACTGGCTCTAAGAATTCATGTTTCTCCAGTGCACTGATCGGATATTTTGAATCCCCTCCTTTTTACCCTAGAGGCGACCCCGTTTATCGAAGTGACAGTGGACCACAGTACGTTAAGATGACAGTAACACAAAGATTATACTGCATGTTTACCCCAGAACCTAGCAAAGAAAACTCTTCAAATTAAATCTCGAAAGGGAGGTTGAATACAAGTCCATTTTAAAATCCCCACAGTTTTAAAGAACAGAAGAAGCAAGGCAGGCAGCGGAGTTGCCGGTCAATTACCACCATCCAGGGAAGTAGACAGGCCTACAGGGGTGGCTTTAATTCGATGATGACAATAGCTTGTTTATTTTTTTGTTTAAAAAATATTTTTTAAAAAATTAAATTTATTTTTTCTTTAGATTAATATTTTTTATATCTTTAAATATTTTAATATACTAATTTTAAAAATAATTTTTTAAAATTATTATTTTAATATATTTTTAAATAAAAAATACTTTAAAAAATTACTGATAACCCAATCAACCAAGGTACCACACAGCCGGCCCATAAGGTAATAATAAAATATCGCCCTATTAGATACCGTACAAGTCCCAAGACTTTGCAGTAGCATGAGATGCTACTACACACTTTCTTTTTTTACCTAAATTACAGCAACGAAAACACTGTAGGGCTATAGAGATGACGTAAGTTGACCAAAAAAGCACGGATATTCCATCCTACCACTGGTCATAAAGCCCAATGCATATCTATTTATATACATGTATATGGAAAACTAAAAAGAGGCCAACCTTACAGAAGTCAGCAGACTTGAAAAAGATGAAACCAAAAACCAACGTTACACTCAACCCCATTAGAAAGGCTGGCAAAAGAAATAGAGAGAGAGTTTGGTTTAAATTTTCTACCTTGACGAGGTCAGATTCTTCCGCTTCACGTTTCGAAGTGTTGAAGTAATACAGGTCAAGTGATAGGGAGAAGGCTGTCGATTGAGGCTTAGAATGGGCTTGTTCCCATTTGAAACCACCTCCATTACCTTCCTCCATTATTCCCATATAATCATCATAAGAGTACGGATTCGAGGCTGTCTCACATATTCCTTGATGACTGCATTGCAGGTTCTCCTCAGATATTGAACTCCTGGTCTCGATTCTGGCCCTGTAGAAAAGAGAATTTAAACAAAAAGGAGCTTGAAAAGAAGAAAAAGTAAAGGGCTGAAAGGAAAAGATCATGCAATATTGCTATCTTTTGTTGTTTGTTTCTACATGAATATATCTACTTTTCTTTTTTATATTTGGTACGTCTGAAACCACAAGGATAAAGCTAAGCTGACCTTTTTGAAGAGAAAGGCCTGTACATCAAGTGAGAATCTGATTCTTCAATGGGTTTTACGTCTTCAACACACTCATCATGGTCATCAAAAGATCGTCTCTTTTGATGGGTGGAGCTACTATCTGTTCAAAGCGACCAACCCAGCAACATAAACCCAAACGCATTCAAAAAGATGTCAATTCCATCAAATTTGGCTCTTTTATAATTGAAAAAAAAAAAGAGTAAAGGAAAACAAATGGGCCTGTAACTTATAAAAGCAGGAATGCGATGCAAGTGATGCTGTGAGTTTCATCAGAAATGCTAATATTGGAAGATTTGCAAGAGATACGAGGCTTATTTTGTTCTCAACGCTTTTGGCATCAGCTCTAACAGTAAAGACAGGTAATAAATGAAGGGAGGCAAATACCCATTTCCAAAATGCATGTTCACATGTGAATTTCACAATTCTTGACTTTGAGCAGTTGATAAGAACCACTAGAGGAAAGTATAATAGTGTCTGTCATCAATGCATGCACAGACCCAGGCAATTATGGATGACATAGAGCTTGAAGGTTAGAAAATTGGAAGTTTTGGGATTCCTGGGCCTATATGTGATAGTTGAGAGATAGAGAGCCAGAACTATTAAAGTGTACCCATCAAACAAAGAGGGTGGAAACTAAAAAGCTTTGGATACCTTGTCCCCTCAGGTCACTCCTCATGCTTCTATACATCTGATCAAAACAAAGAAAGCACATGTAAGCAAACCAGTAAAACAAACGGTGCTTGAAGATACAAAAGACAAGAATTTTGAATCGAAGGAGTAGGAGAAAAACAATACACCCCAAACTAAAGTAGCATGGAGAAGAGAAAGACTAACCTGGAGATGGCTTTTCACATGTGAAATGGTGAGTCCTTTCACATCCATCAGCTGAAGAACCAGTTTAGGCGTAGCCTCTACAAAGAAGAGACGGGAAAAAGAAATAAAAAGAAACAGACAGGAGCAAAATAAGCACATAGTCAACAAAAGTGCCAAAATGGAAGAACCAAAAAACCTAAAACAGAAGAAAGCAATAATCCAACAAGAAGCAATAATCCAACAAGAACTGTACTCACTATCTTGGCCACCGAGCCTCTCAATGGCATGAACAAAGCAGCGATGAAGCTCAGGAGTCCATCTCAAACGAGGCACCTTTGATCTTACATATTGCCTCACAGCTCCACTCCTCCCACAACTACCCATTGCTTCAGAATCTAAATGGGTATCCCTAAAAAAAAAAGGTTCCTTTCCTCTTCTAGACAAGGTTCCACCAGCCGGGCTCTCTTTAAAATTTCTCCTTTTTCACCCCCTTTGGTTTGTCTTCTCAAAAGGAGTTGTTTCTTTCTTTCTTTTTGTTTCAATCTTGTTGGAAGTGTCCAGGTATAAAGGAGCAATATGCACAGGTCACAGAGGCTTAAAACAAACTTACACATATATACTCACTCATGAGCGTAGATTCTTAACAATGACGGTAGATAAAACAGTTTTTAAGAAAGAGAAAGAAGGATCACGCGAAAAGGAATAGACGAGGCTGTAAATTCCTTAAGAAGGACTGAGAATACCTGACTGCTGGCTTTTTTCGGGTGTTTTGTATTGAGTTCGCCTGTATTTATTTCTTAGAAGGGTTTTCTTCATTTCAAATTAATATATATTTTTAAATAAAAAATATTTTAAAAATAATCATAACCATATTCTCAAATAAATAAACCTATTTATTTTTACATTCTAAAAATATTTTAAAAAAAATTAAAATTTTTTATTTATTTTAAATTAATATTTTTTAGTATTTTCAAATCATTTTAATGTGTTAATATAAAAAATAATTTTTAAAAAATAATAAAATATTATTTTAATACATTTTTAAATAAAAAATATTTTAAAAAGTAATATTAATCATGTTTCTAAACGTATAATATTTTAATTTGTATTTTTTATTTTAAATTATTTTTTTAATATTAAAAATAAAAATAAAAATATTATTTTAATATATTTTAAAAAAATAACCTCTTCAACTGACCTGCAGCAGGGGGGAGGGGGAGAGAGTTAAAACAAATGATGGAAATCTGATCTGATGATCACGAGTTTCTGATCTTCACCGAAAATCATTACACCTATGTAATAGCAATACTACCAGTAACCAACTCTACACGCGCAGCACCAGCCAACTGCTTCGCTTTGACCTTTGTTCCCTCCACTAATACGTGTGTTTTTATTATACTTTTTCGAGCGTGTGATAAAGTAAATTTTATTTGAAAAAATATTAAAATAATATTTTTTTTATTTATAAAATTTATTTTTATATCAATATATTAAAATAAATTTAAAATACTAAAAAACATAATTAATTTTTTAAAAAACCATAGTTAAATTAGATACACACTTTTCAAAATTATTAGATTTTTTCGAGTAATTCAAAAATTGTAAACAGGTTGACATATTCAGAGAAATAAACCCTACAGCAATAGCTTCAATGAAAAGTTAAAGAAAAAATCGATGTACCTTAACCAAGAGATATTCTACTAGATGAAGTTTTTTGTACAAGTATTCTCATATTAGCCTCCGTATTGGTCAAAATTAAGTTTTTTTCCTGGACAATGCACGTCTTTTATGCTAAAATGATGTGTTCAAAATAATTTAATAAATTACTATATATAAGTTTTGAATTATAAAAATGAAAGAATGAAATATATTTAATTACCAAGAGCATGTTTGAAATTGCTTTTCTATCTGCATTTTGGATGTATTTTAAAATATATTTGGCATTAAAAAATTAATAAATTCTTTTAAAAATTATTTTGTATCACAGTATTAAAACCCCTAAAATAAACACGTAAAATTATTCTATAAAGACTTTGTTTGTTTTTATATTTTTAAAATATTTTTAAAAATATTTAAAAATATTTTTTGTTTTAAATTAATATTTTTTTAATATTTTTAAATTATTTTCATAAATTAATATAAAAATAAAAAATATATTATTTTAATATATTTTTAAATTAAAAAATACTTTAAAAAATAACATAACTACACCCAAACTTTCAAACGGTCCAAATAAACTTGGCAGTCACTTAATGCGTCCTTGTGAAAGGAAATAAATATACTAAGGAATAATAAATGAGTAAAACGAAAAGAAATAAATTCTCCTTTCCTGTACAGTACAAGACGCCAACGTCGTCATGATCACAAAATGCTCGTCAGCTATTATTATTTTCTTGTTTCCAAAACAAAGCACAATCGTTTCCTCAGGCAGCCCATTCGACTGCACTGTGTTCAGAGGGCACCCTCTTTCTCTTGAGACCATTTTACCCCTCTTGTTTTTTACCATAACGAAAAGACTGATTATTTATGTGAAAAGTAAGAGTGATTATTTTGTATTCATTTGATTTTTATTAAAAAAATAATTAAATTAAAATTTTAAAAAAATCAAAATTAAATTAATTTAAATCGTTTAATTTTGGTTCAGTTCAAATTATTTTGGCTCTATTTTTTAATTTGATTTGGTTTTTTTTAATTTGACTCTTTTTTTATTTGGGTTTAATTTGATTTTTTTTAATTTCAAGCTTATAGAATTATAACAGAATCAAACTGGTCGGTTTTTTTTTTAAAAAAAATTTATATAGTTTAGTTTTTTTTGTTATATTTTTTTTAGTTTTTTTAATTTGATCAGTTTTTTAATTTTTTTATTTATTCCAGGTAAAAAGGAATCTAACTGCATCTATAATTACACTATCATATATACACTCAATTCATTTGCATGAAGATAAAGTTGCAATTATCTAATCTTTAAACAAAGAGGTTAATAAAAATTAAACTTCTGGTATATTCTGAAAAATAAAATTATATTAGTTATAGAGATTAAAATACTCGTAAAATATGGCCCACGTTTCACAAATAATTATTGGATATGAGATTTATTGGCCTGAAGGCTGCCTTGTAATAATTTAACTCGAACTTATTTCTACAGAGGCAGCCATGATATCATAAAACTTACTACAGCTTCCTTCGTGCCTCTCAATCCTTGTAAATATTGAAAAAAAAAAAGTTTTTTTTATACAAATAAATATTTTTATAATAGGTTTGAAATTATAATAATAATTATTGTTGAAAATATTTTTGACTTAAAAATATATTAAAATAATATTATTTTATTGTTTAAAAATTATTTTTAAAATTAATATATTAAAATAATCTAAAAATATAAATAAATTAAATTTTAATAAAAATAATTTAAAATTTTTGAAACCACGGCTTTCACCGTGTCCCGAACAAGTGTTGAAAAAAAGAAAACGTGATTTTAATCTTTCATGTCAACCATTTTCAATGAAGTCAACTCTATGGGCACGTAAATCAATGGTGAAAAAGCGGGAGCCACATTATTAAATATTCTATTGAATCCATACCGTCCATTTCTTGTTGTCGGAGGGCTCCAAGAAGACAAGTCGGAAAGCGGGATTTCCGTACATGGAATTGGGGGATTAGGAATTGAGAAATTCCAAATCTTTAAAAAATCAAATCAATCACGTTTTGGTTAATAATACTTGTTTTTTTATTTTGGTAAAGGTCTTTGTAGTCCCATGAGCGCTCATCTTAGCTTTTCGATTAGTTGAAGGGACCCGTAGAGCCGGTGCCGACTATAAAAATAATTTTATTTTATTTTTTATTATTTAATATGTATTTAATATTGCAGTCTATATTTTTTAAAAAAGTATTTTAATCTTTTTTTAAAATGAAACATGCTTCTAAAATACTATTAAAATCAAAACTCAAAATTATTCTTCTCTATTTCACATTTTTTTTATATTTTTGGTTCAGTTAAAAAATTAATGATCGACTTGGCTGAAGAACGGGTAGCGGATTGGGGATTGATTCCAGGTTAATTCAATCAACTTAATCTTTAAACTCTTGTAAAAAAATCCAAAACAACCTTGTCTTGGAAAAATTAGGTTTCTCCATTGATCTTACAGAAGTCAAGCCTCAAGTCAACAGATCAATATATTGACCCGTAGAAATGGCTAGACTTCCGTGTGAAATACTCCTGTAATATATCAAAAAACGCATCTTATAATTTTCTTGAGATCTCACATGTATTATGACATTACATTACTCCCAAAGCTATGAATCAGTCGTGAAAGGCGGGTTAAATTGTTAGAGGATCAAATTAAGAATATCATGAAGTTTTTAGATACATCGAGAAATATTTTAATGATCTCAGGGGTTGATTTTTGAGGGTGTGATCATAAACTTTATTTTAATCCTAGAATGCATCTAATTTGGTTCTTCAAATAACATTTTCATTTTCAAAAATAACTTAAATATTTTATATCATGCATGAGAAGGGAGGGGAAGATGCTTTCTCTTAGAGGCAGAATTTGACCCGTCAACGTTTGCTCTCCTATATCTTCCTTATCACCTTTATTTCCTTTTTTCCTAAAATATTGCCAAAAGGACTGGCAAAGAAACTGACTTCTTTTCAAAGAAGGTTTCTTCGGAGTGGAGAACTGGAAACAAAAAAGGCTTGTGATCGATGTTGTTTAGAGCTTTGATTGCTCATCCCAAGAGAAGAACTGGGTCGACTCTGCATTAACAAGTTCTTCTTTCTCAGGTCCGTATATTACTGTTGCTGAGAAAGAGGGCAAAGTGCTAGAAATGGGTGAATGGCATGCCTCTGCATGGACATGGAAGTTTAAGTGGATAGTACAGTTGTAGGTCTGGGAACTGGTTCAAGAAACCGATGATGTATGGATTTGGATTCATGATGCAACTGGAAACTCCTCTGTCAAGTCATGGTGCCTTGTCTTGGACTTGGTTTTGCTGGTTAGTAGATTAATTTGTTCGGAAATCTTTGGTTTTGCCAAAGGTGCAAGCATTCGTTTGGTTAGCAGCTTCAGGAAAACTACAAACTAGAGATTATTTTCGCTTTCGCTCGGGGTTAGTTGATCAACAAGTAAACATGCATTCCTTTTGTTGCATCTGCCAAGAGATCGTGCCCCATATCCTCCTCCTACACTGCCATGGGGCTTGGCTACTGTGCTCTCGAATTATCAGCTGCTGTGGCTTTTTTATGGGCATTCCCTTGCTCAGTGGATGGATTATTTCAGAAATGGAACTGCTTTACGTATAGAGAAAGGCAGGAAAAGTTGTGATTCTGACTCCTCTTCACGATTTTAGGGTCCATTTGACTGGGCAGGAATCACTTGGGTGTAAAGGTATCATTTTAAATTGGGATAATACACACTCTCGTCCATCGACTGGCATGCTGCTGAAATATATTCATGAGCATCTTGTTCGTTCACGTTTTAATCTTATACGAAGCTCTGAAGGAATTGAGAGGGAGTCTAGCCTTGTTAGAATAATACATTGTTCGTTTTTGTGGCCATGTTTTTTAAAAAAAATATATATTTTTTTAAATTATTTTAAGATGATAATATAGGAATAAATTTTAAAAAATTGTTCTTTAAAATATTTTTCGTTTAAATATATATTAAAAATATATTTTTTTAAAAAATTATTTTTATATCATCATAATAAAAAAAATTTAAAATAAAAATAATATTCTTTAAAAACATAAAAATAAAAAGCTATAACTAACGAGGATTTGAGACGTGCTGACCGCAGGTAGATGGCTTTTTTAAAAAAATTAATACTTTTTAATTATTTTAACTCACTACTATTAAACATTTTAAAAAATAATTTCAACGCGATCTCAATCATGGACCAGTACTAGGCTAGCAGCTACTACAGTAACAGTGGTGAAAAAAAAACCCTCCCTCTCCTCTCTGATTAAAAGAATATCCAAATATTTTCTGTCTGACAAGTCAAAGGGAATTATCATTACTATCTTTGGGATACGCGCACTTAAAACGTTGTCCCACTCTCATTTGTTATTTCTTTCGTTTTCAGCCTGCACCTACTTTCGAATGCCACCCTTACCCTCCCCATGACGCGCGGCATGTCACGCTCTCGCTCACTGCTCTGGAACCAGAAGCGTTTCCTGACTCTGCTTTTGTAGCTACGGCGTCGACTGTGGTGCGTCATTTTATTTTTATTTTATCAATATGAATGTCTATATTAGTTTATTTGTTCCTCCATTAATTCTATAGTACGTGTCATTTACGGGATTTAATTACGATAGTGGATTTAAATTGAGAAAGCACCAATACAAAAATACGTCTTAGCTTTAAGTTGATTGATGAATGGTACATGTTTTCGTCGCTCTTCCTTCCAATCGTGTGCTTTTAACATTAAAAAAATCCCTAAATGAACATTTTCCTAATATAAATCCATTTATAAAATTAAAAAAATGAAGTTAATTAAAGCAGCGAGGACAAAAAATCATAAATGACGTATTTATTGGAGCACCCAAGTTGGCCCTTGTTGCAAAAAAATAAAAAAGAAAAAAGGTCGAGAAAAGAGCATGAGTAACAGAGGAAAATAAGATGTTGGACCAAGGAGCACGCGGGAGGGCAGAGACTGCAGAGGTGTGTGTATAGCAGGACCTGTGCAGACATAGGAGACCCTATGAAATTTGTTTTCGCTCCCACTGGTCCACTATGATGATGATGATGGGATCAGATGGCAGGGAAAAGGAATTATGGAAATTCCTGCACAGATGGAATGATTCAAAAGATATATATCAGAACGTACAAAGTCTGGGTGTTTTTGGTAACTTCATCACAGTTAAAAAAATATTTTTAGTAAAATAATATAGGTTAAAAAATATTTAGGTGTCTAGTAAATAACATATTGTATTAGTAATTGGTGTACGAGATATTGCATATGTCATTTACTAGTCGTGTGTTTTAAATACGACCTGTGACTGGATAATCTTTCCTACCATTAACTATTTATAAATAAATAAAAACAGTAATTCATACCATTTAAATAGGTAGTTTTCTAGTATTAAAACATAATTCATATAATCAATACATAATAATAAATTTAAACCAGAAATTAATATAACATGATATTTTATTAAAATTAAAAAATATATGTTATTTTTTAATTGTGTTCCTTTATTTATTTAAAAAAAACCGTGAAAAAAAAACTCTAGAAAGAGTTCACATTTCACGTAAATACAAAACCCGTATTTATTTACCTGCCTGAAATCTGATTTTTTTACACCAAAAACGCTTTGCCACACAAAATTCTTTTTTATTTAATTTAAGGTGAAGAAAAAAAAATAACAGGTCATGAGAACAAGGCCTACCTTCGAGGCCGCCGGGTACTTTTTGGCGTTTGCGGCAGAGAAATTTTTACTGGTTAGCTTTTCCTCGAAAAATGCGACAAAAATTTCTGAGAGGATAAAAGGATTTTGCGAAATCTGCTTTGATCCCGATGAATTTTGATTTTGGGTGTCTCTCTCTGTTTTTTCTTTTCTCTCGTCAAATCGCCGAGCTAAGATTAAAGTGCATGCGGGACGCAGACCGTGTTTTGGGTATTTCTGTTGTATTCCTTCCTTCCTAATTCAGCTAGCTAGCTGTATACGTATCTTTAGTACACACTAATTAACATTATTTAAAAAACAAAACTAAAAGAAAATGGGATTTTACTGTTCTTGTCTTCACATTACAATATTTATTGTAACAATGTTTTTTTTTTCAAAAAATATATATATATATATATATTTACATTAATAAATTCATGAATTTTTTAATTTAATATTTACAAGATTATCTCAGATCATGAGTTAACTTTATTGACTTGAGATTTTTTTTATTTTTTAATTTTTTTAATTTAATCATTTAATATTTAAGTTAATTAAAAATAAAATTTCATGTTTTTGTTTCAGTTTGTTTTGTATGAGAGAACCTTTGTTTCATGACTTGAGTCATAGGTTTAACGGGTTAATCATAATTGATTTTAGTTGTTTTTATGTTATTTTTTTATTTATTTTTTCAGCTTCATTTTTCAACTCTAAGTTGATTAAGAATTGAACTCCATAAACTCTGAGAGGTACAGCTCAATTGGTCAGGCCTTGAGTTTGCTCCCTAAAGATCACTAGTTCAAGTCCCACAAACCTTACGACCATTGGAGGCTTATATGGTCGTTAATTTCATAGCCTGTGAAATTAGTCAAGGTGTGCGTAAGCTAATCTGGACACTCACGTTAATCTAAAAACTAAAGAATTGAATTTCATAATTTGTTTTAATTTATTTTTTATTGAGTTATTTCAGTTTTGTAACCCAGATCTTGAATTTCACTAGTTAACCAAAGCTCATTTAGGTTATTTTTTGGGCTATTTTTTAAATTAATTTTTTAAATTTTATTCTTTAACATTAGATTTTTAAAAAATTCAGCTTCGCAATAACCTGTGATCGATCCAATATGTTTTTATTTCGATATTTATTTAAAAAATCTCATTTTAAATATTTATTTTGAATCAAAATATATTTTTATATGTCATTTAGGTTGTCATTATACTCATCAAGATGACCAAGTCACACCGGATCAATTCCTTTACAATTTAAATTTTTTTTATTAGAAAAAAATAATAATACCTAGATATTTTTTTATATTAAAAAATGATCTACCCACGGCACATAAGCCAAATAATCTATTCATTACAATTTCAAAAGAATTAAAAGAGTTAGAGCAATTAAAAAAATAATTCTTAAATTAACACAGCTAAAGCACACTCGTGCAAGTTGCATCTATGTGAGTCAATACGTGCAGGTACTACGAACTACACGCATTTCATTTTTTTTCTCCTATATACATGTTTAATGAAGTTCAAATGCCTATAAAAAACAAAAAAACAAAAATTCAATTGCCAAAAGAAAAAATAAGATGACAAAAAAGAGAACAAATAAAAGGAATAACAAAACATCAGAGACATATTAGAGCTTTGATGGTGACACTCCTATCAAGAGAAAGATGTTGACATGATGAATCCACGTATATCATAAAAAGCCAGTTTTAGAGTTGGTGTTGAGATGCTAGTAGGTGAGCACGTGGCTGACTTTAGACAATTCGTCTAGCTCACCAGCAGCTTCAAATGTGGCTTTACATGATGTCTATAAATTCATCCAATCAAAATCTTTTTTATTGTTTTGGAAATGTGTATTGCGTAAATAGTGCATGAACGTCTAGGTCTATTGCACAAGTAGTATCCACATGTATTGACTCGTACAAATGTGACATGCGTGAGTGCTTTGACCGAGTTAATTTAAGAATTATTTTTTTTCAACTTTGATAGTTTGAAAAATATTATTTCTACCTATGCCAGTCAGGGAAAAAACTCTAATTAAAATATAACGAAAATCACATGTGTTTCTGATGAAGACGGATGAAACTTGTAGGCAATCCCTTCGAGGTTATTTGTAATGCATTAAAATTAAATTCAATTAAGAATATCTCAAATGCTCAACCTTGACGTCAGAAAGTTCCCACTTTCATCTTCTTGACATAATATATGTTTCTTAAACTCGTAATATTTAGATTTACAAAGCTCCTTTGATGGAGGTTAATTTGTCACGTAGAACTTATACCGGATTTAAATTTTATTTTATATATGCTCTTATTGCTAGCCTATTAGAGGCAAGGTCAAGCCAAGATCGATGTTTGTAAAATCTGTATTTGTTCTGAATCTTGAACGGGAAGTTTGAACTTCAGGGGTTCCGTTAGTGATGGAGAAAGGCACGATGATCAGATAAGAACATGTGGACGACCTAGGTTTGTTATATACATGTCTTGCAGAAGAAAAATCAATTTTATAAAATAAAAACTTTAAAACAAAATCATTAAATTATCAGATCGTAGCCTTTGCTATAGCAGATCAGCATTCTGGCAAAGTCAGATCAGCATCCGTCGACACCGACATACTCTTCAGATGAACCTTCTCTGACCAAACCTGAGCCTTTGCTATGGCAGAGACCCAAGGCGTGGAGTGGGCTCCCTCACCAGGCAGCAGCAAGTTAAAATCAGTAAACCTCGGCTTCTCTTTTAGCATCACTGATCGGATTCCAGTAAACCGTAGCTTGTTCTATTTTGAAGACACTGCGCAGCAGTTGTTGACAAATAAATCAGATCGGTCTCAGCCTCGACTTGGGACCATGACCTATTAATTACCAACGACAAAAAAAAAATTTCACATATAATTTAATTATTTTATTTTATCAAATATTATTCATGAGATTGGTTTTTCTTTTGTGTAATTTGTTATAACAAATACGAGCCATCCAAGTATGTCTAATCTGACAATTTATTTCTTCGTTACTGACAAGGTGGGATGCAGGGTCAAATGTGATCAAGAATTGTGAGTACAAGGACTGTTTTGACCAAGTCAAAACCCAAGGGGTCAATATGATAAAAAAAACCCGAACCACTGTAAGAATGAAGCTAATGTATATACCGACTTGTTATTTTCTTTTCCTTTCTTCCATTTCTAGGGCCATCGATACTCTCCTTGATGCATCATTTTCCCAATAAACTTGTAAATTATGGAAATTCCACTAGATATTGTAATATTTAATGTCAAAGGATACACACCCCACAAGCTTGTAGCAAATTTACTTCTCGAAAACTACAATTTCTTTGTAAGTTTTATGAAAATGGTAGTTGGGCTGTTGGTGAAAACCGCGTATATATGTCGTTGTTCTTGCTCCTACCGAATTTTTCAAGAAAAATAGAATGGGTTGGAATTTGACCGTTCCAGTGGTTTATTTTGCTTTGATATACATATATATAAACAAGAAAGCTCGAGCCACGTCAAGGATCGGCTTCAGGCTTAGGTAAAAATAGAGTGGACTTGACTCGAGTCTGACCCGTTCGAACCTATGAACTAATCTAGCGGGGAGTCTCGGTGACCAAAAATGGACTGGAGCCTATGGAGGAACCTAGTTTCATGGAAATCCAGCATGCAAAAATGGTTGCTGAGGCTAAGTACAAGCCTACAAGGTGATCGTACGTAAATGCTACCGCAGAGCTTTCATGGTTTCTTCGGTCTCTTTTCTATGAATTGGGCACAATTTAGGTGATACTTGTATGGTTATAAATACGGTGTTTAATGAATGTGCTAAACACATGGAGACAGTCCACTATTTTGTTTGAGAAAAGGTTGCAGCGAGGAGTTACCTGTTGAGTTTATCGGTTCAGAAGTTCATGGATATTCTAACCAAGCCCTCGTCTGCTAATTGATTTGACTACTTGAAACCCAAGCTAAGCGTAGCTGCTCATACCTCAATCAATTTTTTCAATTTATTTGCTTAGAAAGATCCTTGAAATTTTATTTTTTAAAATGAAAGTCTCAATTTTAGGATGCGATTATTGTTTGAAGGTGTTACATGCAAGGAATACAAGTTCTTCAAATGATGATTTTGAAAGAAAGAAAAAACTAGACTAATATCTCATATCTAACTTAACTAGACTAAAAAACAGTTTAATATTATGGTAATTTTTAATTTTTATTTAATATTTATTTTATTTTAAATTAATTATTTTTAATATTTTTAAATTATTTGAATGTGTTATGTTAAAAATAATAAAATAATTTAAAAAATAACCTATAATTAAATTGTCTCTTAGTCTATCTTGTCATTTCTCAGGCGAGTTACACTTTCTGGACCAAGTTACTCATAATGTTGTCCTTTTAATTAAGAGTTTTTCCCTGTCTTTCCATTTCTTTCTTCTGACAATAATTTCTTTATCCTACGTACCCACATGGCCTGCTTTTGCATAATTGAGCTGCTACCCACGTCAAGTTTGACATTCACTTGCGAAGCAAACTTTGTCAAAAAGATGGTTATCTAAAGCACCTGAATTAACCTTTTCCAAATCCTTACCTCGACTCCAGGAAAGCTCGTATTATAATTAACCCTGAAAGAGACAGTAATTAGCTCGATTAATTGAAACATAATTTAGGTTTTCCCATCTCCTTTTTGGTTGTTTCGCTCTCTCTTACTTTTAACCCAAGTCTTCGCGTTAAGTAGTTATATGCTTGCTTATAATTGTATGCAACCAGCTACTGTTTGCCCTAATAGGAACCAAAACAAAATTGTTGACCCACCTCACTCTTTGTCTATCTCCGTTCTGACCAAGACGCGATCCCTTCAAATCTTGAGATTGTAGCATCTTTGTGTGGGCGTAGTGTTATCAGTGTCCACTCATTTGTTCTCCATCATTCATGCAAACAATAAATTACGTATGCAAGACTTTAACAGCTTTGGTGTCCTTGAAAAATAACTAGTAGTAGCTCAACCTATTAAATTTTGAGTTTAATTTTTAAATATTATAAATTTAAATTTTATAAATTTTAGAATTATTAAAATTTTATATGATTGTAATTTCAGAATCAATAAAATTAGTTAAAATATGTATAAACTAACTTAAATATCTATATTAATTAAAAAAAAAGCTGCAAAGAACAAAGGAATGTGGAATGAATAATTTTGGTTGAATTGAATTTGTAATATTTCATTCTCATGATCCAGGGGAATGAATAATGATCGAAGGAAGGTTCCCACCATCTTGACATGAATAATGATTGAAGGAAGGTTCCCACCATCGTGACATTGTAACCTCGAGTCATCGAATTAGGTAGAAAATTTGAATATTTACGTATCTTTTATTGATTGCGTGTTTAATAATGCGGTAATAAATGTTTTTGTAAATGTATTTTCTAAAAAAAGTATATTAAAATTATATATTTTTATATTAGTATATTAAAATTAAATGATAGAATTTTTTTTAAAAAAATATTAACATGTTTTTTTAGATAAAAAATATTTTGAAAATCATGTTACAGTACTGTAGTAGTAAAAAAGTTTAAAGAGCTTTGGTCCGGGTAAATTATCTACATTAATCTATCAATCCTTCTATGCTGTTATTATTACTATAGAGTATCTTAATTCCTTTCTTGGATCTAACAGGACGATCCGCGATCTTATACAAATGACGGTTTAATGCGAGGCAGAAATATTGGAGTTCTTTTTTTTACCCTGTGGTCACACATGTTCTTGGATCATCCAGTGAATCAAACACTCTCAACTAATCACTTTTCTTCATAAATCTGAAGTATACATTTTCTATATCCATCTCACATGTTCTAAGAGAATATATATATTTTTTAAAATAATAATATTGAATGATAAAATTATATATATATAAAAAAATCATAATCATATCAATTACTCTTAAAACTTGTGACTTGTGTCATTAGATCAAACACCAAAGCACAACAAATCAACACCAAAGCACAACAAATGAAAAAACCTTGAAGTTCAATATCAAACAAATTAAACACTAAAAGATTTTATTAGGGAAAAAATCAACCACATAAAAAATTATAATTAAAAAAATAAGGATAAAAATCAAAATAAAAAATAAATTTGAGGGCATCATAAAAATTAAAATTAAAGGGTTAAATTGAAAAGAAAAAACTTTAACAAAAAAGATTAAAAGGAATAAGAGCTAAATTGAAAAAAATAAAATAATATAAACTTTAACAAAATAGCCAAGGGTAAAAATGAGAAATCAAAAGAATAAGGAGCGAATTAGAAAAAATAATATATAATAAATTGTAATTTAAGAACTAAATTGAAAACATAATTTTTTTTTTTATAAAAGTACCAAGGATGAAAATAAACACTAAACATAAGGATTGAAATTGAAAAACAAAAAAATGACAAGCATGCACTTTCTTTGTAAAAGAGATAAAAAAAGAAGAAAAAAAAAGAAACAACCACTTATAACAAACCACCTATCATTTGTCGTCACTCGCTAAACTAGAAGGAAGAGGGTGTGGTGGGGCTTTTAAAAGCACAACGAAAGGCCAGGTTTCATTATTAGATGATATCTCACGCGCTAACACTTTCTCTATTTATTTTTTTAAAAAAATATAAAATTACCTAAACATCTCTCATGAACCTGGAAATAACAAATAAATCAATGTTAAAGGACTAAAACACCTCTAAAATGCATAACTTATTGTTTGTTTTTTCTAAGGGCAAAAATGTATTTTAATTGTAGCCTAACAAGGAAAAAACCAAAGAAGCCCTTCTTCAATAACTCAAGTATTTTTTTATATCGGAAGGGTAAAAAATTATTTTTAATGTTTTAAAGTTTGTGAAAATATAAAAAACACCCTTAATTAACCTCTTTAAATTTTATTGACCTAGGGGTTAGAAGATTATTTTAAATGTATAAAAATAAATATTTTAAAAAACTAATATATCTCCACCTTGGGGTTAGAAGATTGTTTTAATATTTTTTGTTAATATCTTGATATAACTTTACCGAGACACACATGCCTTATTGAAAATTGGAAACGACCTAGATGGAACCTTTGTAAACTTTAATTATGATACATATGTACAAAACTTTTCTATTCATTTAGTCCTCGCGTATACAATACGACCGTGGATGCATGCATTAATTTTCAAAGACTTACAAAAAAGCACTGCTCTAGTTATTTCTTTCGTCGCCCTATCATGTCTATGCGCGGCTAAAACTCACTTTGGAAAGCTGAGGCGTTCGAAAAAGAATATGAGGTCATGTGTAATGTTTCTGGCGTTGTGGAATATCACCAATGGCGATATGCTTGGCTCTTTTTTGTGGCATTCTCTACTCTCGTTTTATATATATATATATATATATATGGTAGGAGACGACTCCTTGAGAAAATTAAAATAAAATATCATTAATTGACAGAACAAAAAAAAGGGTGCCTTCTCGTCTCAAATTGGCCCCGAGAATATGTGACGATGGAGGCAGCAGGACCCGCCATTGCTAGACTTTTGAGTCTTGATAATTGAAGATTGGAATAGGGTTGTTGAAGAGTAGAAGGTCGATTTTCGTTTTCTCCTTTTTACCTCATTGGCTGGCCGGCTCTAGCCTCTGGTCTTGCACGTAAACCAGCCATATGGAATGATGCATTGCCTGAGTTGCCTGGCAAAGAATGTGGCCACATTCCTTGGCATATACGTTCTGGAATTACTCTTTTTCGTCTGCCACACTTTTGATCCAATTCTTCTAGAGCATCACAAACCAGAAGAAAAAAAAAATCAATGTGTTAGGTATTTTCGATCCCATTCTCACCAATGTTAATTGCATTTGTTTTTTTTTTCTTTTTTTGAGAAGTAGAATATTCCATTAGAATAAGACGCAAAGATCCGGTGGGGAAGACGTAGAAAAGTCTGCTTACGGCTCGAGTTTAGCAGATTTATCAAATGAAATGATCAACAAAAACCAAAAACCAAAATAACAAAATAGCAGTCAAAAGATTTGTTTATTATTCTCTTTCTTTCAAGTTTCTACTTAATTCATCAGTGCCATAAGAAGTCTTGTTTATAGGTGTCATAGGCCATATTTTGGTGATTTTTATTTGCTTCTCATCTCACAACGGGTCATTCTTTTGTTTTTTCCCCAGTAGACTTGTTTGATATCTCCTACATTAGTAGAATTTAGGAATCATCTTGCACCCACTATTGCGCAATTAATTTCAATCCATAAAATAAAATAAAAGAAGAAAACTTTGACTAGCATTAAAAAAAACACATCTCGTGGAAAAAAATGGTTGTGTTCCTGTGATTCTCCATAACCAGTACGACTATATTTCACTTTTTAGTAATTTTGACAATCAGAAAATCAGGAAAATCGAGATATATATATAGAGTTTTTTTTTGTTTGTTTTTAAAGTATTATTTTATTTGAAAATACATTAAAATAATATTTTTATTTATTTTTGATATTAACACATCAAAATAATTAAAATCTATTAAAAGATATTAATTAATAATAAAAAAATAAAATTTTATAAAAACACGATTGAAATAGGATAACAAACCGCTCATATTAATATTATAATCATGTTCATTAATTTCCACGTGTGTCTAAAGACGGATTCCGTGAGGAGAAAAAAGGAAGAAGATGGTACTACCCTTTTTTTCAAACTTTGAATCCGAGAAAGTAGTTTAGTCATTGCTGTCACTTTTAATATAGTATATCAAGATCACCAACTCATGCTACTAATTTTAACTTGAGCAAGAGCATTAGGGTACTGCAAATCACGTTTACCTCTTAAGCAAGAGTATTAGGGTGCAAATCGTCTCTACGTGTTCTAGGGTTACCATATTAAACAGCAATTAATTATGTTTCAAAAAGTTTGAATAACAGGGACAGGTTCTTCATTCCATGCAGTTTGTCGAATACATCTGGAAATTAAGGTCCTGAATCGCGGGATTGGGATACGTTTCACACCTTCACAACTTGAAGGTCAACGACAATGGTGGGAGTACAAAAGCTCAAACAACCATTTTTTCGAGTTATATAATAAATTTGTGATATTGTTCTCGTCTTCATCATCGCCACTGCTATAGTTATCAATCATTATCGATGTTGCTATTGTCTGAACCTTCGCACCATCTTTTTACCGGTGCCATCACCGTTAACACCATCGACTGCACAGCCATGGTAACCTTACGATTACCGCTACAATTTCCATGGCCATCCTCTCAACATATATTTTTCTTTATGTACTAGGAAATAATTGCCAGCTAGACTCAACCAAAAAATAGAATCGATAATCTTGCTGGAAAATATTTTATTCAGTGCTAAAGATGGGACTATATGAATTCTCTTTAGGTTAACAGGATTTCTTTATATTACTTACCACAATTATATAATTGATCAAGAGTAATCCCAAGAAGTTTTATTCCTTAAAAAGACTCTAATTAAAAGATGCATCATCTTGATGTTGGTAATTGTTGCTAAATCAATGACATATTGTTTTATTATTACAAAACATTTTCAAAATTAATACAATAATCCAATCACTTCTAGGCCGTCACATAAATTCTTCTTGATTATTGTCTTAATAATCAAGGTATTTTTGGACATATTTTCGGATTTAGGCTGTTGGTTGGGTCTTAAGTAGACCATTACATGAAAAATCGTTCTTATTTCCAAGGGCGCCACTACAACTATCAGTGCATGATTTTCTTTTCCTTTTCTGTTTCTTAAGACCATAAGTATATATTTTAGGATCAGCTTTCATCTGTAGAAATTAAATCGCTTTCTTGATCGGTCAAATGCATGCCATTTATGAAACCATATTACTAGTTTTGTTGCTCTTTCTGTAAATCATGTCAGAAACTCTTCTCTGCCATGTAAATCAAGCAAGACTGCCCTCGCAGGTCCAACGGGCCTTCTCCATTGTTCAAACCGTGAAACTGTAGCTGTTCGCGGGCCTGGTCAGTGGTTACATGAAAGAAGAAGGTCGTGGCGCTTGTATTTTCGTTGTTGCAAGTTGCAATCTCAACTCTCCTGAGATCAAACAATTCATTAAAATCTCAGCTGGGTTTCGTAGTTTTCTACTAGAATAATGAATGAATGGGTCCATATCACAAAATAAAATCAAACACCTTGGAAGAATCAACTTCTCTTCAAAAGAAAACTCTCTTCTAGAAGTTTGATTTAATTGAGAAACAAGCACTAGCTATTAGCAAACCGGCTCACGTGAAACTTCACTTCCCAATTTCCATCCTGTCTCCAGTTCTCTCAAGCAATTTGGTGGCCATACGAACAAAGCAGCACCGAGCAAACAATTGCATACAGCTTAATCATGTTTACTCTCCCTTCAACTTGGGTCCCTAACGGATCATGATTCCATTTTTTTTTTCCAATCTCGGAATCCACTGCACCATAACAAATTAAACTCAGCCCAACAGCCTCCCTCTTCCAAAAAATTATCATACATGTTCAGGTCGTTCACACCGAAGCAATTTGAGTCATTGGCTCCGTTGAGCCCCAACGACGGCATGATTGGTTCAAAATATGGATTTAAGTCCACGGAATTTATGAGCCTCTATTCCTCAATTGCAATGTTTGGTTCAAAATACCAATCACACATACAGAACCAGGCATTTACGAGGTTAAGCTATGTTTCATTTAAAGAGCGTCCAATTCCTTCCCAAGAAAGTTAATGGGGATGTCCTGTATTTTTTCAATTACATTCTTCACGCTTGCGATGCAGAGAACGGAAAGATGCATCCACAGTCAACTTGATTTAATCGGTGCCCAAAACTCACTGGTGGAAATCCAATCTCACATCTTTTGCTGCAAAGGTCTCTTCTGTACTAATGAAGCGTAGCCATGTCACCTGCTATGTCTGTTTGCATACTGGCTTCCAACTGTAATGCTACTGTCACGAGCATCATCCATAAAGTTCAATTTTGCCAAAGTCAAATCCAGTAAAAGATGAGAAACATGAAATATCTGAGCCAGTTAGGAACTTATTGCATGAAAAAGAATAAGAAAATTATTGAGTATTTTACATTTGACTCCACAGACAGTTCCCAGTGAAACAACTTCCCACCAACAGCAGCCAAAAAATCAAACGATCCATTTCTCGTGATTTCAAAGCTTCCTGTCATTAGTATCATGGACAGAACATGCACAGTAAAGTAAGAACCAGAAACCAAAACAGAAATACAAGAGTAGGAATTAAGCAGTAACTGCATAGAGGAAAAATAAGTACATGTATAAAAATAACAAGTAGATTAACAGTCAAATTGACACCGATGTCTCCAGAAGATTGGAGTTGATGAATTTTTACTATTCTTTCATTCCAAAAACGTAGCAAAGAAAGTTGTCACTAGCAACAAGCCCAATCATTACAGGTATGGATCATCCCCATCGACGACCATGTACATCCACTGCATGTGCTCCAAGAATGTCTAAGATCACAAGTAACATGTCCCAAAAAATCGACTTGTATGAAACATTAAGTGTCACAAGTCCTACTTTGTTAATAATCATAACAAGTGCAACAATATCTAAATCAAATTCAAAGATGAACCTGTGCCAATACATGATCAAATGTAGTATGTCCTTTAAAAACTTCACTAGTTGAATTAGGGATTTGCTTTTAAGTTGTTGATTTGATAATTTTAATATCTTTACTACCATGTTCCAGGCTAAATGCGCTTGGCTGCACCTCTAGCAGGTATGCATGTTGTTATGGTCTTTCATGTGCTTCATGTCAAGGGTGAGAGTTTAGTCTCATGTAAGATACAGCGAACAAAAAAGAAGGAACCCATGGAGAAAGGAATGGCAGGGGAAACTGCTCGCTAATATTTTCAAAGTGAATAATAGATGAAATGAGAAACGGAAAAGATTTTGCAAGGGACACGTGTCTGCACTAAACATTACTGTCCCGAACTTGCTTCCAATAGTTTCCCCACATCCAAACTTATTATGGAATAATGTACTGATGTTGGCGGCTCCTGACGGAGATTTCAAAGGCTTCCAGTCTATGTTTATCTTACTCAATTAAAAAACCAAACAAGTAAGATAGAGATAATCAAAATCCCCCCCTCTTTTTTCCCCTGCAAGCGGGGCTTGTTCATATTACATTAGATTAGTTTTATCATACAGCAAAGGCAGCCAAGTAACAAGAGTCAGGGGTAGGTGGTGATTTAAATTAAGATACAGGAAATGGTTCCAGATGCAAATAATAGGCACCTCTTCGCTTAATAATTTCTTGCAAGAAAACATAAATCATTAGAATTGAAACAGAAAGTTCCCAATAAATCGGAGACTTTACAATCATTTGATTGTCATCTCCCATAACTACCACTACCATAATGATGTTCCCTAAAGGAAAATGGAGAAGTGATCATCAAGTAGTTCTATCTTCTATGTGAAGAGGGGATTTCCTAAATTTGATACCAAGTAAAATGATTGCCTTCCATATACCAATGTATACTGTGTTTCAAAATTTGAGTGTCTGGACTTGGAATGGCACTATTAGTTTGAACTAGTTGGTCCATCTAGATATGAGCTACCCCAACCTATCACAATATCAACTGGGGTCTGAGACCCTACCAAATTCCCATTCTTGTAATGTGATGCACACCCTATATTTGAACCTTAACTTGGCAGAAGCAACATTCGCCGCTTCACAAACAATCAAATACATTGAATAACTGACAAGGCCACAGAAAAACTCAGTCATACTAAAAGCTACTAAAAAGATACTAAGCACTTCTATGAGCCAATTTCAACACCTAACTATACTGTTTTGAGAGAAAGGTCACAGGAATTGTGGAGGACACCCACAATACCCTGGGAAATGTATGCTTCCGGAAAAGTATTCATGGTTCAAAAGTTGATATACACAACAAATAATCTCATGCATTTTGAACAAAGTTACCATTTTAAACTAGCTGATCTTCTTGAATCCTAACATATCACATTAATAAGCTTTGGGCATCCTTCCACATTTCAGTTCCATATTAACATTCACCACTTCACTACCATTCAAACCTGATTGATTGATTGACCATAAAAAAAGGAAACCCCTTCCAACTAAAAGTGAATCCTGGACTCCTAGTTCACTAAATCATTGCAAAATTATGAGTTAAAAGAGGCTTTAGATTACACACAGACAAATCGACCACAACAAAGAATCTACCATCATCGATGAGAGGGAAGCGAATGAAGCCTCCAACTAGACAGTTCAGAAACTTCATAATGAATTAAGCTTAGAACCATCAATTACTAACTGAAAAAAACCACAACCTAGGTCATATAATCAAAAACCAAATCTCTAAATTCAATAACCCAATGACAGAAACCCAATTATTAATAACCTGCCAAATTATAACCAGAAAACCAAGAAATGCGAACAAAAGCCCCTAAATTACAATCAAACTCTAGACTCGTCCAAAATTTGCCCTGATAATCTGAAAAACTTTAGCTCAACATAAACCCACCTTGGATAAACACCACCAAAACTTATTAACCCACTAAACAAAACCTCCCAAATTTCCCAACAAAACCAATATACCAAGTCCAAAAGAAAGCGATCAAGGTTACAAATTTAAGAAAAACCCACGTACCAGAACATTGAAAGAAACAGAGACTAAGCATTTGCAGTCTTGGGAATGAGAGGGATGGTTCCTTGTTTGTGGGATTGCTTGAGTTTGGCCTCAGCTTCACGGATCTTCTGCATCTGAAGCATTCGCTCCATGACAAGCTCATACTCACACTTCTCATAAATATGGCGCTCGTTCTCACACTTCCATGGAAGAAAGAACTCGGCGTGCCTACACTTGTTGAGTGGGATCAGCAAATGGGCGCATTGGTCTCTATATGGAATAGGGACCCTTGCCTCCACCATTTCTTCCTGTGTTGCTATCATTGGTTTCGATGATCCTGGCAATTCCATCTCTTTCTTTTCTTTGATTCTTGGATTTTGCCTGCTAAATTAAAATTATGCCTCTCCTCTCCTCTCCTCTCCTCTCCTCCTGTTTCGATTCAGTTCCGGCAGGTGTTTCTCGGACTTCAGTTCTCATGTTTTGGAGACTGTAGCAGCCGGATCGGTGGAGGATAGTGCTGTGGGCTTTTGGTTTAGGTTAATTTTCATTGGGCCACTATGGCCTTCTCTTTCCTGCTTTTCAATTTTGAGTGATGCACTCTGTTTTCTTCTTCTTCTTAGAATTTTGCCTACCTAAATAAATTTTGGAATTAAATTCTAAGAACCTAGCAGTTTGTATTTTTGATCTTTTGGTAAATCTTTTTATTTATGAATAAGAAAATATTTTTCTCACTCATTTTTTAAAAAAGTTTTAAAAGGTGAATTTTTATATTTCTAAAGAAATATATATTAATAATTTTACTCACTGAAAAAAAGCATTCAAGTTTCATGAAAACCCGTATCCATTACCGTCCCTACTCTAAGATTAGCCTTTCAATGAAAAATAAAAATAGATTAGCCTTTCCTTTCAAAGAATATAAGCATTTCAATTCACTTTTTTAGCTTTGCAGCCGACCTCATTTAACAGGCATATGCAGTTGCCATGTATAATAAAGAAAACGAAGTTCTGCTAGCTTACAGTTTCGAAGTGGTTGCAATCAAGGAACGAGATGAGCATGTAATAGTAAATTACAAATCTTTTGTTCTCGGAAGAGGAAAAAAAACAGTAAACTATAAACCTTTCAATAAGCACCACTAGTTTTTAAACATTAACCTTTCAATAATCTCCATTATTTCTCGTCTCTACAAATCTTGATGTGCCCTTATTAATAAGCATTCAGTTTCCAGAAGGCATTTTCGGTATGCCATGGAGCCACATATTGCTCAGAGGCATGGTGATGATGTCCAGAGGACAGCTTCAAAGAGGTGAGTTCCAACTTTTATGATCTCGATGACCTTATGGAGATTGTCTTTTGGCCAATTTTTTCCAAGAAAATTAAGTTCTGAAAACTTTTTTCTAAGTGAGATTCTCAAAGAATTGAATACCATCTTAATCTTCTTTGACAATTGAGCGGGTATGAATTTTATCAAATGATGGTTTATATTCTATCTAACTAAACCTCATTACACATATGGGTTCTTGCAATCTCACTCACGTGTAAGCTGTTAGTAGATCCCAAAAACCAAGATTACTGAATATTGCTTGTTAGGTTGATGGGCAAAGTTGCAGTCATAACTGGTGGTGCTAGAGGCATTGGGGCAGCCACAGCAAAAGTATTTGCAGAAAATGGAGCAAGTGTTATCATTGCTGACATACTCGACGACCTAGGGACCTCCCTTGCTGATTCCATTGGAGGCCGATACATACACTGTGATGTTGTTAATGAAGCTGACGTAGAATCAGCTATAAATCTTGCACTGGCATGGAAGGGGAAACTAGACATCATGTTCAACAATGCAGGGATTTCTGGCACTGAAGGGAGCATCACCAACTTAGACATGGAGCAAGTGAAGTACTTGCTCTCAGTTAACGTCAACGGAATTCTACATGGAATCAAGCACGCAGCAAGAGTCATGATCAAAGGCCAAAAGGGAGGGTGCATCATATGCATGTCAAGCTCTGCAGCCATCATGGGAGGCCTTGGATCACATCCATACTCACTGTCCAAAGAAGCTATTATCGGATTGATGAGAAGCACTGCGTGTGAGCTAGGGGTACATGGAATTCGTGTCAATTGCATTTCCCCTCATGGTGTCGCCTCAGAGATGCTTGTTGGTGCCTACAGAAAGGTCCTTCGGAAAAAGGATATGACACCTGAAGAAGTGAGCAAGATTGTTGAAGAGAGAGGGAGTCTTTTGAAAGGAAGAAGTCCAAGACTGGAAGATGTGGCACAAGCTGTAATGTTTCTGGCCAGTGAAGAAGCTGGGTATATAACAGCACACAATCTCGTTATTGATGGGGGTTTTACCTCTGCCAGTAGTAACATGAGTTTCATCTACCAGTAGTCAAAACAGAGGAACAAATGATTGCAGGAAATTAGTAGAAAAAGGAATTGAAATGGAAAAATGCAAGCTACTTTGACGGTTTAACTTGATTTAAAGTTCCAATCCAAGCTATCTACCAACGAATACATGAGAAAATATACCGAAAATCAGGATAAAGTTTCAGTAACTTTAGGTTCGTAGCATTTCTTTGCTGTTTCATCCATCATTTTGAAATAGATAAGATTCATCAAATTGCTACATCTGCCACTTCCTGGGCGTATGGCCAAACTGCAATGACCGACCATTCCCATTTTACCTTCATCAAGTAAGAATTTACTTGGAATCTCCGAGACTCTTAACAGAACATCGTAAACTTTAACAAGAGGAGTAAGTAAACTGCAGATGAAACTCCAATTATCATTTCCCTTGAATTATTGAGCCAAACTGGATATGAATTAGACAGGCATATTATAATATACACTCGGTCAACTAAATTCGTCCTTCAGTTATCGGACCACCCCCAAGTACCGGCTGCCTCCTTGAATGAAACATCCTGAATCATCTCCCGATATCATGTGGCGGAACTGCTACTTTTTAACGGGAATTAATAGATTGGCCATCAAGCCTGACCAATTACTATATCCATTCACAAGTTGCAGAAACGTGTGTCTAATGGAGATGTGACTCCTTCTCTAGGTTGATGTGCATACATTCTTGGTGATTAGGACTGAGATGGCTAGAAAACTCTTGAAACAAGTTACATTGAAAGATTGGGGATCCTAAAATGCTCAAGTTAGCAAGAACATGGGAGGAAAAGAGCTTGAAGAGGCTGTATTATGTGATTTGGTGAGTGATGGTGATGGTGATGGTGATGGTGATGGAGTATTGATAATTCTTATCCTGAGGCTCGTAAGCCTCGACAACTTGCATAGAGTAATGACAAGGGAGTCAATTCCTCTGCCATCTATGACTTTTTATCATCAGTAAGAGATAGAAGTTCTAGGAAATGGTGGATCACTCTTGAGGGTGGATGCTGGTGACATGTACATTGTTCCCTTGATAAAAATAGCCCTTGACAAGTACAGTGCAAGAGGCACCGCGTGCTACGTAGACATGCGCACATTTAATGCATGTATAATCTGTATTTGTCGCGGGTAAGAGGCAGTTTAGATTGACCCGGAAAGCTTGTGTTCGGTCATATTATGGCCGGATTTCTCTGAACAGTCCAAAGGTAAACAGGAGCTGCGTTCCCCCCGCCCAGGTTGGGCACATCCTAACCGGATTTAATCTTAAATCAGATTTAATAACTATGCATACGAGAACACTAACCTGGGGGATCCTGCCCCTCAATCTATTGAAGTTCAAGTACAGGCAGCAATCTAAGGATGTTAATTAGCTCATGAATTATGCTAAAGCCAAACAAATGCATTATATTAATTTTAAGTAATCATGAATTCAATAATTTCACTTGAGATGTTACAAAACCCTGATATAAAGTGTTTTTTTAATTAAAAATATATTAAAATAATATTTTTTAATTTTTAATTTTTAAAATAAACATATCAAAATCATCCGCATATACTTAAAAAAATATTATTTTAATTTTTTTCAGAAAAAAAAAAACTTTGTAATGGAAGAAAAAACACACATAAAAAGTATGGTCATTTTTTATCAGTCACATAATTTTTAGTGTTTTTGTTATCATGGTAGCTTTTATATTTGTAGTTTAAAAAGATATATTTTTAATTATGATTTTTTAAAAAATATCTATTTAATTAAACTTGCTGTGAGATTGATTTTTATATGAAAAATAAATAAAAAGTAAATTTTCATAAATAACAAATTAATTATTTTATCTTATAAAAAACAAAATTTGAAACCTAACTTTATATATATATATATATTTAACACTAGTGTTGTGCAAAAAATAGAAGATAACAAAATATCAAACAGTATACTAGGAGGATACATTCAGTTCAAGCAAGCCCAACTAACCATTTGTCTTTCATTAGATTTTGGGTCAAACATACTGTTCTTAAGAGTAGACAGACACAAAGCTTCGTGGATCACCTCGACCTCTTTATTCAACGATCGAGATCATTTCTCAGAAGTGTATCTCAAGATCAGTATTTGCTCTCAAGTCATTGTCAGCTGTAATGAGATGGTCGGTTACCCAGCAAGGCATGGCAGGACCCATCGCGATCCGATATTTATGAGTTGATTATGGACTGCACTCCCCTTTGTACTAACACAGCAGATTCAATATTGTACTGCGCCACCTCTTGTACTTACAGATCGTATATGTTCAGTACAGGGAGAAGCTCTAGAAATACGTTCCAGCCTCCAGGCGATGCCAATGAAGCTTCGTGTAGCTTTTCTCCGCCTAAAATCCAAAAGAGAAATCACCCGGTTACATTTCATTGATGGCTGGCTAGACACAGGATTTATCAGATATTTTTTGAGTTTATCACTGGAATATTGACCGAATATGGGTGAAAAGTTGTTCTCTGTTTCCTTTCCTCCACATTCGGTCAATGTTCCAGTGGTGAGCATGAATGGTTGGAGTTTTGCCAGTTTGAGCTGAAATGGCTAATCTCAAAGCTTGTGGCCCAGAAATCCTAGGTTTGCCACTCAGGAGTATCGATCGGCTGCAGAGCCCTTTCATAACACTGACTGCTGTCTTTAAAAAGAATTGAAAACTGAGGGGATACAAGGAATTGAAGAAAAATGGCAGACAGAGATTGCCACCAGCATCGCTACAGGTATGCAGCGCACAGGTAGGGCAATAGCTAAAAATGCATCTAGAGCTAAACAGTAGGGGTGTGCAGTGGGCCTGAATAATTTGATGGCACTAAGGGTTTTGGAACATCAAATTCTTTGGGCCAAGGCTTTTGGTAAATAATATGGTAAAATGGCAAGTGAACATGCATTTCTTATTCGACAATTGATATACACATTTTAACTGCCATGAAAAAAAAAGTCTAAAATTAGAGTTGGAATACCAGCTCACCCCTTCACTATTCATTTATAAAGATGGCATCTATGAACATGAGCTCCACTGCACAAGTATGGCTTTCCATCAATTTGCAACTGCAGAGCCACAAAAGAGCCCTACGAGCTACCTCAGCTTTGAAAAAAAAAAATTAATGTACAACATCCTTGCATCAATGTGAATCGTTTCAAAAGGTTCCCGTTCATGCAAGGATGGGCTCTAGATTAGATAGCCACTTACATTTTAACCTATATGAGCTCACACACACACACCCACGTTTATGTACATGCATATATTTATATATAAGACAAAAGTTTGTGTCTGCAATAAAAGAAGTAAAATATCGGGCTTGACAGTCTAATATTGCTTTCTTGTGACTTGATATAGAAGATTTTCAGTATTTAAGATTTAGGTCACAAAGCCTTTCAAGAACTCTGCCAGTTTGAGTTCTGCAGGAAGTCTCCAAGAGCATATTTTATGGGACGGTGATTTTAATTGAACATTTAGTCTCGTTGGTATTGGTTTGTGTCCATGAATAAGCATGAACCTATAGAATTTCTTAGATTTTTTCTTTGATCCGAGTGAAATGACCAGGTAAAAACAAAAATTAAATGGGTTGTTCAGGCATGGAGGCTACAGAAAATCAATAATAACCACTCTTGTCACCTGACGAGACCAGAAAACAGTGGTGCCATAAGACGACGAAAATAGATACTATAGTCGATAACATTCACTAATAAAATCAGGTCCCATTAAATGTAAAAACAAAAAAATAAACAGCAGTAACAAGCAATTCTACATTACAAAAAGAGAAGGAAAATTATCTGATCTGATAACCTCTAATTATCAAAGAGATCTATTCCATTCGTCATCTCATGAATCAATGGAGCGATCTATTCCATTCGTCATCTCATGAATCAATGGAGCGATCTATTCCAATGGCAGACATCTAAGATCGACAGAAACAATGAGTTGAAGTGTTACCTGATACTGCAGTAATGTTCTGGCTCTTTTAGAACAAGGGACCATTTTGTCTTAGATTACTAAACAATCCTCAAGGCAGCTGCATCTTCTTGGATTTCAGGATGCTCAGACATAAAACCTTGCCACGCTTTTTTCTACCTGTGTCTTACATACAGCAAAACCCACCATTTAAGAATCAACAAGAGAATATCAATTGAGAAACCGTCCACCATATACTCAAAAGGAACCTCTACCTTGTTGCTCACTCAACAGGTCTTAGTTTACCATGCCTTATCCCCATTTCTATCTTGTCCAGATGCAACAATGCTCAAAAATAAAAGTACGGCTCCAATCCATGACAAAAGACACGAGTAAGAACAGGTTTCATGGATCAATCAATGAGGTAGTATAGATGAAAGCTAAAATTTAATCTAGTCATATCTCACAATTCAGGTCTCATAGGTGGGGTTTTGTCACAGACCCTTCAAACCTACCTTGGATATAAGATTCAAGTGCCAACAGATTCAGTACCAAACACCTAACTCCAACAATTTCTATTTCTATGCCATTCATCAATTACAACAAATGCTGTCGTTGCTCCTACCAATACACCAAGAACAAGAATTGTTACTCCCACTTAGATTAATGTGATGAATTACAAATAATACACTGCAGGAAATCTCCAGAGTAACAAACTGGGTTTCCCATTGTTTAGGCTGGTCAGAATCAGAATCTTTCTACAGCAGTGATCAACATGCTACAACAGTTGATTTATAATCATAACTCAACATCGACACGTATCCCTCTTTTTATATTTTACTTAGCTTGATAACTCCCCAACATCTCATTTGCTTAATTATTTTCCACATATCACATACAAATAATAGGAGATGACTTCATCAAAAGTAAAGAGTACCTTTAACAAGGAAATTTAGAATTAAAAGAATATCATCATCCCTCAATTATATACTAAATCAATTTAAGTTCAAAAAAAATATTGACGATTTTAAGATTCAAGTTCTAATAATCCCTCAATTTAAACAAACGCCTTTTTTACATTTCCTCCAAAACCAACTTAGCTTCTTTAAACCTCTCAAACTCAATCAACTTACTCCCCCAAATCCTAAAATTCTCGCTATCCAAACCCTCCTCTTTCCCTCCACAAATCATAACAAATTTAACTGCTTGATCATGGTACCCTTGCATCAACAACGCCTTGATCACGTGCGCGCGTGTCGAATACAACACCGGCACTCCATCACCACCAACGCCTCTTCCACTTTCCCCTTCTTACACGCGTCCAACACAGGCACGTCATAAGCACGCGAGTCCACACCCAGCCCCTCCTCTTCAATCCTCTTCACAACTCCGCTTGCAGCCGTTAAATCCCCTTTGAAACAATACGCCGTTAACAAATAATTAAGCGTCATTCTATCCGGTGAAATCCCAAGCTCTGCCATTATCTCTATCAGGCGCCACGAGCGTTCCATATTCTTCTTTCTCGTTAGACAGCTGATTACGGGGTGAAAGGCACCGGCATTTAATCCAAACGCGCCACGCGCCATGAAATCCACAACAAGTAGAGACTCGTCCACCCGGTTGAGCTTGCAGGGACGGCGATGAGTGCGTCAAACGCGCTCTTGCGAGGGAACCCATTGTCGAGGCGAGCTAGGGTTTGGATGAGGTCGGCGAGGATTGAGAGAGAAGTTTCGGAGTTGGTTATGAATTTGAAGGTGCTGGTGGTGTTGAAGCAGTGGTCTCTCACTCGCTTGTTGAGGAGGTAACGAAGCTTGGTGAAGTCTCTCTTATGTCGGGCAGTGTTGGACAGATCGTTGTAGTAGGCGGAGGTTGGCAGCTTGGGGATGGTGGAGAAGGGAGATGCGATGGTTAGGCAGACGAGAGATCGGGGAATCAGTGATGTTTTAGCAAATTTGCGTAGATGGGAGATCGACAATCGACATGGTTTTGAATCAAAATAAATAATTAAATCAAAATATTTTTTTTTTAATTTTTTGAACTAAACCAAACTGAAAACTGGTTCAAACCAATTAATTTCGGTTCGATTCAATTTGATTTTTTTTCCTTCCAAACTAGTTCAAACTGAAATTATTCCAACTTATTCACAGTCCCAAAAAAATCCCTAATTCCTATGTCGAAAAAGGCAACTAAAAATCTTCACTGTTTAGGCATTTTGATGCTCCATGTCTCGACCACCCACAATTAAAACAAGAGCCTCCAGATCAAAACTTTTGCTGCGCACAATAAACAAAAGATATCATGTTTGTTGGCTGAAACTTGTATGAATAAATTATCCAAACCCTCAGCCATACAAGCCAGTAAAAGATAAGAAACACAATAAAAAAAAAAAGAGGGGTAATGAAAGGAAAAAAAATCCACCATGACACTTGCCCATATCATGCAAGCACCCCATAAAGCTTATAATTTTATATTTATAAAGAGTAAAGGAAAGGGAAAGGGATATGCAGAAAAGAAGGGGCTAGAGGGAAGGAAAGGGGATATGCAGAAAAGAGGGAGGGATATACAGAGAAGGGGGGGCTAAGGAGAGGGCTAAAGGGAGGGAGTGACATGCAGAGGGGCGGCTGCTAAATGTGATTTTAGGGTTAGAAAATATTGTATTTATACTTATTTTTTTTTAAAGTGCTGACTGGTTGAACCGGTTCGGTTCGGTTCGGTTCAATCGGTTTAAAACTTTAGAAACCGAACCGAACCGGAATTTTTTTGTGATTTTTTAATCGGTTAATTCAGTTTTTTTTTCGTTCAATTTTTTCAGTTATTTTTTTTTCAGTTTTCTCGGTTTAATTGATTTATCGATTTTTTTGCTCACCCTAGTTTTTACAGAGTATAGGAAGGATTAAAATAATAGTGGGCTCGGTTCGATAAGGCCCATAATCTTTGGTCTTGGTCTTACTTTGGGCTTTTAGGGGCTGCTTTTGTGGATTTGGTACCGATAAGCTACGAGGATCAGTGAGCGCAAAGCCGCGTGGACAGTAAAACAAAAGAGGGAGGAAGTTTTTGTTATCTTTTTTCACTTCTACAATTTTTTAAAACAATTCACTTGGCATAAAAATTAAGCCATCACTGAGCAGCGCTCTCGCTCTCTCTCTCTAGTTTCAAGCGATCTTTTCTTTCTCCGTGTCGGACATGGAAAGTGTTGTCGAGGACAACTCTTCCGATGTCGAAGCCATGCTTTTCTGTTCTATTGATGATAACAATGATGCAATATCTTCTTCTTCTGAACAAGTGCCAGACCATGTCTTTTCGTTGTCCGAATTGTTCACTGAAAGCCCCGTGTCTTCTTCTGAACAAGTAGGAGACCATGTCTTTTCGTTGTCCGAATTGTTCACTGAAAGTCCCGTGGAGAACGTGTTGAACGACAAGAACAGGAACAAGAATGAGTTCAAGTCGTCAAGTTTGTTGGGAAAGAGAGAAGGAAGGAGGGAAAACAATGTGGGCTCCTGCAAGAAAGTAAAACAGAGTACGGCTGAGGAAGAAATCCGGGGTTTTCTTGATTTTGGTGAAAATCAAAATCCGAGTACTTTTTGCAGTGGTGTTCTTGATGATGTGACGACGGATTTGGATGATGAACAGGATTTATTATTCACAGATATTCTAACACTGAACAGTGGCCTAGAAGAAGGTGGGGGATTTGATGAAGGGTTTTGGTCTCTTGAGGGCAATCTAGGGTTTGAAAGGGCATCTCATCAGATAGGTATACTAGATAATACATCTACGGAAATTCTAGACTTGGAGGACGGGCTTAGTGATGACGAGATGCTTGAAATTCTATGCAGTGATGATGATGGTGACATGTCTATTGAAGAATTTTTACAGCTACTTGCAGACATTCGAAGGTTTGAGGGCCATGATGAAGAGAACGAAGGAGCTCAACTTTATGGCTATTTAAACCACAAATGATGAGTTTGATGAAATCGACTTGTCTTTCTTAGGACATTATTATTGCGATCACCCAATTTTCTGGACATGGGAGCAGATCAATGTTAGGCATTCATTATAAGATTAAGATATTCGCTTTATTCTTTTTGTAAATCTGTTGGTCTTCAAAGGTTCTCGTTTTTATACTTAACGGTTTGTGCCCATCTCGGGTTCGTTATATTGGATGTAACCAATTTGCCTTCATTGAATTAAGAATCGTAGCTTGTTCATTGTCTCTTGAATCTATTTCTTCTATTCACCATACGACTAGTCAGGAATGCCTTGCTTCAGCATGGAGTAGTCTTCTAGATTATCTTTCGATTGGAAATTCAGCATCAGGTTCAGGAAATATACAAACTAGGTTAAAAAAATACTGAACTGTCATCTTGTTTATTGTCTCTCGCTCTATGAGTTGCTGCCCAGGCAATTCAAACATTAATCACTCTTTATTTAGCAAACGAATTAATCAGAAAAAATAGAAATAAATTTCACTTCTCTGCACTAGCAGTAGCGGTAGCAGGTTATGAAGAATTCAAATCCGATACCCAATTAGAGCACCGAAATTTAAGAATGTTAATTGAGTGACAAAATTAGAACAGAAAGAACAACAGCATGGAAAGGTTCTCTCGATATTCAAAGGCCTTCCGAATTCTTTCGAGTAGCAACTAGTAATTGTAGCAGGGAGTGAATACAAAAGCATGAAGTTGTGTGATGTGTGGCTACCAACTGCAGGTTTTGAACCGATCACCATCTACATGATTTTAATGAAGAATTCAGCGCAGAACTCTGTGATCATAGGACGTTGAATCCACGATCATCTCAGTATATAAGGAGGAAGTGGAACGAACAAAATCGTGTGTAGAATGGTAATTTCCTTTGAGAAATTTGTGACTCGACTCTTTGCACCTGAAATTGATTGTTATCATCAGAATTAATCAACATCATCATTTCAATATAGGCGGTAGCAGAATTGAAGTCAAAGGCGGAAGACGATGGAAGAGGCAAGGCCAGTGATGGGCTATCAGTTTTTTGTACCATAGAATTGTACTCTGAGTTAATCTGATGACGACACAAGTTGTTGAAGTCGTTTCTGTAAGAAGAGAAATCAATGGTGGACTCAAGAGGCTGACCAGCAATATCTTTACAACTTTGTTCTTCCCATTCACCCAAATTCAAACTGTCATTAGAATTCGCCACTGTCATCATTGCAGGATAAGAGGAGAAATAGACGTTGTTGACCTTGGCAGAGGAAGAACAGCGTTGGAAGGAGTGGACTTGACACAAAAAATAGCACCATCACCATCCCTCCCTGATCTCTCTGGCTCGTCTCTTCGAACCTTTCGATCTTTACCATTACAGCTCGACTTGTAAATCACTTTCACAACTTAATATTTCATAAATTTTTTTAATTTTTTAACATCTTTTCAAATTGTAATCAAGGGTATTTTGTTACGACGAGGTTTTATTAAGTATTTCTTGAAATCAAAAAGGTTTTCAATCAAATTTCCGAGATCGTTGTAATTTCCCAATCGATATAAATTATGTAAAGATCAGACCTCGTAACGTTACTTAAATTTTAACGGTCACCTATATGCTTGATACTTAATTCCATTCTGAACAGGCCTAGGAAAGCAAGACAATTCCGAAGAGCTGTTTAAGAACCCAATTGCCACGACAGCGGACCAGTTCAATGATTAAACTGAAAATCAATTGTCAGGTAACAAATTTGAGGAGACAGTTGTAGAAATAAATACGTAATGAAAGGAACATTGAATCAAACAAAAACTCCTTGCTCATAGCTCCAGAAAAAAAAAAAAGGAAGAAATCGTTGTAAAACAGAAGGAAAATCATAAGCATGAGCACAAATATAATCTTGTGTGGCCCTACGCACCAAAATTCCTTTTAATCCTCCACTCCAAAGCTAATTTAGTCTCTATTAGCTAGATTCTGGTATTGATACATGTTCTTACAATCTAAATCTTTATGTTGAAGTAATCAGGATCGAAGTGATGCAGCCTCACATAACCGTCCTCGCCTCCACTTGAGAAACTACGTTGGAGCCAACAAGTAACAAATACATCAAACAAGAAGCATTCAAGGGTAATTAAAAGCTTTGACAATATATAAGCAACAGAATTCCGCTCACATTTCAGAAACATAACGGGGGTAAGGCAACAGCTATATGATGTTCATCAATTGAAATTATTAGTCCAGTTCAGCACAGTAAGTTGAATAATGAAATTATTAAGATGTATAATGTCACCAAAACTTGATGTATATTCTCTTAAAGCAGGATAATTGGAGTTGAAAGGAAGCCAGGTATTTGAATGTCAAAACATTTTCTAATTTGATTAGCACCAATGCACATAAACACCAGAAAATAATCGTTGCCAGATTGCTGAATAATTGTGACGGTAATACTGCTCAAATCTTTTGGGCAGACTAATCAAACAAAATGTTAATTTGTTTAAAACTAAATAAAAAGAGTGTTGCCTGTGTAAAAAGATGTGAATTAAAATATGGAATTTCATTCTATATGATTAAATTTATTGACACCGAGAATAAGGTAGCAGAAACTATACCTTTTCCCATCAGGGTTAAACGCCAAAGCATTTATAGGTCCGAAATGACCTTTCACACCACCAATTTCTTCTTGAAGAATCTACAAAAGAAAAAAGTCAAATATCAGAAATTCAAAATGTTCCACAGCCACAGAACTTCGTATCATAAAAAACATTCATCAGCATGAAGTAACCTTGTCGTAGAATTTGGCTTCAAACTTCCCAGCACGGTGATCAGTTGTGGTTACAGATGATGCATCCTGACCACCTCCAAGCACAACCTGCAAGCACAAATGGCAGTTAGGTCATAGCAAAACAAATGAAAAAACAAGGGAAAGTAATTAAACAAGTGATCAGTTTCTATTAATCTAGGTGCACAAAATGGTGGTCCTCAAAAGGTACGCCAATAATCCCACCAGTTTGTTTTTTTGCATTAATTAGATGGCTGCTGTAAGGATAGAGTATAAATCAGTAGTTAAACCGAAAAAAATGACATGCTAGCCCTCCACAGGATAAGCTCACAAGGTATGAGGTGATGACAATCATCTGCTTCCCTAGATTGATGATTTACAAATTTTGGTCCATAGTAATTATGTATACTTCATGGTTATTACGGAAACAATTCATTTTTACCGAAATGATGGCCATTACACATTTTTAACTAATACTTCATTAGTTGGGAAATTTTAGCTTTGACTGTAATACTTGGCTAAATTTATGGTGGGCATTGATCAACAAGATAGCTTCATCACAACATAAAAATAAGATGTTTACAGGAAAAAGGAATAACAGGGGTGATGGGTTATAAACTATAAATGGAATCCAAAAGAATGACAAACAAAGTTACAAAGAACACAAGTACAACATGAAAACAGTAAAAGAAGATGTTTCATTGTACATACATGATCAAGTAGCGGAGACATTGCAACAGCATTAACTGGGCGTTCTGTTGTGTAGTTCTTGATAAGAGTTAAAGTTCTGGAGTCCCAAAGCTAGAAAGTTGCAGAAAAACAAGCAATGCAGGAGATTGTCAAACCACTTTACAGCAAGAAAATATCAGAATAGAAATTAAGAAAGTAAGACAATCAACCTTGGCAGATTTATCTAGAGAACCAGTCAGGAAGTGAGAACCATCAGCAGATTTTGTGAGTGATGATATCGGCTTCTTATGCCCAACTTCCGGTTCCGACTCTTTCAACAATTTTCCAGTCTGCAAATTTGATAAGAGAGTACAGAATAAACTCAGTCATGAAACCAACCAACAAAAAGAATGCAGCAAAATGTAAGACCAGGTGGCAAAAATCAAATGAATTTAAAACTTCAAGTATCTTTTTTTTTCTTATACTTTCAATCAAAACAATAACAGCTCAATAGATAAACAAACCGCAAAAAAGCATGCAGAAGAAGGGCTCTGCTCACTTGTATGTGAAAACAAAAACAAACGCATGTTGACACACATCAACTGCTTTACATGTGTAAATGCCAATTCAACCAAGATTCTCTCTTTGCAAAAGATTACTTATTGCCCCAATCTACAGACACTTAAGCCATCCTGTATAAATCTGAAATGGTATAACCTGATCGAGTCCATGTCACATGGCAAATTCCCATCATTGACCTCACAAGCTCTCCCAGATAGCTGTATTCCAAACCACCTTAAAAAGCTTTGGGGAGTTGTGCCTAAAACAGCAAATTACCATACAGAATACTGTGCCAAAATTAACACTCTATTTAGGGTCATTGAGTCTAGATAGATGTCCGATTACAAGAAGTATCTCTCACTCTCTGAGATCAATTTGACAGAAACATTGGAAGCTTTTCAGCTCTCTTTTAAAGTTCTCTGATGCAATAATGATCAGAGCAATATGCCAACAAAGCCTACAGCATGAAACTTGAACTACTGTGTAGAGTTGAATTTAAATTTGAGTTCTCATAAATCAAGATCCACAAATAATTCTAAACCTTATGGTCTTAGAATTATCAGCAAAGAGACAATCGTTTGTAGCTTGTAGATTAATTCAAGGAGTTTATCCTACCTCCAAGTTGTCCTACATCACAAAAAAAATAATCCTAGAAATAACTAGCGAGTTACCTCAGAATCCCAAATGCGGACCACACAATCCTCTCCAGCACTTATGATAGTCCTGTTCAGAGGTCCCCAAACAGCTCTATTAATTCTTCCCGCAGGTCCAGTGATGGTGAGCACGGATTCACCACTCTCTACAAAAAAAAGAGACATCACTTAGCAACATAACGAAAAAAATAACATGATCCCTTTCAACGTTCACTGACTTACGCTGGGAAGGATCGTCAGCAATGCGTTTAACATTAATGGCAGAAGTGACTCCCATGAAAGGATCAGTGGTAATAACAGCAAGCTTGTCGCCTACAGAAAAGTCCACAGACCGAGCCGGCGAATTGAAACTAAATGTGTACAATTGCGCTCCAGTTTGTACATTCCACAGCTTCACCGACTGATCCGCACTAGCAGTAATCAGCTGCATCGAATCTCCTAAATTGTTTTTTAAAAAATAACAATTAACATTAACATACAAAAACAGCAAAAAAATATATAGAATGGGAGAGAAATTTATTTCCCAAGAACAAAAAAAAACAAAAGAAATGATGATAATTCAGGGGGGGGTAGGGAACTTGCTTGAGACATCGCAACACCAAACGGCGCCGTTGTGACCACGGTAAGTTCCCAAACGTTCGCCGTTATCGGCGAACCAGACGGTGGGATTATGATCTTTAGCGCAGGAAAACAAGAGATCCCCTTCTCTGTTGTACTTTAAGAATGTTAAGGGCCTTTCATGCCCTTTCATCAAAATTGGTCTCATATTTTTTATCTCTTTTTTTTTAAGAGATTTTTTTATTTGTTTGTGTTTGCTGATTCGCAGGAGGAAAACGAAGGCAGCAAGAACAGCTAGGGTTTTTTCCTTCCTTCCTATTAACAACGAGAGATGTCTCTGACGGTGTGTGACTTGCTGGGCCACTGCCAATTATTGTGTCCTTTCACTTCCAGCCCAAGTTCAGTTTCTTTTAAGGACTCGTTTGTTTGTCTGAAATTATTTTTCAGTAATGCATTTTTCTTGATATTATATAAACTGTTATTTTTTAAAAAATAAAATAACAAAGGCAAAGAAAAAAATAAATAGATTATAGGAGTATCATTGTAGTACAAACATATCATATTTATAGACATAGCCACCACATGCCACGTGGATGAAGACAAAACGAAGACAAATAATTTTATATACCATCGATACAACTTAAATGGTTAGGTTAGGTTTAATGTTTATATAAATAAACAGTAAATTTAATAAATATATTTGTTTATAATTTTTAGAATAAAGTGGTGTTTTCGATCAATTAGTTGAAGGAAAGCTAAAGTTTGTGGGTTTAAGATATTTTTACATATTTTTATATATTTTTTAATTTTATTATTTAATATGAAATTTTTATTAAATTTTATCATTTAATTTTTAATTGATAATAAATTATTTTTTATATTTTTCATTACATAATAAAATAAAAAATTAATTTAACCCAATAAAATTCATAAATGGTTATGGTTAACTAAAAATTAATAATAAAAAATACCGAAAACTTTCTGTGACCAGCAGCAAAAGTACAGACGATAAACTACTAATTAATTATACCGTATTGTACATGTTGGCCTTGTAACTCCTATTACTTTTTAAATAAACTGGGGAAATTATCTTCCCTTGCCAAGATGGTGAAACTTGACCTCCCTTAGCCATATCTACTTGTCCTGTCTTACATGATGAATACAATAGTAGCAAGGTTGGAATGTCAAATATCAAACAAAACGGGAAGGAAAAAAGAGCAAGACTTGGTGGTCGGAAAAAAAAAAAATAGAAGAGTAGAATTGGGGTTCGGATCTTATTTTCCTTTTTGGGCCTCCGTAACTCTGCATAAAATCCTCATAAAACTGCCAGTTTCAACTTTCAACACCTGAGTGACCATAGACAAACAACTGTGCATCTAAAACTGTTCGATGATCCATTAAAACCCAAACTCTGTGGTTATGGTTCATACACCGTGAGTGACCCAGATAACCATCACACTTATGGATCAGCCATCTGTATCAATATACTAATCCATTTGACATTACTCAAGAACCTTGAACAAGAATATCATCACAATCCACAACTTTGGTTTCTACATCTGAACTATTTTTTATAAAACAAATTTACTACGCGAAAATGGTTACATGGTGTCAAATTCTGGCTAATCAAACACATGGCCACAATGAAGTAGCAAATGTACAGGTGAACGAAGGGGAACAGCAATAAAATCATACTCCTCCAGCAATGTTGTCAAGATATCCATCTAGCAAGAGAAAATAATAACCAAACAGTGATATTCCGTGCATCCAAGTAAGAAAAAATGTTACCAATTGCACACAATAATCAATACTGAAGTTCAAAATCGGCATTCAGAATTATCTAACACAATAATAAAAAATATAGAACAATGTTCAGGGGTGGGGAGAGGTGTTAAAGGGATAAGAGCTCCAAAGCATTGGATTATCATGGAATCAAAGCACGATCTAGTTGTACAAGTAAAAGCTTTAAGATCACAAGTCCTAGGCATCAACAGTTGTCACCTGTTGCCATTCCCCATCTACGGCTTCTTTCCACAACGTGACATTGTTGTTCCCATCAGCAACAGCCAGTATGTTTCCAGTTAGGGACCAGGAGACCCTCCAGACAGGAGCCTTGAAGTCATGTAAAACCTTACCTTCCCATTGATCACCTTCCTTAGCCACAGTCCATATAATAACCTTACCATCCTGTGAGGCACTAGCAATGGTAGATTTGGGAAGGCCCAAGTTGGGTGCCCAAGCAACATCCCTCACCCAATCAGTATGCATGTTGAGAGCTGGAAAACAGTCCAGCTTCCAGTTCCCGTTGTAAAGTTTCCACACTTTGACAGTATTATCACAGCCACCTGAGCAAAGCTTCTGAACAGGGTCAAGCAAACCAGAACCAACAAGGGCACCAGGTGCAGTGGATGGAGCCCATGAAACAGAGGTTACACCAACCGGGTGAGCTTGATCAATCCTTGATGTGTCCCAGTTACCATCAGCACGTGCAGTAAAAACAGATATATTCCCATCAGATGAACCACATGCCAAAGATAGCCCCAGTTCATGAGGTGCCCAAGCAATGGAATTGACAGATGATTTGTGATCGTCAAAAACATGAGCCTGTGTCCAGTCATTCTGATTACCCTCCTTCCATATTATGACTCGGCCATCATAAGAACAAGAAGCAAGTAAAGAACCAAATTTCGGGTGAGCCCATGCTAATTGCCAAACTGGGCCTTGGTGCCCAGTCAGATTTGCAAGATGTTGAGAAGTATTGTTGTTAACCCCAATTATTTTGATTGAATGATCCGATGAGGCAGTTGCAATCCGCTTTCCATAGTAATCCATTGCCACATCATGGACAGTGTCCTCATGACCAGTTTCAATTTTTTGAGAAGGCATTTTGTAATCAAAACCGTTATTTTCTCCTACCAAGAAAACCCAAAATAAAGTCAAGCAAAAATTTTTTTTTCGTTGCCCAAAAAATGCAATCCAAATAATTTCGAAATGAATGAATAAAATCACCATTCACATGAGAAGGATATATGTATATGTGTGTGTGTAATCCAAGAAGAAAAAATGCAGATACTGCTAATTCACTAATGCAACTAAGCAAAACAGATCAGACTTAGATCAAATGAATAATAAACACAAAAATCTGATCGAAAGTTCAAAAATTCAAAGCTACCAAAATCACATCTCAGAAACCCTAATCGTAGAAATAGATTTGCAGATTTCACAAAAAAAAAAAAACACGATAAATCAACCAATGAAACGGACTCAGTTGAGCTTAATAATTCTCGATAATCAATAAAGAAAAACGAATGAAACATGGATGAATAAATAAAAGGATTGATTAGATCTGAACCAACAATTACTAGCTGCATAACGTACAAACAAATCCAATTGTGTGTTTGAGATTCAGACCTGCGGATGATAGATCTCAAAACAATGCCGTTATTGGATCGAAGGAGCTCTGCCTGTCACTTTACTTGAATGCCAAGAGAAAAGGAATATGTTTTGGCCGGATATTATAGGGGCTTTCTTTGGTGAATCTATCTTAATGCATAAAAGCTGGATATTTATAATGGAATTCGAGTGAAGCCACTGTAAGAGACAACAATAAGATCATCGTGTGTTATAGAGCTTATGGATATGCAATAAAAGACTTATTTAAGCCCAACACAGTTAGGGTCAAAGCCCATCCACAAATCCAAACAAATCGAGCACTTCGGTTTCTTCTGGCCCATTTTCATCTCTGTCTCTAAACTTTAACAGTCCCTCAAGAATCTTCCAGTTTCGCCCCTGTTTTTATACTGATTCACCAAAGAAAGCCCCTATAATATTAAGTGACCCTTTTCAAAATAATGTTATAATTATAAAATATACATTAATGTTTAAATCTAGTGTTAGATCTTCTATTTTCAGAAATATTGAAACTATAACCATCTCTAGTAAACTCTATACATTTAGAGCTACTCAAAGAATCCCAGATCACCTTCATTCACAGTGGGATACAAGTGTTTCAATGACTCTCTTCCTTCTTTTTATCACAGCTCCTTTTCTTTCTAAAGACACATAACTAATTAGAGGTGATTATTTTCTGTTCGATTTAGTGTTTCAAGGACTCTCCTTCACCTACGTTCATGTCCGTCAAAAAGAACACACAACATGCTCTTTACCCAGAAGAAGAAAAGACACAGCATGTAGTTGCTGCAACTTGGGATAAACATTTTGGTTTTCACTTTAAAATTTAAAATTGAAACCAATTTAAACGGTTCATATTTAGTTCAGTTCAATTCAATTATTTAAGTTCAAAACAAGGGGAAAAAAAAACACCATAAATGACAGGTGCTTCTGCAAGAGACAGGGGTTCGGCAATGGGGGCAGCTTTATCGGCCTTTGTTTCTTTTTCCAGATGCAACTACTAATAAATCGTTATCCCTGAAACAATGTAGTAAATCAAATAAATTAAAGAAAAAAAAGTCTGACAGGGTAGGATCTGACCTAACGCGACCATGATCCAAATCTGAGCAAAGGTGCCAAATGTGTTAGAATGCAATAAGAGACAGATATATTGATTCAGATTGAGAGGTTGACAGGGTGACTGGGGAAGGGGCGGTTAGTTTGCTAAAATGTAATTTTTTTTATATTTATAGTATCCCTGGTTTTTTAGTAATTTTAAATTTGATTTGATTTATACTCATTAATTTAGTTTCATCTTTTGAAAAAAAAACGCTCAGAATTATTTTTTTAAAAAAATTATAATCAGTTTAATTAAAAAAATTTATATAATTTTGTTTCTTTTACAATTTATATAATTTTGTTTCTTTTACTCACTCCTAGCTATACTTGCAGGGCTACCCTCAAAATTAGTGAAATACTATATTTTTTTGCCCATATGTTATGCCGTAGGGTAGGTTAATTTTTTTTAATCTTCAAAACTAGCAACTCTAATCATGAGACCGAGATTATCATGTATAATATTAATACACGACGTTGGACGACGACTCCTATTTTTTGTGTTTATTTAACAAAAAGATTTTTTTTTAATTGGGGGAAATGAAGATTTTATTGGAGTCACCATCTAGTAATATGAGAGAACTAGAAATGACATCAGTCCCTAAAAATAGGAGACTCGTCTAAAATATCGACGTTTAACCCTAAAAAGAAGATTTACGTCTGAGTTACCAAAAAAAAATCCTGGACATAATCCATATTTGTTCGGTATTTAAACTTTTTTGACATCGGTCCTTTTCTATAAAAAGAGACGTGTCAACAAATAATATTTGTTTATAAAACAAATTTTATTTTGATATTATTGAGAAATGGATATAACCATATTCGAGAATTGGGCTTTGGACACATGAACGATAACATGATAAGATAGGTGTTGGACCTGCGTCGTTATTCATTTTATACTTGTTTTTGTTTTTTTTGTTTTTGTTTTACAACATGCAAGAAAATTTACAAATATTTATATAAAAAAATAAAAAAAATATTAGGAATCTCAAAAAAATTTATCTGAGTGTCACCGTATATGTAAAAGACTAAAATACCCTCGGATTTCTCAGGAATTTACAAAAATGCCACTGGCGGCGCATGTGACTCACGCGCGGCTGCTATTGGAGGTGGCAAAAATTTCAGGCGAGATTTATGGCCAATCAATGATCGATTCTGGTAGATCTGAGGTAGGGGATTGTGATGGTGGTGGTCTCAACGGCCGTTGATAGCTGACAAGGTAGAATCGTCGGTTTGAAGCTTCGATGGCCGACGAAGATCGCGGACTTCTTCCGGCCAGATGAGGCGGCGAAAACGATGAAAACCGTCGGGGTTTTGCTTTACACTAGGGTAGCTACCTTTCTGTGGTGGTTCGGAGGCTTGAGACAGCCGGAAAATGGAGATCGGATGAGAGAGAGGGAGTCGCCGACGAGAGGAGAGTGAGGCTCTGAGGTTATGCTACGATGTGAACGCGTGCATGTGTACCTGTACCGCTGAAGGCTGTGAGCCATTAGATCTCGGATGAAACGATTGTTTGGCTGTGATTGACTTGATCTGCAGGTTAATCGGATGGTCCGGATGAGCAGAGTTTTGATCTGGTATGGCGCGGTGCACCGAAAGAACGGTACACCGAGTGACGTGGCACGACGGGATCAAAGGGCATGTTATTTCAAAGGCTGAGATGGATTTGGGTTTTAATCTAGTGTGGTAAGCCTTTTTTTATCCTATTAAATCAAAGGTCCAGAACTAATACTATCAGATCTAACAGTTAGGATATTTTTGGTATTTTTCAAATTATTTTTTTAAAAAAACAATATCTTACCCTCGTAAAGAAAAACTAAAAAAAATATGAAATAGTGATACTCTTTTCTTTCCTTCTTTTTTTCTTCTCCTTTCCTTCTCTGCTGTCGTGGCTATTTATAGCCAATAAACAGGGGACAACAAATTTATTTCAAAGTAAAATAATGCATACCACAATAAATTCATGTATTGTTAATTTTGTTTTATTATATATAATAATAAATATTTATATGAGTAAAACAAAAAAACTTAAATCAGTATTAGAAAAGCCCGTTTCAACCGCTAACACAAAAAAAAAATAAAATTGATGGGTATCAACTCGGTGAACCGAGTTTTGACTGAAAAATGATGGTTTGACCCGAAACAGCCTGAAAACTCATTTTTTATCCTGGTCGACATGGTTTGACTCGTATTAACCCGGTGGACTCGGTTTTGATAAAAAAATTACGGTTTTGACCGAAAATGATGATTTTGACCCGAAACGTCATGAAAACTCATTTTTAACCCTGGGCGACATGGTTTGACCTGTATTGACCCGGTGGACTCAGTTTTGATCGAAAACAATAGTTTTGACCCGAAATGTCATGAAAACTTATTTTTACCCCTGGTCGACATGGTTTGACCCGTATTGACTCGGTGAAATCATTTTTGCCCAAAAATGACAGTTTTGACCTGAAAACAACGATTTTGACTCGAAACGTCATGAAAACTCATTTTTTACCCTGGTCGACATGGTCTGACCCGATGAAATCGGTTTTTATGGAAAGATGCGGTTGACTCGAGAAAAATATATTTTGAATATTTTTTTTTGGATTTTTATGAATAATAATAGAAATAAAAACATTCAAGAAAATCTTAGTGAATCAAAAATTGGGTTACAACACATAAAACCAAAAACAATCTTGAGCAAAATTCTTAACCATAAAAAATAAAATCAAAACAACTAGGATCAAATTTAGTATAAAAAATAACAAAATAAAATAATGAGGAAATTAATTGAAAAATATAATAAAAAAAGCAACTAAAATAACAACAGCCAATATTGGATAAAAAATAAACAAAATGAAATGTTGTGGAACAAAACTGAAAGAAATAAAAATTAAGAAAAGAATAAAAAAAAGAGCAATTAGAAAAATGATGACTAAATCTAGCAAAAAAAAAATGCTAAGGGACAACATTGAAAGAAAAAAAAATCAAGAAAATGATTAAAAAAAACAGCAATAAAGAGAATAAGTAGCATATTTGATATAAAAACAATATAAAATCAAATGGAAATAGATGAAAATGAAAAAAAATCTCATCCAAAACAAAGAAAGAACAATCAAAAGAACGATAATTATAATTGAATTTTTTTATCCATTATTTTTTTATAAAAATAATTCAAATTTTACTTTTCAACTAAATAAAAAAACAAGTGATTAGTTAAGAAAAAATTATGTCAACACCCATTGATTTTTTTTTGTTGCTATTTTTTTTTTATCAATCGAAACAATATTATTTTTACTTCTTGCAAAATTTGACCGTAGTAATCCTAATCAATCAACTCTACCTATGACTCGAGATATGACGGAGGTCGACTCCCGGGCTTGGTTTTAAAGTGTCATAAAAAATAAATACTAAATATGAAATGAAAATCCAATAAAATTAAACAACGAGTGATTAAATTGCCGAAAAACAATTAATCAATATGAGGATTAAATTGCAATCGTATGAATGACGATCAAATTCAATGAAAAAAGATTTAAAATCAAATGACTAGGGATTAGATAAAAAAATAAATTTCAATTGAAAAAAAAATAAAAGAAAAATTAATAGGAATAAAAAAAACAATGATCAAATTTGATTAGAAAAATTTTTAAAAATTAAATGCTAAAAAATAAAATTAAAAATAAATAAATTAAATTTAATATAATTAAAAGATTAAAAACCATCTTGTAACTTTGTAAAGCCAACACATCATTTGAAGAAGAGAGAAAATAAAAAGAAGAAGAAAAATTTTGTTAGAGCTCCACCGTGCCGAGAATACTGACACTTGTTGGGCTATTACGTGAAGGGTGGAACCATACTTTGAATGCTGTCATTTAAGACCATAACCGACCATCGAGAAGAAGGGTGCTCTAGTTGATTCCAATGGTTATTCGATAATTAGATTGTATAAACATGTTACAAAGATTGGAAGACCTCTGAAGCCACGTTATAACTGCAAAAAAACCAAGGTTTGAAAAACCAAAAATACCCCTTGCCCTTGGAAAAAAAGTTGACCCCAAACACTATTTGGTAATTACAAGGTGAAAAAATTAAAAACTCAAAAATACCCCTTAGACATAAGCGTTTTCTATTTTTTATAAGGTCATAGGTGTAACTATACCATGCAACAAAATGAAAAATATTAGTTCACCTCTATATGTATTTTATTTTTTGATACTTTTAAGAACAATTCATAGTAAAACACCGATGTCAATTTAGTTGGATGTCAAATTATCTTTGCTGGAGTCTTCTTATAAACAAACCGAAGTGCGTGTACTGATCTAGAAACTAGAGAGTGACTATGACCATGATGTTTAAAAGACAATCTTTGACGTAACATTGCTACGTGTTAAGAAATAAAGACTGGCGTAGCCACAAGAAATATATACATGAGGGAATGCATTGTATCTTAACTTTGATGTGAAAAATATTTACTAGAATTTTAAAATATCAAGTACGGTCAAAGTCAAACAATATACACAAAACAGGTCAATTAAAGGATTAAAAAATTCATTTTTTTTTCCTTGAAACGTTCATGTTGACGTTTGAAATTTCAATATATTATTTTGACACCCTTTTATTCTCTTTATTAAAATATGTGTTTTTTCTAATTATTTTCAGTTTAGTTTTTATATAAAATAAATTAATTAATTAAAATTAAAAAAATTAAAACTAATTCAAATCAATTGTTTTCGGTTCAATTTTTTAAGACAAAAACCGATTTGACTCATTTTTCGGTTTGGTTCGATTTTTTTAGTTTTAGGCTTATAAAACCAAAAACCAAACCAGTCGAGTTTTTTAAAATTTTAATTGGTTTAATCGATTTTTTTCATGATTTGATTTTTTTGGTTTTTTTTCCCAGTTTAATCAATTTTTTGATTTTTTTTCCTCACCCCTAGTTTTTCATGTATTTAAACCCATTTATTATTATAATAACGGTTATTTTTTAGAATATTTTTCACCTTAAAATATATTTAAAAATATTTTATTATTATTTTTAACAACAACACATTAAAAAGTTTATAAAACAATTTGTTGGACAATATTAAAAGATAAAAACAATTTTAAAAGATAAAAACAAATGTATTGTTAGCATTTCTCTGTTTGACACTTGAAAATGAGGGAGTTTCAGCGCAAATCAAAGAAAAGGACGTAACAAGAAATATATTCATCCCAAATTAAGGGAAAACATTGGACAGTGAAGTCTTGTATATGACCTATTCGCATACATACACACAATTTTATTTACAATTTTATTTTATTTTATGGTGGCTGATAGAAACATAATTAAATATTAACATACAATTGCTATTTTGAAAAGGAACATGCTTTCAAGGTAGGTAACATGATCAGAGATTGAAAATACAAAAAATCCTCGAAGTCCATGTTAGCCACCGTTGGCCGTGTCTTGTTTTTGACCGTGACCACCGTGGTTTCCTTTTGAAAGGAGTTTTTCTTTGTTTTTGTTTTTTAATAATGATGACAAATATTTTTAATCAAATTTGCATACCAATATTGTTGGACAATATTAAGTATATAATTCTCACTTCGACATGATATTTTAAAAAATAAATGATCTCAAATTAAAACTTTAAAATAAAAAAAATGATAAAGAAGTAACAAAACTTCTTATAACCCTCGAAGTTTTCCATTTGAGCAAATGGTTTATGTATGTACCTCTTGACTTAACCTCCCACAGAGTGATTCAACGTAGGAGAAAAGGGGAAGAGAGAGAGAGAGAGAGTTGCCGCGTCTGCCATGGCGGATTGGATTCGCCGCGTCCGCAGTTTGATGACAATCAAACCGGCCTCAGGTTTCCCTTTACCATCTCGGGGAAGGACCCCAGAACCTATCAGCTTTGACTTGCAACTTTATAAATGCTCGCAGGAATCGCCGTTTGCCAGCTAATTTATTGCAAAAAATCTCCAACGTTCAAGAAGTGCTAAAGTGTGTGTATAATAATTAGAATCAACAAAAGTTATTATTTCTTATGAACACACCAGGTAGTCAGTGTAAAATTATATTAAAAAGGAATTTGATTTTGATACATGAAAACTAAATGGAATATAACTTTATTATTGAAATTTAGAAAGGTAAAAAGAAAGTGAAGTTATTATTATTTGGCATACACATAGAATAACCCAAGAATCTGACTAGAAACCTCTGTCCGCATTAAAATATTATGAAGATTAATTTATCAATATACCTCGAAGTGTAAAATAAAAATTAAATCTTCGATATCATCTGATCAACTTCTTTTTTTTTCACCGAAAGCGACGAGATTAGAAGAAGATGAAAGATGCTTGAAGGCTTCGTTTCGCTACTAAATGCCCTGTGGGCGACAGTTTCTTTTCCTAGCGTGCATGCCTTTGTAATCAGCCTAAGAATTAAAAGCACTTGTCAAATGTTCTCCTCTTGCTTACAGAAACTAATGATATAATAATTCTTCATCTAGAAAGGGAATAACTTGATATGCGAAATACATGAAAGGTTTCTTAGATACATGGATGATTTTGTTACGTGTTCGCTTATACAAGAGGAATTTCACTAACATAACACGTATTAAACTAAGAATATTACCTAGTTTTGGATTATTATTAATCGTAAAAAAATATTTTCTTTTCCTCTCCCTTTTATCTTGAAATGATGCGAAAAAATCAGAGTTCTCTATGGTCTCACTTTAAAAGCTGGAGACGAAAAAAGTTTTGTGTTGCTAGGGACACGTTGACAGAAAAAGGAAAACAATTAATTATATAAAGTACAGATCGAGAAGATAAATTTGAGCTTGCTCGGTTAGTTTGAGGAACAGAGAGATTACTTGAACCACCTTTGTCAATGACTTGAATAATTAGTTGACAGTCTAGCTACAAGGCTTGTTTTTCAAAATCGGCTAATGAAATGATGAACATCGAAAAAAATATTTCAAAAAGATACTGCTATATTATATTTACTCTTCGTTAATGTTAAGCTGAGATTTTATATGTAGATCTATAGCTATTTACGTAATTAACTGATGACAGAGGTTTTTTTATTGTTCAAGTCAATAGAATTCCTCCGACCTAATGATTAAAGCCTTCTCTCTCTCTCTCTCTCTCTCTCTATATATATATATATATATATATTATTACAGAGATCCTTCTATTTTTATTTTTAATCGTGACAACATATATTTTCTTACAACATAAAAAAAATGATATGTCACAACTGACATGATAAAACTCCCTGTCATGTACTGAGTTGAAACTCGAAAGAATTTCTGTTGTCTTGAACAAATAAATTTTTGTTATTTAAAAGTCGTGACTTGGAGTAGTAGGCTTCCTCTTTTATTTTTTTAGAGAATAGAAAAAAGCGAGGGGGAATCACTTCATCATCTGTATTCACACCTCCAAAACTTAAATAGGAGAAGGCAATTAATTAATTAATAACCAGCGCCCCGGTAGCTAGCTATAAATACCTCGACTTTCTCCAAACTCTTGTCCAAGCAAACCAAGGCAGAAAACACCTCTAAGTCTTTGAAGATCTTTTGTCTGTTCTCAAAACCAAACAATGGTGCTCTCTAGAATTTTTTCCCAGTCCGATGTCTCTATGCACTCCACCTTCGCCTCTCGCTACGTCCGAGAGTCGCTGCCAAGGTATAATACGCAATCATCACCTAATTTGTTGCTGTGCCTTGCGTTCCCCCCGCTTTTGTTTTCTCATTTCTACTGCTATATATGTGTGTGTGCGCGCGCCCGCGGGTGGTTGCGAGCTGGAACGTATAGGATGTTGATATATGCTGGCGGTTGATATATCATGATATTTGCAGGTACAAGATGCCGGAGAACTCGATACCGAAGGAGGCAGCGTTCCAGATCATAAACGATGAGCTGATGCTTGACGGGAAACCGAGGCTGAACTTGGCATCTTTCGTGACTACTTGGATGGAGCCTGAATGTGATAAGCTTATTATGGACTCTATCAACAAAAACTATGTTGACATGGACGAGTACCCCGTTACCACCGAGCTTCAGGTCATCCAGCCCTCTCTTTAAAAATTACTTGCATACTATATATAGGTGTATTTTTTACGAGCTCTGTACAGAGTCCTTTTTAGCATCCGATGCCCAAAGCAAGAATTAGAGAGTTCGTGCTGGTGATGCATAATTTTCCTCTGTTTCCAATGCAGAGATGCTACACCAGTGGACACTTTCCCATGGTTTTGTTCCTGATTTGTTCTCGCTTTTGTTTTGGTTTTCTTAGACCGTGAAGTCAGAAAGCTGAAATTTGACTTTTCAGCTGAAACTCTTCCCTGTCTTATGGTGCTTTGGTCAATATCATATCAATTAAATTAACGAGCATAAACAGAGGCGGTCAATAGACTGGGAATTCCTGCTTACAGAAGATCTACGCAAACCATGAGCAATAAACGGTCTGCTGGGAGATTTTTCAGCAAACCTTGTCTATCTATACCATATCATTTTCAAACAATTTTTTTTGAACACCGACAAATTTTCTGTGTCGTCATCAGGGTTACCGAAATGTGATGGATAACTGCCATGATAATGCTATGGTGCTAAAAGAAGGACTGGAGAAAACAGGGCGCTTTAAGATTGTGTCAAAGGACATTGGGGTGCCTCTCGTGGCCTTTTCACTCAAGGACAAAAACCGGGGACACGACGAGTTTGAAATAGCAGAAACGCTACGTCGTTTTGGCTGGATTGTGCCAGCCTACACCATGCCAGCAGACGCGAAGCACATTACCGTTCTTCGTGTTGTTATCAGAGAAGATTTCTCCCGCACCCTTGCTGAGCGACTTGTGCTTGACATAACGAAGGTTATGCATGAACTTGATGCCCTCCCTGCGAAACCCTCATCTAAAATGTCTATCAATGGTGAAGAGAATGGAAAGATTAGTGGCTCTCTAGCAGGAAAGAATGGCACTGTGGTCAAGAAAACAGCCATTGAAACGCAAAGGGAAATCACTGCTTACTGGAAAAACTTTGTCATGGCCAAGAAGTCCGACAAAAATAAAATATGTTAGATCTGCCTAGCTACTGCGTAGCTACAAATTACAATTTTCACCGAGAAGGATCCCTTTTTAAATTTCTCATGCTTTTTTTTAACTGACATGATAAAATTGTTTGGTCTAAATATTTAGTCCTGTTTCTAGCCCTTCATTTTTCCGCGGAGGGAGCTTGTAAACCTTTACGGCTACTCTTTACCTGCAGTGTTCTACTATTGCTTAAGTGCTTTAGTATTTGATCCGTCGATTCACTTCAATTTGATTGCCGACTTTATATTTTTATTACAAAATTGAGATCGGTCACTTCCAAGTAGTGCTATTTGGGCATGTTACCGTGTGGTTCTTGATATATATATATATATATATATATATATATAAAAACTTCATTGCATACGTATGCCACACGCAATTTTGTAATATAGAAAGCACGGAGGAGCATATCATGGAACTCTCAATCATGTTAAATTTAATGATAATTCCCAAGCCTCAATTCTTCCGTTCACACTATTTTGTATCTAACCCGCCAATCGAGTTGCATCATCTGTGAAAGGAGGAGAAAATGCTTGGATGAGAAAGAGAGAAAGAAAGGGCATTGTAATTGTGGAAAGAAATCTTCTGTGTCAACAATAGAGGCTACTGTTTCTCAGTGGAAGTGAATCAAATCATTACATTTTGAAAAAAATAATCAGGCACAAAACCGCATCCTTCCTCCACGCCTCCACAACCACCGCACTATCAAAAGATCAGGAATTTGCAGTGCCTATATATGTGGGCTACATACTCGGTAATGTATGTAGCAATTAGAGTGAAGTTGCCTTCTTCAAGAATAGAAACAATGAGGAGCAACATGAGAGCCTGGGTTGTGGTTATGTTAGCTTGTTTGGTAGCTTCAAATGTTATCATATGTGATGTTAGTGCGGCAGGAGAGTGTGGGAAGACACCAATTAGGTCAGCAGCGGCTAGCTTGAGCCCATGCTTGAGCGCGGCAGGCAATGCAAGGGCCGCCGTGCCACCGACTTGCTGCTCCAAAGTTGGTTCCTTGATCAAGACTGCCCCGAAATGTCTCTGTGCTGTATTGCTGTCACCTCTGGCGAAGCAAGCTGGAATTAAGCCAGGAATTGCCATCACCATTCCAAAGCGTTGCAACATTGGAAACAGACCAGCTGGAAAGAAGTGTGGAAGTAAGTTACAGTATTTACAATTTGTTTCGAATTGATTTTTATTATTATTATTATTATTATCAAAATCACTCTTTTCATCAACATTTCAAGTAACTCTAGCAGAGAAGTAGCTAACACTAGTTAATATGAACTCATTTTAGTAATTTTCTTACAAAGAAGAGGTTAAATCTGAAGTTTCTGGAACGAGAATACTATCAACTCAGTTACAAGTTAGATCAGAGACTCATTTTAATTTTTGCGCCTTATGAATCACTACTGCTTGATTCATATCAGCAAAATGGGAGTATCATTAGTAAAATTGGCATGAAACGAGTGTGCGTTTAAGAGGACGCTACAGGAAGTTCTTGAGAAGGAATTGCATTATGCAGCAGCAGGATCACTGGAAAGCCCAGATATCCAAACCATTTGCTGTTGATAAAAACAACGGCTAATCTTGCTATCGTCTCTTTGCAGGGTACACGCTCCCATGATGGAAGTCCAGAAAATAGACAGGAGGGAAGTAGCAAAGCCCACGTGAGAAGAGCTGAGATTGTGTTAATAAGAGCTGCCATTTTAGGGTCATGTTCTTCTGTATAATCATTGACCCAGTAGAATCAAAGGCGGCGGCGGCGGCAGTTGTTTAACATGCCGTCTGTATCTTCTTATGTATTCTTCAGCTTTTGCAGTTGAAGTTTGTCTTTATATATTGTTTACAGAATCTGCTATCCTTTCGTTTCTTGGTTCGTTTTTTTCCATTTACTCTCCCCCTTTCCTTCTTATGTTGAAAAATAACAGTAGTTTTATATGGAAAGACTCAATCGAGGATCTCTGCTATGTCAGGGATGGATCGAGGATTTACATGAGATTATTATATGGTAGTCTCTTGAAATCTGGTCTTCATGAGCATCAAACTTAGAAAAATATATACTTTTTATATAATATTCTCCTACAGCTAGTTTCAAGCCTAGCCCTACCTTCGGGTTTACGTGATAACATGAGCATCGATTATCATTTTTCAGTTAGTTTGGTTTTTATTTATAAAAATAATTAAAGTAAAATTTTATGAAATATAAAAAATAAAACTAAAATCAGTTTTTTTGTTATTTTATATTAAAAATAAAAAATTATATTTTTTTGGGATTTTTTTAGAATTTTTGATGGGATTGATTTCTATTCGGTTTATTTTTAACTAAACCAATTTAATTCAGTTTGAGGTTTCAACTTGTAAAATCAAAATCAAACCAAATCAGATATTTTTTAAAATATTATAATTAATTTTTTTTAATTTGATTTTTTCAAAAAAAAAATTATTTTCTCAATTTTACCAACCCCTACTTCAAGCCATATGTTCTAGCCCCACGTGCAAGATTACAAACTTAGAGAGAGATGTAATGAACTGTTCGATTTCATCACGCTATTATTTATCCCGTTATATTATACACTCAGTTCAATTCCATCATGGGCTACCAAGCATTGCCCCAATATATAGTAACAAAACAAAAACAACCAGAGGGCCCTTTTATGAAAGCAAAAGGGAAAAGTGAAATATAGCTGTAAATGGGCCTAACGCCCAATTACTTTCATGGAGTCTATGACCACTCCGAGCATCAAGCCCAGCCCACTATCTCTCTTCATCTGTTAATATCTGTTCGTCACTTTTAGATTTTTTGGCGCACACCACCATAAAAAATGAAAGTGTCATTCACACGCCAAGTGAACTTACACTGATGATCTTCTCATGCTGTTTTTTTTTTTAGCTGTAGTAGGATATTACCTGACCAGTTTCTGATATAGAATGTTTTTTTTTATTACATGATATATTTTATGAATAAGAAAAATTATATGTGAAAAATGTTTTTCTAAGATAATGCAAAAAATGATATATTATGTGGTGGAGTGACGACAGGAGTGGCTGTAATGGTGGAGTTATGTTGCAACAAAAGTGGTGATTGCAATTAAGATTATTAAATGATATCCTGTATGAATTAATATCTAAACTTCTTTTTTATATAATTTTATAAGCTAAGAATGTTCTATAACAAATTAAAAAATAATTATAAAAAATGTTACATTAATTATTTATTTTATAAAATATTACAAGAACAACAAATACTCTCTTAAACTCATTTTAATCGGGCACTTAAGAAGCTATCTACACCTGCATGTTATAAAAATTAATCTTGTCGTGGTCGGAAATTCCATCTCTGCGGTTTGATCAAGACGTCAATCATCAAATACACAAAGTTTCAAATCAAGTCAAGCCCCACAGAAGGGCGTGGCCCCACACTTCTCATCCTCAAAATCCTTACGCCGGCCCCCACCAGAACGCCAAAGAAATGGACCCACTAGCAAAAAAAGTCCAACAGTAAATAAATAAATAGAGTGGTGGAGGGAACTGATTTGACCCACAATTGGTGAAGGATGTGTGAAAAAAGATCCACAGAGGGAAAACGGTTGGCAACAACAAGCACCGGAGGGGAGAAGGGGGGGGAAAAGGAAAAAAAGAAAAAAGAGAAAAGAGAAATGAAACAGAAAAGGATGGAAAGCTGGAATTTGAATTGTGTGTCTGAGCAGGGGTTCCTGTTCTCTCTCTCTCTCTCCACCGCACAGACATTTACATGCACCAAACAATAGCAAAATGATAACCTTCGCCATAATTCGGTTCTGGCCCCCCCACCATGATTAACCCTTACACGTATACAAACACCAGGAAATAATACAAAAGAGCGACCCCATTTCCCATATCCCAAGAAAACAATGGCTTTTCTCTTGCTTGCCGTTGACTGAATGCTGCTTCTAAATTCATACTACCATAATTCTTACTCTTTTTCTACAAACACTACGTCAATAAATAGCAGCCATTTGCATCATTCTGGTGTATATGGCTCGCCAGGACACCAGGCCACCGCTGCCCCATATGAAATGATCGTGTGTCAAAATAACTATACAGAGACAAAAATACGGGCTGGTTTTGAGCTTCACTCCATGGCTTATTACAAAAGCATTGGTGGTTCAGGCCTCTCTTCCCTAGGTTGGGATCTCCAAAGCCTCGGAGTTCTCAGAGCGGACATGTCTTTAGGTACGTACGATGTCTGATTCTGCTTTTCTTTTTTTTCCGTTAATTATTTGTTCCTTTATACTACAGTTTTTGTCCACAACGCTTATCTTGGGTAATTTAAAGCCTACTCATGATGTGAATAACGTGTTTATGTCACTGCCATGGAAACAAGAGCTTTACCATTTTTCTCTTCTCTAGAGTCTGATTTTTCAACCGGGTACTTAGAAGATGCTCTGCTTGAATTTAACGAGCCATCCAAACGAAGACGCTTGCTGTTGTTCGCTACTGATCATGATGATCAATCCGAAAAATCAAATCACCTTCCAGAGGTAATTTATTTCACAATTTGAATTTAAATATAATGTATAATTAGCTATATAGGGGTTTAAATCTAATAATATCCTGCGCTCTTTAAGATGTAAGGTTCGTAATGGTTTAATATTATATAATGAGTGGTTTTTAATGTTTTGCGTACGAGCAGAGCAACTGGAATGAAGAAAACTTTGATGACTGGGAATTAATGTCAGAGAATTTTAGTTGCATGAGCCACATTACTGGTTTTCGTGGACCTTCAGGTATGATTTTCAGCTGCTTGTAATTTGTTCGTAAATAATGTTACATGGATGAATAACGTGTATCCTTATTAAATATTATGGGAGCCGGATATATAATTTGTTTCTCTTGATTAATTAATATAGTTGTAGATGAGCTCGTGAGCACGTCAGTGAGCAACACTAGTGACGAAGCAAATGTTATCTCTGAGATAACAACACCAGGAGAGAAAATATCAGCCCCGGAAACTCTTGATTATTCATCATCATCTTCTTACAAAGACTTGGCTGCCACAAACTCCTTTTTTGAAAAAGAAAACTCCCCTCATTCTGCCGGTATCTCTCTCTCTCTCTCTCACCCAGATAACCTTTTCTTTTCTTTTTTTTTCCTTTCGTATATTAATTATGTATTGTCGGTTTCCATTTCTTGGGTTTTAGGGTTAGCTGGGTATCCTCGGGGTTATCTTTTTTGTTTCCTTTTCTTTAAGAGAATTATGGTTGAATTATAAGGCTATTGTTAACATTATGGTTAGTTTCTTATTATTATTAGTGTTTTGTGCTTTAGATGATCGTGAGAATAAGAGAAGGAAGAGGGTGGCAACAAGGGTGGTGTATCCATTTGCACTAGTGAAACCAGGTGGGGTAGAAGGGGACATGACCATAAACGATATCAATGAGAGGATCTTGATGCCACCGACAAGGCCGGTAAGACATCCGGTAGGGGATTTTGCGTGTAGGCCATGTGTATCTGCTGATGGCCCAGGTCTTTCTGGCAAAGCTGTAGTAGCCCTTACAAGAATTCACACGCAAGGGAGAGGCACAATCACTATTATTAGAACGAAAGGTTAAAGAGGAGAAGTACTAGTCCTGCTGCTTATTTTCTGTGCTTAGGTCATGCGTTGTCTGTTTGAATTGTATAGAAAATGATATGCTTGTAAAATGGTTCTCTTTTACAGAGTTATGGTCAGTATTTTCTATTTATTGGCAGGATGGCTATGCTAGTGCTCAAAAGTTGCTGAACGCAACAACGATACAACATTTTTATGGTCTGAACTCAAATGGAAGAGTGTTAGGGAAAAAAGGAAAAAAGTGAAAGGAAGAACGGAAAAGAAATAAGAGAGAGAAAAAGTAAAAGCCATGTCCATTATCCAAAACCAAGAGTGGCTATCTTATCTGACAAAAACACTCGAGCAATGCGTTCTGCTATTCTATTTGGCATGGTCTGCTACTACTGCAATGGTCCTAGCGACGAAACAATGGCAGCTCCGTGCTATCATGCATCACCTCTAATATCACTTAAATCTACGATTCTTAACAAATATCTTAGGATTAATTAGCTTTCTTAACCAATCCATATTTCCTTGCAAATCATCAGTTCAATCTCTAAATTTATGATGTAGCGTTTATTTTGGCTTCTGTTAGGTTCTGAATTCTACACAACCTACCTTCTATAACGCGCATATATATACATATGCGCGCATGCATGCTTTGAAGTTCATAATACAAACGATCAATAGGACCATTAGATTCAAATAATAAAAAAAATAATTAAATTATAGGCTGATCGGCAGATTATTATACTGATACTCAAAACATCAACATTGGAGAAATCACGATGGGTGGAAAAGGAGGCTGGTATGATTGAGAATTAAGTAACTGTTCCTTACCTAATGTGTATATTACATTTTCTTCAGCAATCGGGATAACATCTGATCTTTTGACTTTATGACAGGAAAGAAATAATTGGACTGGTTAAATATAATTCCCAAATCTGAGTGCCTCTTGTATTATATATATATTAGTCTATTATTCAAGTTTAATATCAACTCTTTCTTTATAAAACATGGTCAAAGACATATCAGATCATCGATGGCCTCTCTTCTGTAAAAATATATTAAAGAACAATGTAATCAATATCTCATGCTATCAAGTTATCCACACCCATATTCTTTATACTTTAGCTAGATTTTAGCTAAAAAATCTTTTTGTAGTGGATACAGATTTCTAAGCCAGACTTAATTGGGAAGATAGGTCAGTAGTAGCTTATAAAATTCATAGAGGGCTTCAATCATTCGTCAAGTATGATTTGTGGTAGTTAGATAAATTCTTCATGTGCTATTATATCTTATTTCTACCTAGGTCAACACCTACCACATTCAAAAAAGTAAAGAATGCCAATACAACAGGCAACATCTGGAACCCTTTCAATGACCTAACTGTCCCAAGTATCTCTCGTCACAATTTCTAACCTAGATCACCACCCTTAAATCCCTTTGACCTCCGAATATCAGAATTTGTTGCAGCATTAGAGCGGTACTGATGACTTGAGGCAGACGAACACGACTAGCTGGGGACACTTCACAGCTAGCTGGAAGGTAAAATTCCCACCTCAGTGGTTGGAATTTAGTGGGGTGTGACAAAGAGTGATGTCGATTAGGGTTTTGTCTCTTTATCGCAACAATGATCTCTATTGGTTGGGTGAAGAAGCTTGACTTTTATAGGCATGTTTGTTTTCATTGCAAAAGGACCTGATTAAGGTAGACCCCCGTTAGATTTATGCCCATCATGCCTGCTAATTAACTGTCTGCTTAGTTTAAATTTCAAACTTTTTCTTTGTTCTGTCTGAATGTTATGCTCGTCCAATGAAATTACAATCTTTCTAGTAATCTATAAGGTGTCAAATATTCAAGTAAGAAGAGATATTTTGGCTTTCGAATTGTAGATATCTTGCGTGACACATGGAAAGGGAGCAAGTACCATATTTTCTTGTGACTTGTGATAAAGTAAAATGTGAATTTCATCAGGAAAACTGGTTTATAGTGTCAATAAATCTGTTATAATTAAATTGAAATGTTATTCATTTTTAATCCACTACTGCAGTCATGAGAGGAAAAGGAAATCTTCTTGTAATTTTCTTAATCTTTAAGATCAAGATATTTTGGATCATACTAAAATTGTATCCTTTTCCAACATGTCTTTCAGACAATTCGTTCATAATTGAGTCTATCCGAACTAAGCATTTGAGAATAATTTTCTTCTAGACTGGTTTAAAAAAGAGTTGTTCAAAGCATGTAGCCTTGTTCTTTATTTTTTCTCTCTTTATAATTTAACTTGTCGAAAGGAGAGGTGGAAAAACAAAAGAAGAAAAACTTAGGTATACGTGAGAATATTTTCCACTTTCTCCTTTTCCAAATCCCAAACGAAGAGGATTTGATTCTTTTATGATTTTGTTATTGCAATTGGGATTCACCCATGAAAAATCTCTCAGGAAACAATAATAATATATGTTAATCAATCACCTCATTTTACTTTGTCGATCGATGATGTCAAAAAGGCCTGCCATGATGACAGATCAGTCTTGGAGTAAATGTAAGAAGGCCGATACGTGCTAGCTTGGGTCCTAAGTATGTAGCAGCCTCTCCCATGAGCACAGGGGGCCACTTGGTGGTTTTCTACTTAAGCCCAAACACTCAAGGGTAAGAAGCCCAGTACTCGGGATATGTTTCGAGACCATAGATCCTCGTTCGAAGGCTGAAAGAAATTGAAGGGTTTCCGGTCTCTGCATTACAACAGTCCCCGAAACTCTTCTCTGCGTTTCACGTTGTTATCCTAATCCGAGGACGGGTATCTCTCGAAAGCTCTTACTGCTTCTTATTATGTTTTCTATCTTGTTTTTTTTTAGTTAGCTGAACTGGATTGTGTTTGCCCGCTGAGAAAATGTATGAAATGCTAAACAGCTTAATTATTCGCACCACAAAAACTATCTATGATTCAATCAAAATTGGATTCGAGGGTTAATTTAGAAACCCAAAGGTTGAAAAAGTTGTTTCGCTACAGTAGCTCAGGTTTCTCACCATTACAATCTAGGGTGACATCGTAGAGATGTCTCCTTCATATATTTATCTGAGGGTGTTAGTCCACTTGGCAGTGGTAATAGTGCTCCGAGCTTGGTAGCAATGGCAAATTATTGGTCAAGTCGGAAAAAGATTGAATCTATGTCAAACAAGATATTGAACTTGAATTAGTTATTACTCATTCATGTAATATGATTCGATCGGAATTAAATGTTACACGTAATTGATCCAGATTCAACCCGTCATCCCTAAACTTCGAATTTCCAATTCAGCTCGCGTGCGCACACACTCGTGATTTGGGACTTGATTTCTTCTCTTTATTTCACCCTAGAGAGTCTAGTTTGGGCATGTGATGGATAATGGCGAATCTGATTAAGTACCATTGGAATTCCACCAGAATCAAAGATGACGGCAAATTAACTTTCTAGATAATTTTCACTTTTCCGCTTTAGTGTGTTCCCCAATCGTTGCTTCCCACGTGGCAATCAAAATGGCTGCATGGGTTTTCAATGCTCCCGCCGGAAACAGGGTCTGCTTATAAAGCTGCAATCAATGCAACAAGTCGGGAAAGAGAACTTCAAATTGCAAATTATTGTCATCAGAGAAAAACAATCAACGTTACAGGGGATAAAATATTTGAACAGGGTTCCCTGTCCAGAGCATTCCTCGTTGAAAAACAGGACACCAAGTTCATAAGAGCCTCATCGGTCCTCGAGCAAACAAGTTCAGCAAAAACTTAACTTACATCTATCTGTGACCCCCAAAACCTCCCAATTGTTCTTCATTTCCAAGCACTTCCATTCCCGGGATCGGAGAAACGAGTGAGATTGCTTTCCTTCAATAACTCCCACGATAGACCCATTATTAACTAATCAATTCACTTTGAAGTTGCTTTCCTTCTATAACTCCCACGATAGACCCATTATTAACTAATCAATTCACTTTGAAGACTCACTGATCATTATACCTAGCTAGTAGCTAGAAATCGAAAAACAAAATTCAAAAAAGGCCTACAGCAACCAAGTTAAAGAAACGGCTCTCGCAAAAATCGAAGAAGTAACGAGAGCAAGATGGCATCAAGAAGAAACAGCCCTTGTTGCTGATGAATGGAAGAGGCTCTACTTTCCAAAACAGAGTCCAAAGAAAGAGGACATTTTCTTTAATGAATCCTTCAGAACTTGGCCTCGTTTAGGGATCCAACGAGGCGCCAGACGTAACGGTGGAGTTGGGGCAGGCATGTCGAGTGGCATTATCAAATGGTGACCTCGTTCTTGTTTTTTCTTTTTGTGTGTGTGTGTGTGTTGGCGGCTGCTGCTAATGGCAAAGGATGGTTCGGGGCAGCAGATGGACAATTGTTGGGGAGCTAAGAGATGACCGACATAAGCTATATATATAAATTAAACCGCGTGCTTAACGTGTAAGAAGCCGCGTGTAGCATTTGAGATTAATATAAGAGACTCGTTCTAAAAAAGTAACAAGGAGAAGCCCACCCACTTTTGAAACTCGTTCGCTCTTTTAGCATGGATGTCGCTCAAGGCAGACCCCCCGGTCTCCTGTTACTCTTGTCTTCCGAGTCTCTCCTGGTTTTGAACGCGTCCCTCTTTCTGCACACGCTTTGGCATAGAAGGTAAGTCCGCCAGAAGCCATAAATTAATACAAGTCTCCGCTTCTTGACCTGTGACTTTTCTTGATCCTTTTAGCTGGGGTATACCCCTTCTTCTGACCAATTATGAACATCTTGTTCAACCCTTCTGCGTCAGCAATTTGCTTGGCTTTAATAACGTGCTTTGTGTGCCTAATCTCATTATCAGTTGTGGGTGTTTTTGAGATTATAGTTTGGTTGGTTTTTAAAGTTTTTTTTGATGTGTGAAAATATATTAAAATAATTTTTTAATATTAATATATTAAAATATTAAAAAAATATTAATTTAAAATAAAAAAATAAAAAATATATAATTTTTTTATAAGTAATTTTCAAATACAAAAATCAACAGAACGTTAACTTTGATTGGACTAATTACGTGACTTGTGTTTTTTTTATCTTGTTGACCTGCGTTTTTTTCTTTCGTTCTTTTTCCTTTTGTTTTTTAAATGCTTAAACGTCATTTTCCTAATTAAAAACAAGGTAATGGGAGTAAGAAATAATTACGACTGGATCCTTGAAACGATGTCCAAAATTAGTATAATCCCTTGAACTTCGGAGGCGTCGTTCAAAATCAAAAACCATTTTTAAACTCGAATTAAATGCAAGAAAATTGGATTTCAATTTTTATATCTGTAGTCTCAGGTTTTAAAATATATAAATATAGTGATTGATGGTCTTGAAATATATACGAGTAAACTTGTAAAGTGGTTGAAATTAATGCTGTCAATTCCATATGGTTGAAGTTTTATTTTTTTTAATTACAACAATACATTTTGGCATGTTATTTTTGGGTTTAGAAAAAAAACAGAACGGGACAAGAAAAATAAAACTAGTGGAGGATTGGATCCAATTAAATATGCACAGATCATGTATAAAAAAAGTGTTGTGTGGTCAATCAAACGAGTCAAGTAAAAAAAGCATTATTTACACCTTTTTCTTTTCTTTTCTTTTTTTTTCTTGGCTCTTTTAGTATTACAATCCAATCCTTTTATTCAGTAGCCCTACCTTTTAAATTAACATGGCGCAAAAATCTAATAACATCATGTTCGTTTTTTAAAAATTAATTTTTAAATTTTTATGTATTTATTTGTTATTAAAACAATTGTTCAATAAAATTAAAAAAAATTTAGTTTAATTTACAGAAAAATGTTTTTTTTTATTTTGGACGAAAATCACTTTCAAAAAGTTGTGAAAAAATTAAAAATATTATATTATTTATTGATTATATCAAATCTGGTCCATAAACTTTTGATTGTTATATATATTTGTTTTGAATATTTGCTTTTCAATTTCATTCCTTAAAATTTAATTTTTATATTAATTTTGATCTTTATTTTTATAATTGTTATTTGTGCTCTCCCTTATTATTTTTTAATTGAAATTTTTATCCATCAAATTTGGTCCTCATTCTTTTAATTGTTATTTATTTTATTTAAAATAATTTATAAAATATTAATTATTATTATTTTAATTTCTTCATCTTTTATTTTTTTTATTTTTTAGATTTGATCTCTATTATTTTGATTATTATTTATTTTATTTGAGATAATTAATAAAATTATATTTTTTCAATTTCATTCTTATTCAACTTTTTTATTTGTAAGATTTATTCCTCATTATTTGAATAAACTTGAAAAAAATAAAATATTAATAAGTTATTTTTCAGCTCATTTTCCATGACATAACAAAACACTGAAAAGTATCATTTAACTTATTTTATATTACACTACCAAATATAAAATAATAATTTATTTTTCTGAAATTTATTTTTTTAAAAAAAATTACTTTCCAATAAATAATTGTTTCACGTGTGATATTTTTATAATATATGAAAAATAATCTCTTAGTATAGAGGACAATTGTTTTGTTTATTGATGAAATGTTTTTATACCATGAAAAAGAAAGATACAAATGTAAGTTTAAAAACATTGTTTGATATTGTGGTTTTATTTTTTTAAAATACTAAATTGATATTTTTTAAAAAATATTTTTCTAAATGGATTTATTTTTAAAATGAAAAACTCTTTAAAAATTATCTAAAAAATCATGAATTTAGTTTTTTTAAAACAAAAAATACTTAAAAAATACTTTTAACCGCGCGAACGTGCTGATATGGATGTCATTACTGTCCTGTTCTCTATATAACTTGCAGGCTATAATATTAACACTTAGGCACTAGTAGAACAGGCTTTGTTTTTGCAGTAATTTTTTTATTGCAAAAAATTTAAATATTAATGTAAAAAATAAATTTAAAAAAATAAAAAAATATTCTTTTAATATATTTTTAAATTTTGAAAAGCAAACGTGCTCGTAGTAGGTTACGTGCGTAGAAGAAAAGAAAATTAAATTAAATTCTTGGAAACTAAGATGTTTGGAGGAGGAGGAGAGAAGGCGGGGCCTGGGCAGGAGTTGAGAGCAGCAGACCCATCGGCCAATAAGAGGGAGTTTGTTGTGAATGTCGAGTCATCTTGCTCTGCTTCTCATATTCCCGATAGCCACTTCCTTTCTCCTCGCAACAGCGCCTTCTTCACTCCACCACCACCACCACCACCTACCACCACTACTCAGCCCAAGGTATTATATTTCGAACTACTCCATTCTCTCTGTTTCTACACATCACAGTTGGCCCAAAAGAATTCATGGACTTGGTGAGTATATTTTATGCTAATAATGAAACCATTCTCATGTTTCTGCAACTTTCCCTTTTCTTTTCAAATTTAAACGTGGCCATATTAATTTGACTTGATGGAATATTTTTGTTTTTGATGTTGAACTTCCTGTTTTTCTTTTTGCCTTTTCTCTTTGATTGATTTTGCTTGATGGGCTATTCCCATTTATCTTGAGTTTAATAATATGTACAATAATGGGCTTTGGATACGTTGGCACTCTTGCAAAGTAAGAGGAATCCTGGATTTTTTGTTTGTAATGAATTCGTATGTGTGTTAACCAGGAGAGAGGAAGATGGGAGACAGTGGTGCTAGCTTACAAGACACTTGGAGTTGTCCTTGGAGGGCTTGTGACATCACCATTATATGTATACCCATCAATGCCATTGAAGTCTCCTACTGAACAGGACTACTTGGGAATCTATAGCATCATGTTTTGGACTCTCTCACTCATTGGGGTTGTTAAATATACCAGTATAGCTCTCAAGGCCGATGATCAGGGCGAAGGTTTGCACTAATCCATCTTATTGATTTGCATTCTATTCTTTGTGTTTTGATTAAGTTCTGGGCCAGCTGTCTTCTTGTCATTTTAATTTAGCCTTTTTTTTTTGGTATGTGTATAACTTCTACGAGTATTAAAGATGAATGCTTTGATTGTTGATGTTTTTGATTCCATTTGGTTTAAGTTTTATGGTTTAGTCCCATCTAGAATTTAGTTGGCAGTTGGATGGATACTCTCTCTCTCTCTCTCTCTTCTTTTCATGCAGGGATCTTTTTCAGTTCTAAAATCCAGCTTTTCTATATGTTTACTTGCATTGAATCTACTTTTATAATGTATATTGGTTTTATCGATGCAGGCTAAACAGGTGAGTTTTCGTTCATCCTAGCATGTGTTCTTTGCTATTTGCAATTTTTTTTAAAAAGCTCATTCCGCCAATTATAATTCTTGAAGTTTCAAGATGTTTTCCGCACATTGGATCCCGCTGAGATCTGAACTGTATGAATAATTGGAAGTAAGGATTGAGCAGAAATTCAGTTTATAGGAAAGTAAATCTACTTTCTTTTGTGGTAAATTTGTCAGAGGTTTGTAGAATCATTTGAATGCGCACGTATGTAGTTCAAAAATGTATGTTGGGTTGTATAACTGGTTATGTTTGTTTGTTTGTACAAGTTTGATCAAATTGATTTCTCTCTTTAGAGGTGCATATACAAGAGTTATGATTTTTTCATTTGCGGTTGCCAAAACTTTTGATTGCTCTATTACTTCAAGACCGTGGTCTTCAAGAATGACCTTAAATAGTGCTAGAAGCGAAGCATACACTCATAATAGCGCACAGGTTCTTGAATGGTGCAAACCACTGATTATATGCAGGTGGAACGTTTGCTTTGTACTCATTGCTCTGCAGGAATATGAATATTGGCATCCTTTCCTCCAAACAAGTACAGACAAACACAAGTTTCTCGCACTCTTTCTTGCATGAAGGCACTGGGAATAAAAGTAGGCTTGGAATTTTTTTTGAAAGAAGCATAGTTGCCAGAAGGGCACTACTTTTCATTGCTATGTTAGGCACATGCATGCTGATTGGGGATGGTATACTTACACCTGCAATCTCAGGTTTTTCATCTTTTTTTTTCCTTTTCTTTTCTCTTTACCTTCATATGGAGTAGTATTTTTCATGGATTGCTTATTTAAACTCTTAAATCTCTTGACAGTGTTGTCGGCTATGGAGGGTATAAGAGCACCTTTTCCCTCTGTCAGCAAATGTAAGTATTAATGATGAATGTTATAACTTGCAAGTTGCAGTTACCTTGAGAATCTTATTCAGATACCCCTAAGTATGAAGATGCCACTGCACAGTTCTTGTCAAGACGTTCCATGTCCATAGAACATTTTAGTTGTCACCTTCAATGCTCTTGAGATTGCATTTTTGGCAATTAATAGATATTGATTATATAGAACTGTTTACTACTTAGTGTGTTGCATAATATTTGTGAGCAATAAAGTGGATTGGGACAAGTTCAATCATGGAGTTGAGCTCAACCCTGTTTATGGACTGTGAGATTAGTCCATACACAACTTGCATATAGATTGATGATGTCACAAACTTCTTGTAAATTTAAGAAAACTAAATACTTTAAGGTAGATTGAACAAGTAAATGAAGATAAAAACAATAACTAAAAAATACAAGGCCAAAGGAAACTTCAAGAAGTCATTTTAGATGGAAATATATTTTCAAATATTCTTGTTGCTTTGCCAAATTATGCTTGAATGCAGGATAATGAAAGTCACAATGTGAGTTATCGAGTGTTATAACTGTCTCTCCATCTCAAATGAAAATTCTCTCTTTTTACAATTTAATTTTTTATCATGTTGCAGCTTCAGTGGAAGCACTTTCTGCAGTAGTTCTAGTTGTTCTTTTTCTGCTACGAAAGTTTGGCACTTCTAGAGTGAGTTTTATGTTTTCCCCAATAATGGGTGCATGGACCTTGTGTACACCGTTAGTAGGGATTTATAGCATCATTCAGCATTATCCTAGCATATTCAAGGCTTTGTCTCCTCACCACATATTCCACTTCTTTTGGAGAAACGGAAAGGAAGGATGGCTGTTGCTTGGTGGAACTGTTCTCTGAATCACAGGTGGAGCTTTTTCCTGTTCTTAAATTAAAAGATTGAATATTTTTTTCTGCTCTATTGATTGAACTTTATGCTGTTCAGAACTCGAATGTTCTCAAATAATCCTTCTAGTAACTTAATTTTTGATATTTTTATTTTAATTATTTTATTTAAAATTTTTTTTATGAAAAACAAATAAAAATAAAATAAATGAAGAATGTATTAAAATTTAGGTTAAGGGTAACATGATTAGAAGTTTAAATATTTAATTAAACTCTTGACTAGTTTAATTAATTAAATTAAAAGTTTAATTAAAGAATTAATAAGTTTTAAAATTTAATTAAACTTTGATTTAATTAATTAAAGGAATCAGGGGTGTAATTAAAAAAATACTAAAATTTAGAGCTGATTGAAGAAAAAATAGCTAAAAAATTAAAGTTCAAGGATCAAATTAAATAGTCCAAATACCTAGGACTGTTGTGTAAATGACGCTATAATTCAAGGATTCAATTGAATTTAATCCAAGGGCACAATTAGAAATCAATTATTTCTGATTAGGATCCCAATTGTTAAGTTTAAACTGTTTAGGGACCAAATTGAAAAACAGCCATGCCCAAGGACACAACGGCGCCGTTTTGGAAGCATTGTTCATCTTCTCCTACGTTTGCGCGGATGAAGCCGGTTCAACAGGGAAATCTGCTGCAACAAATCCGATCATGGACCATATCTCTTGCCCACGATCTCGTTTGTGGATTCCATAACAGTCCTGCAAAGGCAGGACTGGTTGAGGGGCAAGCTTCTCTATAAAAGGGGGCCTCAGCAACAGAGGAGGAGGGACGAAAAAAATCAACCCAGAAACCAGAGCAAAGACAGGAGGAAGAACACTGGAAACAGAGAAGGAGTGGAAGACGAATAACACAGGGGACTGAAACAAGAAAAAAACAGGGGGCAGAGCAGGAACCGAAACAGCAAAACTGGGGAAAGAATCGGCAGATCACAGAGCCGAACAGAGACTAAAACCTGGGGAAACAGAGAGAGGGAGAGACTGGGAACGAATAAAAAAAAACCAGAGACAGACAGAACAAGAACATAGACACGCAGAAGAACAAAGACGGAGAGAAACAGAACCAGGGGAAACAGAGAAACAGAGAAACAAAGAACGATCAGAAAGAAAGAAAACGAAAAGGGAAACAGAAGGTTATTGTCCAGCCAGCGCGCCTTCGCCATCACCATAGTCTTCGTCCCTTTCGTTTCCTGCACTGAGGTAAGCGCCGCTCCCTTTGCATTTTAATTCACTGCTACTGTAGCAAGTGAATTGTAATTCACTTGCTACTGTAGCAAGTGAATTGTAATTCATTGGGACGCATGCCTGCCACCCAGCCCCAGCCCCCAAAATAAAAAATAAAAATAAAAAAAATAGAAAATTACAATAAATAAAAAAATAAAAAAAATATGTATGCATGAATAAAAATAATGTAAATTTATTGGTTTATTCATTGACACCAGAGTCAAAAATAAAAATACCGGTTTAAATTTATATTATTTTTATTTGTTGTATTTTGTTTTATTTAGCTAGAAAAATAAAAAATATATACATGTGTAAAAATAAATTTATTTTTATTTGTTTATTCATTGACGCCAAAGTCAAGAATAAAAAATATTGATCCAAAATTATTTTATAACTACGTGATATTTACCAACATCAGAGTTGAAATTATTTGTAGTTGAATATTTATTGGTGTCAGAGTTAGGAATATTGTAAATATTGTAAGTAAACAATCGGAGCATAAATCAATAAATATTTAGCAATTTAAGACAAAACCAGTAATGCAGTCTGCCTCAAGCAGAACGTTTAAGGGGTGATAATATCTTTTCTTTTACGTGACCAGTCCTGAATTATAGAATATCTGTTAATCAGTTAAGGTCCCTAGTGATTATAATACTAGGTGATGAATTCTTAAACAATACTTTTTTTTTTAAAAAAATAAGATATCAAATATTTATTTTATTTTTAATCAAGTAATAATTATTTTTAAAGCTATTATGATGTCGGGTGTGATATTTCTAATTGTGTGTGTTTAGATATGAGAGCCAGGTTTCTTTCGAGAAACTCGTTGCTTAAAATATTAGAAAAAATTCACTTGATTTTGGTGAAGAAATTACTATTAGCTTGTTTTTGTTTCATTGGGTGCCTAGACTTGCTCACGTCCTGTAGCAGTTTGAAAATGCTGATAAGAGTTTCAGAGTGAGTTTCCTCCTTCTTTCCACATATCAAAACTGAAACGTGCATACTTTTTTTGGGTTTTCCACCATAAAGGTTCTGAAGCACTTTTTGCTGATCTTGATCATTTTAACAGAAGTTCAATTCAGGTAAACATCCATTTCGCTTTTTCAGCCCTTCTCTATTTTTTTATCAATAGCTTATTCCACATTGTTGTCCAACCAGATCACCTTTTTGCTTACAATATATCCATCTCTTGTTCTGACGTACGCGGGGCAAACTGCGTACCTTATCAAGAACCCAAATGATCATGATGATGGATTTTACAAGTTTATACCTACAGCGATGTACTGGCTAATCTTTATCATAGCCACGCTAGCTGCTGTTGTTGCAAGCCAGTCACTGATATCAGCCACCTTCTCGGTCATCAAGCAATCAGTTGTACTGGATTATTTTCCTCGTGTTAAGGTGGTGCATACATCTTCTAACAAAGAAGGTGAAGTCTACTCCCCAGAAGTCAATTACATCCTCATGATTCTTTGTGTTTCAGTGATACTTATTTTTGGAGACGGAAAAGATATCGGGAATGCTTTTGGTATGTTAACTCAGTAAACTCAGCTTTCTTTTGATCACATTTCAACAACCACCAATTGCTGTCATTTTGTAGATCTGGTTTCTTTTCACATCACCTAAGCAGCTGTTGTTATAAGTTTTACTACAGCATATCCGAGTGTGCAATGGCTGATTAGAGGCAATTACAATTCTCACATGTTTGTTTATTATTAGGTTTAGTGATGATATCATCTATCATAGTGTTATAATACTGCTAATTTTTCTTTCAGATCAAAATTTAATATTTAAATTTCATGTAATAAAATGTTGCCATTTTTTTTAAAAAAAAAATGCTAAAATGTAGGTGTATTTCCAAATTCTTCAATCTAATTCAAAGGAAACACAATTGGATAACGCCTTTCTCTAAGCTGGCTCTTACTGGCGTAAAGCTGTGTGTTGTATGAGGTTGTTGGGGTCATTATGTGGTTCTTCATTTTGGCTTAGACACCCTCATACTTTCTATTTTGGGGAAACAACCTATTAACCTATTAATTTATTATGCATGCTTGCAGGTGGTGTTGTTAGTCTAGTAATGCTCATCACCACAATATTACTGACGTTAGTTATGATCATGATATGGAGAACTCCACCATGGCTAGTTGCAGTTTACTTCTTCGCATTTTTTACAATGGAAGGGGTTTATTCCAGTGCGGTTTTGAGTAAAATACCTGAGGGTGGATGGATTCCTTTTGCCATATCTTTTATCCTTGCTTTCATTATGTTTGGCTGGTTTTATGGAAGGCAGAAGAAGACAGAGTATGAGCTGACTCACAAGATAGACTTGGGAAGACTTGGATTGCTATTATCCGAGCCAGGTATCCAGAGGGTTCCAGGATTGTGCTTCGTTTACAGCAATATTCAAGATGGCCTGACGCCTATCCTTGGACATTATATTAAAAACATGAAATCACTACACAAAGTCACTATTTTCACAACACTTCGATATTTGTTGGTGCCTAAGGTTGCTGCACATGAGAGGATCGTTGTCAACAAACTAGGCCTCAAAGGAATTTATGGATGCGTGATTCAATATGGCTATGCAGATTCCCTAAATCTCGAAGGAGATGACATTGTAAGTCAAGTTACTGATAGCTTGCAGGTGTATCTACAGAACTGCTCTAGCTGTTTAACATCTGAACATCACGAGGTTCAGGAAGAGATTTCTGCTTTTGAAGAAGCAAAGCTGGCCGGAGTGGTTCACATTCGAGGGAAGACGAGGTTTTATATAGGCAAGAACTGTAGTTGGTTTGAAAGAAGCATGCTTGCATTTTATGAATTCATGCACAGTAACTGCAGGTCTGCACTGCCAGCCCTCGGGGTGCCGCCACCACACCGTATCGAGGTTGGAATGCTTTATGAAGCCTGAACAGATAATTAATTATTACTTTCAGCTTTATATTTTTTTATTAGAGCAACACACACACACACACACACACACACACAGCAATATACGAGGAAAATCATTGGAAGTGCATCATGGTATTTTTAGCCGAGAAAAGCCCAATATAGCTCATGTTAATGCTCTGTTTTTGTAAGCTGTCTGAAAATCGAATGAAGAAATAGAAATCGAGAGATTTTCGGTTAAAATTCTCAGTTTCATTTGTCGACAAAACGTGTCGGACTTTGAATGATCAACGAGGTTGCTTACAACGTCAGCAATGTTACATCTATGCCACTTCATCCAAATCTAATGATCTAACATACATCGGCGTTATGCCATGCCAGTATTCTTAGACTTTACCTTTACTAATGATATGATCATCTATCTCTAGGCGGTCAATAAACCACACGGTTGAATTTTGCTTGAAATTGAGTGCTGGACTAAAAGCTCTCAAGTGGCTTCTTGGCGAATTCTGAAATCAGAGTTGGCTTTACAGGATTTTGGAAGCGATGAAACAATTCTTCAAGAGGATTTGTCGCCATAAGTTCTCATTTTTATTGTGCCAGTTTCCCTAAAAGTTTTCTCATTATTATTTGGGGCTTGAAGAGGATCGAAGTCCAGTTTTACGTGGATTGTTTTTTTAAAAATGACTACTGTTGCTTTCTCATAAGCTTTACATTCGTCTTCTTTTTGCAAAGATTGGTTGACAGATTGTTGTATTTTGGCATCCACTATAACAAGGCATCTAGCAAAGAAACTAGTATATCTGCTGTGTGAAAAGAAATCTCAGCAGCTTTATTAAACTTGGTATACTAATTCTAACTTGAAAAATCTTTACCAAATTTTTTAATGTCGACAGAATTTTTTTCAATTGTTCAACAAGTGAACAAATTGCCTTTTCGATTCTCATTCTCATCTTTCAGTGTTGAGTCACTCCCAGGATTTCAAGATCAGTATTTATAGGGGAAAGGATTGCTCATCCACGTGAACTACAGACATTTCACATCTTGTTTACTACGGTTCCTTGAATGCAAAAACACTTAAAAAAAAAAAACCAAAAGTCACATAATTTAAACAATTACAACAGAAATCACTGACAGCGCAAACTAAGAAGCACGATGGAACGAAAGCCTACTAGGCGAATCAATTCTTACCACAAATTCATCTTCAGCATCAGATTCATCACTGTAATTATCAATGATACAAGTCTCATTTGTGCCTGTACTCTGCAGTGGGGGAGCATGAGTTTTTCCAATCAACTTTCTCACTTTAAGACTCTTCCTAGCATAAGTAGCTTCTTCTGATGGGACACGAACTTGCTGGTAAGATGCGGTTTTTAAAACTGACAAGCTGTGTGATCGCTTGACTTGGCTACCGGAAAAGCTGTGGCCATGCCTCGGCATGTCAACCTTATGAAATGAAACAACAAGCCAGAAATTCAAAATAATCAGGACCTAGAATAGTAAAGTTCCATTATCAAGAAATATGATGAATTCTAATGGCCACAAGCCATGATTTGGAGCTCCCTCTTTATATATTTTCATAGCATGGAGGCACAATGAACTATATCAAATAACCACATGAAAGATTAAATTGTTAAACAATAAAGTCTCTGAGCCTGAGTTATTCAATATAAAAATTCCAGAGTTATGCATTTTTTGCAATGATCCCAAGAAGGAGCTTTGCAACATATCTTTGCAAATAGATGTATTGAACATACCATGCTGCCAAATATGCTTAGTTGCATTGCTCTCATAGGCAAGCTATTTTCTGATCGACAAGTCCCTACACAGTTCTGCTCACGTTCCCCTGGTTTGTACAAATTTTCAGGCCAGCTCATTAGACCAACATGCTCTCTAGTGAAAGATCTTTGGGGGTGATCAACCGATACTAATGACGATGATCCTCTCCTCAAAGCACCATCCGCTTCAAATGCTGCAATATCAAAAATGATTACCCTTGCTCTTGCCTCAACTTGATACCGGGATCCTTGATGAGAGAAACTGGCTGCTTGGGCACCTGTAAACCAACAAGTTTAAATGCCTTCTAATTGCCACAACCAACAACCAAAAAGGGCATGGTTGAATAAGACTAGTTCAACACATCAACAATCTATGTCTACATAATGGTCAAGTAATATATGATTAATAGTAGACGATTCATGTATTCAAATGCAAATTCATCAAATACTCTCATTCATCATTTCACTCAGGATTAATCAAAACTCATCGTGTTTAATAAATATAAAAGAAGCTCACTTCCAAAAGAAATCAAATTTTATGCCTACCTCGTATGATTTTCCATTTAGATTTGTAGGATGACTTTATAATTCTTCTTGGATTTTGATTTTTCATGCATTTGTTTGAGTGCCAAAAAAAATTCAATTTTTTGATTGAGGAGAAAAGGTTCAGGTTTTCTCAAACATGCATTAACTTATACAGTCTTGGGGTCCTCATGTTGATGTAGGAAATTGATAAGTTCTATTTTTTTAAAACACATCCAATTAAAATTGATGACTTGATTATTGAAGTAAAATAATAACAAACAATAAGGGTAATGTTGATCGAATCAAATGTTTTCACAAACTTCGTATATCTATATAGATTATAGGTGTGGATAATTCCTACGGGGATGACAAATTGAATTCACAACTTCAAAGGAACTAGCTGGCTTTCTAGTTTCAATTGATAGCCACATTAATTAACTTGTCTCTGAAATTAAGGTGTCAACAAACACTAAATCAAGTATAGTCAAAACTATACCAAAGTTGTAAAAGAGTGTTATATATATAATCATGAAAAGAACTGAAGTGTGGAGGTCATTGAAAAGAATAGAAAGAGTGATAATATAGCCATTCTGTTTTTGGGTGGCATGGTGCTATAACGTTTTCTTCTCTCTTTTCTTCCGTATATCCTATGTATAGAGCATTAAGAATAGTTTGATAGTACTCTACCTTAGTATTTGTCTTTTAAATTTTAAATATATTTTGTTTATATATTTAAGCATATTTTGGTTGAATCAAATGTTTCAGTAAAAGTTTGTGCATTTATTTATATATTTATGGATTTTCATGGATGCACAGATGACGTTGACATTAAAAAAAAAAAAAGCATTTGATGCTCACACTCACTGCATTAATGTATTTAACATTCATTTTGGACCTATTTAAAAGAAAATTAGAACAAAAACTACATTTTTTGGAGGAAAAAAAAAACTGACTCAAGTAAGAAATTCCAGACAAATTCAAAGACTAATTTTGACATTATCCTGAGTAAAATATATTCCTATTTGCAGCAGTGGCTTGATGATTGGTACCCAGAAGGCTCAATGAGAAAGTACCGTGTTTGATGAGAAAGTGTTTGAGCCATGATAAGGCTATTGGGTTTGGGTTGTGACTAGACCTCTAGTTCTCCTGTGTACCCAACAAAGGAATTTGTTTGATGGTTCAACAGAACGTATGCCTCTGTCTGTCAGTGTTATTGTGGCTGTCCTAGGGACCAAAGTAACAGAGAGGTCCAAGTGTAACAGACGCACTTGAAGGTCAGCGGCTGTTTTGCAATTTTTCCAAAACTACAAACAAATCCGTTAACTTTGAAACAAACTGAGCATAAATTACCTGATATTCCTATCTTTTGAAAGCTTTGATTTCCTTGTGGAGGCAAAAGTACTGCAGGCGATGCAATCAATTCATCTTGGAAACCATGGGCTTTTATGAATCCTTCTAATAGAAAGCCAATAGAATGATGAGGTATTTCTATAGTTTCTCCCCTGATGTATGTGGTCATCACTGACCTTTCTGCTACAAGGGCTCTCAATTCTTGCATTGGCAATTTTTCAAATACTTGAGGAAGCAATAGTTTGGCAATAACGATTGCACTTTCCTGGAACACCACACAAGAAAAGGAAAGAGGAATAAAGCTTCAAGTAAAGATCAATAATCATACTCAGCATACCTCAAGTCACTTTACCCTCTTCCAAAGTAGGCGGACATTATAAGGCAACTAGACACTGTGGATCGGGGAAACATCCAATTCTTGACTCATTCAAAATCTTAATCAGAGTGAGTAATTTCATTAATGGAGGAGAAATGTGCTGAATCTAAACCAAAATGTATAATTATACCTGCCACAGGAAATCTTCAACTGCAGGGTCTGACCCTAGCAGAGAAAGTATTTTCTCACTTTCAATAAAAAAGCATAGTACCACAGAATCTGTTATTATGTCACATATGCAACGTTTCCCAACTAGCAGCTCGTACAGGCCTAGTGTGCTCCCATGTGTAAAAGTTGGATGCAATGAGTGTTTGCTCCTAACGCTCTTGCTTGTCCACTGCCAAACAATGATTTTCTCACTGGTAAATTGTGATGTGTTTGTTCCCAAGGAAAATAATAGTACTTCTGACTTTTTTCTCAAATCCCAAACTTCCAAAATAAATTTTTATTTACCTTGACAACACCACTGGAAATAAGCCAGACACCATTTGGCTTGGAGCCTTCTTTGTAAAGGGGCACACCACGTGTTTTCATTATTTCTTTGGAAGAACGTTCAAGGGGTTTACGCACCATAGAAGGAAGGGCCCCCAACAGAGGATGGGCACTAATCAAGTCAG